>JARQOD010000004.1:448388739-448418128 GCA_033576555.1 Oophaga sylvatica | reverse complement strand
AAAGCGAGGAAAAGAAAAAATATCAGTCAGGAGGGAAGGTGGTCTGAGGAGCATTGTCATGCCCAGTTTCAGCTTTTCTTTGTTCATGACAGAATCATGACGATGGACCACATCTCTAAAGTCAAGAAACCAAGATTTAAAACTAGGCGCCTCTGCTCTTCCCCCTACTGGTTTCCTGTTCATTGGAGGGAGATGTGGCTAAGCCCTAAATGAGGTACATTCTTTCAGGGCCCCAGAAACCAAGGCTTACCAAGTCCCGGCAACATAATGAATTGTTTACATTGGGTTCGTAAAGTATTAAAAACCCCTTTAAAATTTTTCACTCTTTGTTTCATTGCAGCCATTTGGTAAATGCAAAAAAGTTCATTTTTTTCTCATTAATGTACACTCTGCACCACAACTTTACTGAAAAAACCCAGAAATGTAGACATTTTTGCAAATTTATTAAAAAGAAAAAACTGAAATATCACTTGGTCATAAGTATTTAGACCCTTTGCTCAGTATTGAATAGAAGCACCCTTTTGAGCTAGTACAGCCATGAGTCTTCTTGGGAATGATGCAACAGTTTTCAACCTGGATTTGGCGGTCCTCTGGCCATTCTTCCTTGCAGATCCTCTCCAGTTCAGTCAGGTTGGATGGTGAACGTTGGTGAACAGCCATTTTTGGTCTCTCCAAGATGCTCAATTGGGTTTAGGTCAGGGCTCTGGCTGGGCAAGTCAAGAATGGTCACAGAGTTGTTCTGAAGCCACTCTGGTGTTTTAGCTGTGTGCTTGTCTTGTTGGAAGGTGAACCTTCATCCAAGTCTGAGGTCCAGAGCACTCTTGAAGAGGTTTTCATCCAATGATGTCTGTACTTGGCGGCATTCTTGATTACTTCAATTGCAACCAGTCATCCTGTCCCTACTGCTGAAAAACACCCCCATAGCATGATGCTGCACCACCTGTTTCACTGTTGGGATTGTATGGGGCAGGTGATGAGCAGTACCTGGTTTTCTCCACACATACGCTTTAATTTTCTCAAAAAAGTTTTATCTTCGTCTCATCAGACAAGAAAATTTATTTTCAGAGTCTGGAAGTCCTTCATTTGTTTTTTTAGCAAGCTCTATGTGGGCTTCATATGTCTTGCACTGAGAAGAGGCTTCCGTCGGGGCCACTCTGCCATAAAAGCCCGAATGGGGGAGGACTTCAGTGATAGTTGACTTTATGGAACTTTCTCCATTTCTCTACTGCATCTGTGGAGCTAGCCACTGTGATCTTGGGGGTCTTATTTACCTCTTCACCAAGGCTCTTCTCCCCACGATTGGAAGACTTTGGTGGTCCCAAACTTCTTCCATTTAAGGATTATGGAGGCCACTGTGCTCTTAGGAACCTTGAGTATGCATAACTTCTTTTTTAACCTTGGCCAGATGTGTGCCAAGCTACAATTCTGTCTCCGGCTCCTTGGCCAGTTCCTTTGACCTCATGATTCTCATTTGGGTCTCATTTTCATTTCTGTCTGACATGCACTGTGACCTGTGAGGTCTTATATAGACAGGTGTGTGCCTTTACAAATCAAGTCCTATCAGTTTAATTAAAAACAGCTGGACTCCGATGAAGAAGTAGAACCATCTCAAGGAGGATCACAAGGGAAAATGGACAGCATGTGACTTAAATATGAGTGTCTGAGCAAAGGATCTGAATACTTATGACCATGTGATATTTCAGTTTTTCTTTTTTTAATAATTTTCAAAAATTTCGACATTTCTATTTTTTTTATCATGAAGATGGGATGCAGAGTGTATTGTTATGTTTCGGTAGCTGAGGAGTGCAGGTAAAAAAGAACAATACACCAGAGCATTTTGGAATCTATGAGATTGCAGTACCCTGACTAACCACCACAACTAGAGGCAGCCGTGGAGCGTTCCTACGTTGGTCCTAGACGCCTCGTCACAGCCTGAGAAACTAACTACACCTAAAGATAGAAATAGGAAAGCTATCTGCCCCGGAGCAGAACCCCCAAAAATAACAGAAAGCCCCCAAAATGTAATGGCGGTTAGACAAGAGGAAATACTGACAAAAGAAAGAAAATAGTATGAGAAACGCTGGGGCCCAAACTATCTAAATAGAAAAGGATAGGAAGGGTACTTACTGCAATCCCAGAAAACCCTGAAAAGCACCAACTCTACTAATTTCAAAATCACCTGAGATCACACGACCTCTACCACCTAAAATTAGTTCTCTGGTGTAACAAAATAAAAACAGCAGCCACTGAAAAAACTGGAAAAAGCAAAAGAACAAAACTCAGTGGCTGAACTAAACTGAGAGGGCAGAAGCCCCGGAGGGGACCCTGAAGGCCCCCCAAAAAAGTGCAGGACAAAATGCAAAAATATAGCACAAACACAAAAGAAGCAAAAGTCTTATCTGTAAGCAGGAGATGCAGACACGACACAGCAGGTACAAAGGGGAAAATGGAATGAAGGATTCAGACCAGAACAATTGATCACCGGCAACCCTGATGGGAAAATGACTCCCTTATATAAGACCAGTCAGTAACACCTGATTCCCAGTCCTCACAATCTTCACTAGCACCGCTTGTAACCACCGAGGGAGCCTCTGCTCAGAAACTCATCTCAAAAACCCCTTTCACAACAGTACCCCCCCCTTGAGGAGGGGTCACCGAACCCTCATTTGAGCAACCAGGTCGGTCAGGATGAGTTCTTTGATACGCACGGATAAGTCTCCTAGCATGGATGTCCGAAGCAAACACCCAAGAATTGTCTTCCTGACCATAACCTCTCCATTTTAACCAAATACTGGAGTTTCCGTCTAGAAAAACGAGAATCCAATATTTTTCTCACCACATACTCCAGATTGCCCTCAACCAAAACAGGGTCAGGAGGCACAGCAGCAGGAACCACTGGCTCAACAAACCTCTTCAACAAGGACTTGTGGAACACGTTATGGATCTTAAATGTCCCTGGAAGAAGCAAACGAAAAGAAACAGGATTAATAATCTCCATGATCTTTAAAGGTCCAATGAACCTAGGCTTAAATTTAGGAGATGCTACTCTCATAGGAATATTCTTTGAGGACAACCAGACCAAGTCCCCCACTTTAAACCGAGGACCATCAGTCCTATGCCGGTTAGCAAACCGCTGGGCCTTCTCCTGAGAGAGGGACAACCTCTCCACTACCTGGTCCCAAATCTGTTGCATACGCTCCACAACAGAGTCAACACCTGGACAGACAGAAGCTCCGTCTGTCCTGAAGAAAATCGAGGGTGAAACCCAGAATTACAAAAAAAACGGAGACATCAAAGTGGCAGAGCTAGCCCTATTATTAAAGCAAACTCAGCCAAAGGCAAAAAAGAGACCCAGTCATCCTGATCAGCAGACACAAAAGCATCTTAGATAAGTCTCCAATGTCTGGTTTGTTCTCTCGTTTGCCCATTGGTCTGAGGATGAAATGCCGAGGAGAAAGACAATTGAACACCCAGTTTAGACAAAAGTCCTCCCAAAATCTGGAAACAAACTGGACTCCTCTGTCAGACACAATGTTCTCAGGAATGCCGTGTAAACGAACCACGTGCTGAAGGAACAACGGCACCAATTCAGAGGGGGAAGGCAAACTTAGGTAATGGCACAAGATGTATCATTTTGGAAAACCTATCACAAATTACCCAGATGGTGGTCATTCTCTGAGAAACGGGAAGATCGGAAATGAAATCCATAGAGATATGGGTCCATGGTCTCTTGGGCACAGGCAATGGCATCAACAAACCACTAGAGCGAGAGCAAGGCTTGGAGCGAGAGCAAGTCCCGCAGGACTGCAAAAATTCCCTGACATCACGAGACAAGGTAGGCCACCAAAAGGACCGACTAACCAAGTCTCTGGTACCAAAAATTCCGGGATGCCCAGCCAATGCGGAACAATGAATCTCAGACATCACACTCTTTTTCCATTGGTCCGGGACAAACAATTTTCCAACAGGGCAGCGCTCGGGCCTATCCTCCTGACACCCCTCCAGAGCAAGTCTCAAATTGGGCGAGATGGCGGAAAGAACTACACCCTCTTTCAAAATAACAGAAGGATCAGATAACTCAGGAGAGTCCGCAAGGAAACTCTCGAGAGGGCATCCACCTTAACATTCTTAGTGCCAGGAAGAAAGGAACCACAAAATTAAAACGTGTGAAAAACAAGGCCCACCTGGCCTGTCTAGGATTGAGTCGTTTGGCAGATTCCAGATAGACCAGATTCTTATGGTCCGTAAGGACCACCACCTGATGTTTGGCTCCCTCCAGCCAATGTCTCCACTCTTCAAAAGCCCACTTCATGGCCAATAACATCCCGATTACCCACGTCATAATTACGTTCAGTAGGAGAAAATTTTCGAGAGAAAAAGGCACAAGGGTTACTTTTAGAGGTTCTGGATCTTTTTGGGACAAAACGGCACCTGCCCCAATTTCAGAGGCATCAACCTCCACCTGAAATGGCAGAGAAACATCAGGCTGCCGTAAACAGGAGCAGAAGTGAATCTCTGCTTAAGTTCCTGAAATGCAGAGACTGCCTCAGGAGGCCAATTCACCACATCAGAACCCTTTCTGGTCAAATCAGTTAATGGTTTAACAATAACGAGAAATTACCAATAAATTTACGATAAAAATTGGCAAAAACCCAAAAATCTCTGAAGAGCCTTTAATGAAGTAGGTTGGACCCAATCACAGATGGCCTGAACCTTGACCGGGTCCATTTCAATAACAGATGGGGACAAAATGAATCCCAGAATGAGATCCTCTGTACGCAAAAGACACTTTGATCCCTTCACATACAGAGCATTCTCTCTCAAAAATCTGGAATACAGTTCGAACATGTTTCACATGAGAGTCCCAGTCATTAGAAAAAATCAAGATATCATCCAAATAAAACAATCAGAAATTTGTCCACAAAATCCCTGAAAATGTCATTCATGAAGGACTGGAAGACGGAAGGAGCATTAGTGAGCCCAAAGGGCATCACTAGGTACTCAAAATGCCCTTCAGGGGTATTGAATGCCGTCTTCCATTCATCCCCGTGCTTAATGCGAATAAGGTTATACGCCCCCCTGAGGTCAAGCTTGGGTAAACCAAGTAGCTTTTTTCACCCTGGTAAACAGGTCAGAAATCAAGGGTAACGGGTATTGATATTTCACAGTAATATTGTTCAAGAGACGATAATCAATACACGGCCTTAATGAACCATCTTTTTTGGCCACAAAGAAAAAACCGGCACCTAAGGGTGAAGAGGATGTTCTGATATGACCCTTCTCCAATGATTCCTTGATATAAGACCGCATAGCGTCATGTTCAGGTACAGACAAGTTAAAAAGGCGACCTTTAGGGAATTTACTACCCGGCACTAATTCAATAGCGCAGTCATAGCTCCTATGGGGAGGCAAGGATGCAGATTTACTTTCGCTAAACACATCAGAAAAATCAAACAAAAAAGTCAGGAACATCCTGAGCCTGGGGGGAGGCAAAAAAACAGGAGTGTTGGTATTAACACATTGGCAGCCCCAACTGGTTACAGACACAGATTTCCAATCCAAAACAGGATTATGAGACTGTAACCAAGGGAAACCCAGCACGATAATGTCATGCAGATTTATATAGAACCAAAAATTTGCAGCACTCCTGGTGATCAGGTTCAACCCTCATTATCACCTGATAGAAAACTGGGGTTTATTCTCAGCCAAAGGGGTAGAATCGATCCCCAGTAGGGGAATAGACTTCTGTAGGGGTATCAAGGGAAACCCACAACGTTTAGCAAAATCATAATCCATCAGGTTAATAGCTGCTCCAGAATCAACGAAAGCCTGAGCAGAAAATGAGGACAGAGAGCATATCAGAGTGACAGTTAATAAAAACTTAGTCTGAACACTACCCAAGACAACTGAGCGTGCAAAACGTCTTCCCCGCTTAGGGCAGACTGAAATAGCATGAGAGGCATCACCACAGTAGAAAACATAACCCATTGCGCATTCGAAACTCATGACGCTGTGCCCCAGACACCACTCTATCACACTGCATGGGTTCAGAAGCTGGTTCACAAGGCAACACCATTCCACGCATACTTCTCCGCTCACGCAAACGTCTGTCAATTTGAATCGCTAATGACATAGAATCATTGAGGACCAGAGGGGACAGGGAATCCCACCATAACATCCTTTACATTATCTGACAGACCCTTCCGGAAAAGGGCCGCCAAAGCGTCGTCATTCCATTTGGTCAGGACTGCCCACCTACGGAATCTCTGACAGTATAACTCAGCGTCATCAAGCCCCTGATTTAATGTCAGCAAGGTTTTTTCAGCTTGATCAGTGACATTAGGCTCATCGTACAATAACCCCAAAGCCTGAAAAAACGCATCAACATCACTCAAAACAGGATCCCCAGGTATCAGGGAAAAAGCCCAATCCTGAGGATCGCCGCGCAGGAGAGAGATAATAATTTGAACCTGCTGCGCTGCGTTTCCTGAGGACTTAGATTTTAAGGCAAAAAAACAATTTACAATTATTTTTGAAATTCTGAAACTTAGCTCGATCCCCTAAAAACAAATCTGGCATGGGGATCCTAGGTTCCACAACAGGCAACCTAGCAAGATATGCAGCAATACTCTGAACCTCAGTGGCAAGCTGATCCACACGGCCAGACAAACTGTGCAAACTCCATTGGGAGAAAAGATCCTCCCCAGCACCCAGAGATACAGAGGAAAAAAAAAAGAAAAAAAAAAAATGCAACAAACAGAAAAATATCTCTGACAACTTTTTTTTCTTTCACAATATTTTTTTTCCTTCTGTGAGTACCATAAAATTTCAATTTTTAGGCCGGTGATACTGTTATGTTTCGGTAGCTGAGGAGTGCAGGTAAAAAAGGCAATACACCAGAGCAGTTGGAATCTATGAGATTGCAGTACCCTGACTAACCACCACAACTAGAGGCAGCCGTGGAGCGTTCCTACGTTGGTCCTAGACGCCTCGTCACAGCCTGAGAAACTAACTACACCTAAAGATAGAAATAGGAAAGCTATCTGCCCCGGAGCAGAACCCCAAAGATAACAGAAAGCCCCCAAACAATGTAATGGCGGTTAGACAAGAGGAAATACTGACACAGAAAGAAAATAGTATGAGCAAACGCTGGGGCCCAAACTATCTAAATAGAAAAGGATAGGAAGGGTACTTACTGCAATCCCAGAAAACCCTGAAAAGCACCAACTCTACTAATTTCAAAATCACCTGAGATCACACGACCTCTACCACCTAAATTAGTTCTCTGGTGTAACAAAATAAAAACAGCAGCCACTGAAAAAACTGGAAAAAGCAAAAGAACAAAACTCAGTGGCTGAACTAAACTGAGAGGGCAGAAGCCCCCGGAGGGGACCCTGAAGGCCCCCAAAGAAGTGCAGGACAAAATGCAAAAAATATAGCACAAACACAAAAGAAGCAAAAGTCTTATCTGTAAGCAGGAGATGCAGACACGACACAGCAGGCTACAAGGGAAACTGGAATGAAGGATTCAGACCAGAACAATTGATCACCGGCAACCCTGATGGGAAAATGACTCCCTTATATAAGACCAGTCAGTAACACCTGATTCCCAGTCCTCACAATCTTCACTAGCACCGCTTGTAACCACCAGAGGGAGCCTCTGCTCAGAACTCATCTCAAACCCATTCACAACAGTACCCCCCCCTTGAGGAGGGGTCACCGAACCCTCATTTGAGCAACCAGGTCGGTCAGGATGAGTTCTATGATACGCACGGATAAGTCTCCTAGCATGGATGTCCGAAGCAAACACCCAAGAATTGTCTTCCTGACCATAACCTCTCCATTTAACCAAATACTGGAGTTTCCGTCTAGAAAAACGAGAATCCAATATTTTCTCAGCCACATACTCCAGATTGCCCTCAACCAAAACAGGGTCAGGAGGCACAGCAGCAGGAACCACTGGCTCAACAAACCTCTTCAACAAGGACTTGTGGAACACGTTATGGATCTTAAATGTCCCTGGAAGAAGCAAACGAAAAGAAACAGGATTAATAATCTCCATGATCTTATAAGGTCCAATGAACCTAGGCTTAAATTTAGGAGATGCTACTCTCATAGGAATATTCTTTGAGGACAACCAGACCAAGTCCCCCACTTTAAACCGAGGACCATCAGTCCTATGCCGGTTAGCAAACCGCTGGGCCTTCTCCTGAGAGAGGGACAACCTCTCCACTACCTGGTCCCAAATCTGTTGCATACGCTCCACAACAGAGTCAACACCTGGACAGACAGAAGCCTCCATCTGTCCTGAAGAAAATCGAGGGTGAAACCCAGAATTACAGAAAAACTGAGACATCAAAGTGGCAGAGCTAGCCCTATTATTAAGAGCAAACTCAGCCAAAGGCAAAAAAGAGACCCAGTCATCCTGATCTCTGGTGTAAAAAAAAATCAAAACAGCAGCCACTGAAAAAAAACTGGAAAAAACAAAAGTACAAAACACAGTGGCTGGACTAAACTGAGAGGGCAAAAGCCCCCGGAGGGGACCCTGAAGGCCCCCACAGAAGTGCAGGACAAAATGCAAAAATATAGCACAAACACAAAAGAAGCAAAAGTCTTATCTGTAAGCAGGAGATGCAGACACGACACAGCAGGCTACAAGGGAAACTGGAATGAAGGATTCAGACCAGAACAATTGATCACCGGCAACCCTGATGGGAAAATGACTCCCTTATATAAGACCAGTCAGTAACACCTGATTCCCAGTCCTCACAATCTTCACTAGCACCGCTTGTAACCACCAGAGGGAGCCTCTGCTCAGAACCCATCTCAAACCCATTCACAACAGTGTATATTAATGAGAAAAAAATGAACTTTTTTGCATTTACCAAATGGCTGCAAAGAAACAAAGAGTGAAAAATTTAAAGGGGTCTGAATACTTTCTGAACCCACTGTATATGAAATTTATTCAAGTAAGGCCCGGTTCACATTGCGTTTTACCCTCATGTCAGTAGCTCCATCAGGGATTATGTCTGAAGCCTTGGAAAATGGAATTAAGTGATATGCTTATGGGCAATAATGCAGACGAGTCACTGTGTGCTGCATTGAACATTATTTTCAGTCTTATCTGTTTATTTGAGGTGGGCCTCAAGATGCAGTCAACCACCTATTGGAGCTCTCCTGAAGTAGGCTGATGTGGTTGCAAATAATATTCAACAGAGCACAAAGTGACTGAGTCTTCTAAATGCACCCATCAGCGCATACAGCTGAATTCTACTTTCCAGGGCCTTGGATATGAGCCCCACTGGAGCCACTGATGTGATGGTAAAACATGATATGAACATAGCCTTAATTAGATGAACCTTTAAGGAGTCTTCCCAATGGTCACAATACAAAGTGTATTTTCTCTCCAGCACATTTTCATTGTAATTTATTGCAGATATTTTAGTGACTGAAAATCAATTCTGTTTATGTGAATGGGGCTGTTTCAGATGGATGGGGCAGTTGTAGAATATTCAGTAAAAAAATGCACATTGTGTGATCTTACCCTAAAATTGGCACCCATAAAGTATGGTGCCAGCAAAACTGCCCCCAAATACAGCATGATAACCCCACAGTGAATTCCTCCATACTACCCTCCACACACACAGTATGATGACTCTACAGTACCCTCTTTGCAAAGAATGATATCCTCACAGTAATCCCAACAGAGTATAATGCCCACACAGTGACCCTAACACAGTATGATGGCCCATAAAGTTCCCCCACACAGAGTATAATGACGCAGTCGTCCACTTAATATATGTGTGCCTCTATACAATCCTCCATACAGTATGATGGCCTGCCACACAGTATAATAGCCCCTACACAAGCCTCCAGACAGTATTATGGATCCAGACAACATTCCACTCTGTATAACCATCCGCACACAGTATAATGGACTCCAATAGCACTTCAAACTGTTTATGGCCCCCCACATAACCCTCCAAATAGAATAATGTCAACACATAGCACTCTTAACATTATAATGGTCCTAACATAGCCCTCCAAACAGAATAATAGCCCTCACAATGTTCTCATTGATTTAAAAAAAGAAAAACTTCTCCCCATTCCCCCGCTGCTCTGGTCTCTGCAGTCTGTGGTCTGTATCTCTGCACAGTTCTGCACAGTGAGCGCGATGTAGTGACATCATCGCTGCACTGAGGTGTCAGAGCTCAGACGCATAGGGAGAATGATGGAGGAGGGAGCTGACGGCTCCCTGTTCCATCATAGCTTTCAGCTTTGTCTACATCCAAGATGTAGACACAGTTGTAAGTGTGATGGTTGGCTGGGTGGGCCCAGTGCTGGCGCATAAACCGGCGCCCCCCGACTTATGGGTCCAACAGCAGCTGCTTGCTCTGCCCCTATTAGCAGTATGCCACTGTTTTAAATTGATAGTATTGCTCAGCTGTGTTGTATGATGAATGAAATGTTCAAATGTGTCAAACTAACATGTTCTTTTCTTCTTAGGTTAGTGTCCTGACAACTCTGGAACGAAGGTTCAACCTGCAGAGTGCTGATGTAGGAGTTATTGCCAGCAGCTTTGAAATTGGGAACTTGGCTCTTATCCTGTTTGTTAGTTACTTTGGAGCAAGGGGACATAGACCTCGCTTAATTGGATGTGGAGGTATAGTTATGGCCTTGGGGCTTTTCTTTCCGCTCTGCCTGAATTTCTTACACCAATATGAATATGAATCTGGTGATATTCGATGGGGAGCAGAAGGAAGAGATTTTTGCGCAGTGAATGGTTCCACTACTGAAGATATTCCTGAACAGGATATAATATGCAGGAATACTGCTACTACCAATATGATGTACCTACTTCTCATCGGAGCACAGGTCCTGCTGGGAATCGGCGCTACTCCTGTGCAGCCACTTGGGGTAGCATACATTGACGACCACGTGAGACGGAAAGATTCTTCCCTTTATATAGGTACAGTGAAATCCGTTCATTAAAATCTTTAAGTATTGAATACCAATTTTGAAGGATGTTTTTCTTTTTTAGAAAAATAATTTCAAGGGATTGTACTTATATAAGTTCTCCACTTGTGTAACTATTACAACTTCGAATATTCACTGGTGCAGTACTTTGATATGTAATGTTCTTATTGTAATCGCACAAGGTTTGAAATATTGTTCTATATTGTAACTAGAGATGAGCGAACTTGCGGATTCGGTTCAGAATACGATTGAAATCGAATATTGTTTTTGCAATATTCGTCGAACACAGCCGAATGTCATTAGAGTCAATGAGAGTAGAAATTCCCGAATATGTTCGGAATCGATCAAAAGACATACATTCGGCACGAATAGTATTCGAATATGGCACAAATATGTAAAAATCAGATTCGGGGACAAAATCCGAACAAATTCGCTCATCTCTAATTGTAACCTGTTTTGTTGTCACATTCACATTCTATCAAAAAATGAAAGTCAGCAATCTGATTTTTAAAATTGTTGGCTCTATTCACATTGCATTTGAGCCAAATGCTTGCCATAAATTCTGGTAACACTGCGGGCGTATATGTAGAATGTATCAATGTGGCTCAGTTCACTCAATGAAAGTCGAATTGTGTGCTTTAAGTGTTCATTGATCCGGTAGGCATCAGTTTACTTTTTTAGCATAGTACACTATCTTGTGGTATACTTTAAAAAAAAAATTGGAGTCTATGGATGACATATGCCTCTAAATATAGTACCTGCACAATGGCAGAGAGTGTAGATATGCAACGCATTTCAGATAAATTATGATCCTTCTTCATGGCAAGAAGAAGGCTCATAATAGATCTGAAACGTGTTGCATATCTACACTCTGTGTCTTGTTCATATTTTTTGTGGATTATTCAATAAAGCAATGTATAATTTTGTCTGGATTTTGGAAGCTGGATGTTTCTCTGTTTTCCTCTCATTGCACACAGACCATGTGGTCCGTGCACCTGGTGGTGAGTGAGCTGGACTTTACGACTATGCAGAGGCATACAACTGAGTTACTATATAGTCACTATGTGCACTGCTGATGGATGGGCCAGACATCATTTAAACAGAGCCTTACCTGTGTTTTTCTTGCAAATTTTAAGATTAGGATTACAAGTACAAGGTCTGCTTTATGCCTGAGTAAGGAGATCCTTGTTACTCATGCTGAATACTATGATTTGCATTTAATTCAAGTAATATTAGACTTTTGCTTTTTCCTTCTTGAGTTGATATAAAATTCTCACAAGTTGCTGGGATTTAGTCCTGCTGATAAAAGAAATAGATATAATTTAATTTTACTGAAGATCTGTTATAGTCCTCTAATAATTTGTATTAAATTGCAAACAATCCATCCTACACAGGTTTATGGTGTGAAACATTGCTATTTTTCATATCTTCTTTAAATCAATTATTCATTACAGAATTCAATAATAAGATTTGCAGTACAAACAATACTTACCATAAACAGTGGTGCTAACTGGCGCATCAATCTCTATTCTTTAACAGGTTGTTGTTGTTTTCTTCTGTATGACTCCTTTATAAAACGTGAATCATACAGATGTACAGTATGCTTCTACTGGAGTTCCAGATAAAGGAAAAAACCCTGGACTCGTGTAGCAGTCAGAAAATTTTTCAGGCCATGTTAAAGCATTACAGAAAGCAGCAATTCTGGTAGGTTTCTTGTGCCCAGATTCTCGAGGAAGCGGGGACTAAGGCATGAAGTGGCTGAAAAATGGGAAGGGCATGGTTGTGGAGAGAGTGTAACATCCAAAGGGTTTGTGTTTGTAGCCAAAATTTTTTAGCAGTTCTGGATGCCACAGATCTTTCCATCTCCCAGTTGCTAACTGTAACATCTGTTCCTGACCCTTTTGCACCTGCTTTGGCCACTAACTGGAGCTGCGCCTTTGTTGCGAGTCATGCGTGACAGCACTGGTCTTGTTTAATTCTTCGGACTTTGGTGCCACTAGACCAGGGAGCTTTGGGGTTAATTGTTTGGTTTTTGATTACTCCTTTCTGAGAGCCTTGTGAGGAGCTGCTTGCTATTTAAACTCCTGAGTCTCTGAGTTCCACTGCCAGTTAATTCATTTTGCTATCTGTGCTCTAGTCTTTCCTGACTCATCCTGTTTTCTGACCCAAGAGTGAATTTTTATCATCCTCTTGAAATTACAATTCTGTTTCTGATGTGACCCGTTGGCTATGACCCTGCTCAGCGACTCCTCCTGCCTCTAGTTCGCTTCTTTGGATGGCAGCCCTCCCAGGAAGCAATCCACTGGACTCCGTTGTAATATCAGATCCCTGTACAGGGTTTAAAGGGTGAAGGCCCTTGTTACCTCTGGAGACTGCCAAATGGAGTGGCTTGTGCCAAATCTGTCCAACGCAGCCTTTTTTAGCCTGTTGCCTCTTACAGTCGTGACAACAAAAGTTGTGAAGTATGATGTACATAATGTTGTCGTAGACAATGATGGGTGCGTTACTAATTCTGTACAAAGCAAAGCTTATATAAGAACTTGTATGAAGACTCATAGAACATATGTCTACTTATTAGAGATGAGCAAATTGATTTGATGCAAGTCAAATTAATGTTGAATTTGTAGAATTACGCTGAATGACGAGAACTGGAGCAATTTGCAACTTGATTTGCTCTTAAGGCACTGTCACACTTAGCGATAGCACAAGCGATCACGACAACGACACGACCTGGCGAGATCGCTGGTGCGATCGCTATGTGATCGCTAGTTAGTTTCCAAACACAATTCATCAGCGATCTGTATAACGACCTCTGCGGTCATTGGGAAAACCTAGTCCCACCTGCGACGCTGGTGAAGTCGTTCATAAAGGGTGTCACACTCAGCGATTCAGGCTCACCAGCGGGACTCCAACGACCAAAAAACGACTCAGAACGTTCATAAGCGATCAGCGACATCTCAGCAGGGGCCACATCGCTGCTACATGTCACACACACACAGCTGCGTTGCTGAAGAGATCGCTACTGCGTCATAAAATCGGTGACACATTAGCGACCTCGTTAGCGATCTCGTTTAGTGTGACAGTACCTTAAGAATGGCTTGACCATTTTACACATTGTAGAGTACGTCATGAGCCAGAAAATGATCCCAGGACTTTGAGCGTGATGGGGCGTGGTTCCCCATAATGCCTTGCATCTACCACATCACATGGTATAGCATAATCAATCAAGAGGGACTATTGTAGTATGTATTAATGCAGGAACTATTATGTGGTGAACCTGAATCAAAAGAGGATGCCACAGCTCACAGCTTAGTGTTTAGAGATAGGGATACAATGGCATAAAACACTGAATCAATTGTACATAGTATGTGATTGCACAACAGTGATGAACAGTTACAACTTGTTTACCGATAGCCATATATGTTTAGGTCACTTTGATGATACTAAGGCCGTGTTAATGAGCCTGGAATGAGTTGGATACAGTCCTAGAAGACCTCAGTGAGTCATACATGGCTTTCCAGGGCAATTAAAGTACCGTATATACTCATGTATAAGCCGACCCGTGTATAAGCCGAACCCCCTAATTTTGCCACAAAAAACTGGGAAAACTTATTGACTCGCGTATAAGCCTAGGGTGAAAAATGATTATGCCCCCATATGATGCTCCACAGATTATGCCCCATATGCTGCACAGATTATGCCCAATATGCTCCAGATTATGCCCCATATGTTCCACAGATTATGCTCCCATATGCTCCATATTATGCCCCCATATGTTCCACAGCTTATGCCCCCATATGCTCCAGATTATGACCCCATATGTTCCACAGCTTATGCCCCCATATGCTCCAGATTATGCCCCCATATGTTCCACAGCTTATGCCCCCATATGCTCCAGATTATGCCCCCATATGTTCCAGATTATGCCCCATATTCTCCATATTATGCCCCCATATGTTCCACAGCTTATGCCCCCATATGCTCCAGATTATGCCCCATATGTTCCACAGTTTATGCCCCCATATGCTCCAGATTATGCCCCCATATGTTCCACAGCTTATGCCCCCATATGCTCCAGATTATGCCCCCATATGTTCCAGATTATGCCCCATATGCTCCATATTATGCCCCATATGTTCCACAGCTTATGCCCCCATATGCTCCAGATTATGCCCCCATATGTTCCACAGCTTATGCCCCCATATGCTCCAGATTATGCCCCCATATGCTCCAGATTATGCCCCTATTTACCTGTCCTCTCTGAACCGCTGCACACTGCTCCCTCGGTCTGACTCCTCTGGCTGTGAATGATCTGGCAGGGGGCGGGGCGCGCACTAATGACTAACATTCACAGCCAGGACCGAGGGAGCAGCGCGCAACGGTGGCACGGGGACAGGTAAATATCGCTATACTCACCCCTCCGCCGCGCGTCCCTGCAGCCTCTCCTCTTCTCCCGGCGCTCTCCGCAGCGCTTCATTCCTACAGCGGTCACGTGCTACCGCTCATTAAAGTCATGAATATGTGCATATTCATGACTTTAATGAGCGGTGCCATGTGACCGCTGCAGGAAGGAGCCGGAGATCGTGGGAGAAGCAGGGGGGCTGCAGAGACCGCGCCGACAGAGGGGTGAGTATGATCCGACACCCCTGCTCCCCCTCCCCGCCGACCCCCGTATATGACCCGCGTATAAGCCGAGAGGGGGACTTTCAGCCCTAAAAAATGGGCTAAAAATCTCGGCTTATACATGGGTATATACGGTACTTGTAATTTGCAGTAAATTAAATTTCCTCAAATTTTTTGTGAAACATTAGTCGAACTTGGCAAATTCAAATTTTAAAAGATTCGCTCATCTCTACTACTTTTATGTAGGCTTTAAATTATGTAGCTCCTTCCATTGTTGACCCCGGTTAATAGATTTGTTTTATGTTGGCCAATGAGCAGATTCGTCTTGGCTTCTTGAGAGAATAAGAAAGCTTTATTACGATTGATTTATCTCTTTGAGAAATTAGTGTTTGTAAAGCCTACTGTTGCTTTCTGTACTAAGTGCTGAATGAGAGCAATTTCCATCATTTGGAATTATTAATAAGAATTGTTCCCTATAGAATGGAACAATTAATATAACAGGGAAAGCTTTTTGTAATGCAGCAGGCAGCTGAACACAAAATAATTTCTCTTTCAGAGATGCACTTTTTTTTCGTTCGTTGCAGTTACTTGTTAAATTACAAAAGGCGAACATTAAGTTCAATCTTAATCAGTCTCAAGATTGTTCAGATTATTCCATCAGCTGTAAGACTTAGATTTTCTGCTTATTTATTTATTTTTCTTTCTGTTTAGTGCTGGAAGAATTTAAAAGCTAATGCTCGCTTTGTACAACAAAACAATTTTTTGCAATGTTAGACAATTTCTTCAATTGCTCAGCTTGTGCTACTACAACAGGCTCATGCAAATTAAAAATATTATCATTATGAGGTTGTATGTTCTGTACTTACTTTGCAAACAACCTTGGAGTGTCTCTGATTATGTTGACATAAAAATATAATTTCTTTAATGTGGACTTAGAGTCTTAGATACAGAATATAGTGTAACATAGGGCAATGACTACTGTAAGCTTTTCAGGGGATTTAGCTCTGGGATCGCCGTCTGGGTAGACAGAGTGGCACGGAAACAGTTCATTCAGACAGCAGTTCTGATGAAAACTGGCCGCTACCAGCTTTATTAAAGTCCACAGCAAACAGATATAAAACAAATCATAAACAGAAGACCTAGGCTTGTCTAGCCACTAATTACACTTAGATAGATTTCCCTATCTATCCGGGTCCCGACTCTACCAGCTGGGGCCAAAACAACACATATGTTCAGCATTTGTCAGCATTTACCAGCATTTACCAGCATTTACCAGCATGGAGGTTCACAGAGTCTCCTCCTTGTGTCTGAAGGCACCTTCAATGTCCAGACTTGAGAGAGCTCCCCTCCTATTCAGCCGCTATCCGCACGGATTCTCACTGAGACTACTCCTGTGTCCGGGGTACATCGAGCACCCAGACTGAGATAGCTCACACTCCTGGAGACTGCTTCTTGTGCCGGGACTCCTTGTCCAGACTAAGCGAGCTCTCTGACTGTGCTTGCAGACACCTACTTCTGGTCTCCTAATTAACAGCTGAATGGTTTCAGGCCTGAGCTGCAAGTGTGTGCTGAATGTAAGGTGTAGTGACCTTTTTCTACCACTAGGTTTACAAAGCCACACATTTCCCTTATACCATACAGCACAGTACCTAGGTGAAATGTACACCCCATTCGACACATATTCCTTCACTGTCTCACATATCCCCTCCCTCTTCTCCAGACCGGAGGGCTGGTCATCCAGACCGGAGGGCTGGTCAACAATCCAAAAGAGACAGTGAACTCTGGACCAGTCATGGCCTTCATCAGCTTCATCTTCACTACTGTCATCTGTATCTTCACCTGAGCCATAGCCAACATCAGCTTTCTCTTCATCTGAAGCATCCGCACTACCCTGTACCCTCCCAGGCCTATGCTCTCTGCGGGCCTCGGGTATCCTGCACGGTTTCATCTTGACCTTAGGGCCGGGCTCAGTTTCGATATAGTGCCTGGCCAGAGAAGTACGACCCGGCACATCAGAACACTTCTGCTGACTCTTTCTCAGAAACTCACGTACCTCCTGTCCCTGGTGCACTGACCATGTGTCACCAACTATCACAGAAGGTATAGGGGGTTTTTCACTTTTCTCCAGTTCCCCTTGAACCTTCTTTACTTCATTAAGCTTCTCCAGAAGATGCTCATGGCTCTCATCACGCTCCTTCATCACAGTTTGGAGTCCCTTCTGAGAAGTAATCACTTCATCTTGTACCTGTTGGACGTCCTTTATGTCTTCAGCCCCTTCTTCAGGCTCTTCTGGTAGGACATGCTCAGAAGCCCTACCGTCAGTCTTACATTCTACTTCTTCAGTCACATCATTATGGTCTCCAATATCTCCATTTATTCCAGCTTTCAAGTTCTCCTTGATAGCTGCATCTGTATACTCAGAACCCGCCGGATTCTTCTCTTCCACCACGTTCTGCATCCCGTCTGTCTGCAGCGGCAACGGAGTGACACACCGCTTTTCCCATTTATTGGGACGTGGCTCCGATGTAGACTCCATGAAAGTGCGCTTGAGCTCACCAATGCCAGCCTGATGTCTCAAAATCTCATCTTGTGATTTATCCAGATCCTTGGTATCACTCGGGAACACTGCTGGGGCTCCGGGCGCCGAACTTCCAGCCTGAGCTTCACGAGTTGCAGCTACTGATGAGGCATCTGGTTTGGTGTCTACCACTTCTATGGCTTTTTCCACCTCTGCAGCATCACCTTCAGAGTCCTTGGCATGATGCAGATCCACACCACACACCGACAACTTCTCATCTTCAACAGCATCCACTTGTGCTGTGTTCAGGTTCAGAGTCCTGCCTTTAAAGCTCAACTCTCCTCCTTTCACCTTAGTCTTCGCCAGGGAACCGGCCAACTGTAAAACATCTTCAGATGCCATCTTCTGTCTGCCTTCCTCTCAGGACTCTCAACCTCCTCTGCTACCATGCCTTCCTCATTTGCACTGGTTGCTTTATTGTCATCAGATGATTCACTATCACTACCACTATCCCTGTCTGTCCCTTTTTCTCAGCCACATCTGGCTCACTTTCAGGGTTATACACTTCATTTTCATTCACATCTTGCTCACTGTCAGGGTTATACAATTCATTCTCATTCACATCTTGATCTGGAACCTTAGTTAACATGTCATCCACAACATTAACTTCACCATCTGGTCCCTGGTTTCCCTCAGGTGGTCCCTCAAGTATGTGACTATGTGACAACCCCAGCACTATACTTCTATATAGCTCAGGTACTAGGAGCTGGCTCACGACCTCTCCCTGGACTTCAGTGTCCCTATACAACAGGTTAGTGTTTATGGCAACATGAGGAAACCTTTCCTCAGAGCCAGGCTCTTGGGAAACCTCATTTAGAACATTTATATTTTCCTGGGCCGTTTTAAGAGAGGGGTCTCGCCACTGCTCACTCTCAAAATTGTCACAGGACACAGGTAAGTCAGGGACACTCGGTTCCCGAGAACCACCATCCTCGTGTCCCAACATCACCTGCAAAGGAATTTCATCACTATCACAGTCATCATTATTATCAATATCATTATCATGACTATGATCAGTATCATCATCACTATCATGATCATCATCACTATCATTATCAGCATCAGCATCATTATCATGGTCATCATCATTATCATGATCATCATCATCATCATCATCATTATCATTATCATCATCATCATTATCATGGTCATCATCATTATCATGATCATCATCATCATTATCATTATCACATAAGCTTAACGGCCCACTAGCATTGTGTTCCGCCCCTCGGGACTGCGCACCCTCAATAGGAGCTTCATCACACTGTCCATCAGAAACATTTTTTCCCAGAGACCCTTAGATCGGGGAAAGTCAATACCCAATATGACGGGGTGCACCAGGTTCTTCACTACCCCCACTTCATATGAAACCTCCCCGAGTTTGGGGACCAAGTCCACGGCAGTCTCTGGGTAGACTTTGGTGTCTCCATGGATGCACACCATACTCAGGTGCTTATCAGGGTTGAAGTCCCTATCAATCAGGCTGTCACATACGGAAGTCACTGGACTCTCTGAGTCCAAGAGGGCCTGTGCTGGGCAGTCATTTACAACCACCGGGGACCCTGATGTCCAGTCTCTTCGGCTGAGGTGGACACACACACAGGCTCTGCGCAGGGAGAGAGGGATCCGCCAACATCACAACACATAGGCTCCCCCTCTATTGGACAGTTGGCTGCAATTTCACGACATCTCCAACACTGTCCATCACACTCTCCCACCCATATGTCCCCTCGGGCCCGAACCCGCTTATCAGCATACCCCATGTCCCCAACAGCTGGAACGCTCTTACCGCGAGAGTTCAGCGTCCGGGAACTCTGAAGTGACGACCTCTCAGACGGCTGGTCACGGAGACAGTCTTTGGGGCCAAAGTACCTTTCTCTCTGTACCTCAGGAGGAAGTGCTCGGGTGTAGCGGTCCACTATCACCTTTTCAATTCCATAATCAGGTTTGCTGACTGCAGACTCCCAACTGCATCTCCAGTCATGAACTCCCCTGGCACGGGCTGTCACCGTAACACCCAGCTGGGTAAGAATCTCCGCTTTCAGTTTGGCATAGTCTTGGCTGTCCTGCTCGCTCAGGTCGCATAGGCCCTTTGGGGTTCTCCAATCAGATAGGGTGTGACCATCATGGCCCATTCAGATAGGGGCAGATTCTCCTTCTCTGCCAATCTCTCAAACCTAGTGAGATATACCTCCACATCATCACGAGGTGTCATCTTTTTCAGGGACTGTCTTACCGCCTTCTTTACAGCGGACAATGCAGGTGACTTTGCAACATTACTTTGGGACGATGCGCCACAAGTCCCCTGCAGTGCTGCAACCTGCTGAAAAAACAACCGGTCATTCTCCTGCTGCTGCTGCAGGAATTGCTGCTGGGCCTGCTGCATGCGCTGCTGGTGCTGCAGGCGCTGCTGCTCCATGCTCTGCTGCATGCTCCGCTGGGCCTGGACCAGGTACTCAATGAGCTCCTCCATACTGCCGGACTTATCTGTCTCAACCACGGCAGTCTTATGTTGCACATTAACTTGCGCCATTTGTTCAAACAGCGCCTCCATGCTGTCATCCATGCTGTCAGACATCTCTGTCTCAACAACGGCAGTCTTCACTCAAGACATACACACTCCACAGTCTTTTCCACAGAAAAATTCAGCTCTGCTGTGCAGACACTTTTTTTTTTTTTTTCTCTGCAAACTCTATTAGGGCCACTGTCTCTTTAAGACTGCTCCAATAGACGTTTCTCTTTGCTGCTGCACACTCCACAGTCTTTTCCACAACAAGTTCAGCTTTGCTGTGCAGACACAATTTTTTTTTTTTTTTCTCTTTTACTAACTCTATTAGGGCTACTGTCTCTTTAAGACTGCTCCAATAGACGTTTCTCTTGACACACTTTTTTTTTCCTCTGCTGCTATTTCAACAGACTTCACCTTTATTGCTGTCTCTAAGCCACTGTGCTGCACACACATTCCAGCACCAATTGTATCAGCCACTGTGCTGCCCCAGCATTCTCCGCCAATTGTAAGCTTTTCAGGGGATTTAGCTCTGGGATCGCCGTCTGGGTAGACAGAGTGGCACGGAAACAGTTCATTCAGACAGCAGTTCTGATGAAAACTGGCCGCTACCAGCTTTATTAAAGTCCACAGCAAACAGATATAAAACAAATCATAAACAGAAGACCTAGGCTTGTCTAGCCACTAATTACACTTAGATAGATTTCCCTATCTATCCGGGTCCTGACTTTACCAGCCGGGGCCAAAACAACACATATGTTCAGCATTTGTCAGCATTTACCAGCATTTACCAGCATTTACCAGCATGGAGGTTCACAGAGTCTCCTCCTTGTGTCTGAAGGCACCTTCAATGTCCAGACTTGAGAGAGCTCCCCTCCTATTCAGCCGCTATCTGCACGGATTCTCACTGAGACTACTCCTGTGTCCGGGGTACATCGAGCACCCAGACTGAGATAGCTCACACTCCTGGAGACTGCTTCTTGTGCCGGGACTCCTTGTCCAGACTAAGCGAGCTCTCTGACTGTGCTTGCAGACACCTACTTCTGGTCTCCTAATTAACAGCTGAATGGTTTCAGGCCTGAGCTGCAAGTGTGTGCTGAATGTAAGGTGTAGTGACCTTTCTCTACCACTAGGTTTACAAAGCCACACATTTCCCTTATACCATACAGCACAGTACCTAGGTGAAATGTACACCCCATTCGACACATATTCCTTCACTGTCTCACACTACACATACAGTATTTATATGCTGTGATGTAATAGGATTGTGTCAGCAATGGCTGTGTGCAAACTGCGGTATTTAAACAGGGTAATTCACTTGCTACTTTACCCTTTACCCATAAAAATTGCTGTAACTTCTAAAGGAGACTGGATTGTTCTAAAATGTGGAGTGTACATACTTTGGATCATGAGAAGTAAGAGTGCAATGAACCTCAGCAAAGGCGCTGAGAAACATTCTTGCGCCAAGTGGTTTTGCCAACTTGTTGCTCTGCCGGTTGTTTCCACTATGAGATAGACTTGCTGCACGCCTTTGTGCACATAATAATAATAATAATCTTTATTTATATAATGCCAACATATTCCGCAGCGCTTTACATTTTAACAGTTTCAGAATACAAGTCATAAGTAACAACTCTAACAATACAATAATTAAAGCAAAATAAGACGACCCTGCTCGTGAGAGCTTACAATCTACAATGAGGGGGGGGAGGTACAAAGTACAGGTGTGTATATACAATGGTGTATTTACAATGATGGTCCAGCCATCTTGAGGGAGTGAGGGATGGAGATAGTGAATAGGCTACACATGCACACTTACACCTAGAATGACTTTGATTAGTGTTAGTGAACGTGATAGGCCACTCTGAACAAATGTGTTTTGAGGGAGCGCCTGAAACTATGCAAATTGTGGATGGTCCTAATTTCTTGGGGTAGATCATTCCAGAGGATTGACACAGCACGGGAGAAGTCTTGGAGTCGGGAGTGGGAGGTACGGATTAGTGCAGAGGTTAGTCGAAAGTCGTTTGCAGAGCGCAGCAGTCGGTTAGGCCGATAGATAGAAATAAGGGAGGAGATGTAGGGGGGTGCTGCACTGTGGAGAGCTTGTAGGTGAGAACAAGTACTTTGAATTGGATCCTATAATAAATGGGCAGCCAATGTAAGGACTGGCGAAGAGCGGATGCGTCCGAGTACTGATTAGCCAGATGGATGACCCTTGCTGCTGCATTAAGAATGGACTGGAGAGGGGATAGTCGAGTTATGGGGAGGCCAAGTGACAGAGCGTTGCAGTAGTCCAGGTGGGAGTGGATCAGGGTGACAGTGAGGGTTTTTGTTGTTTCCATGGTGAGAAAAGGGCGGATTCTAGAGATGTTCTTTAGGTGTAGGCGGCAAGAGTAGGCAAGAGATTGTATATGGGAGGTGAAGGAGAGATTGGTGTCAAACATAACACCCAGACAGCGAGCCTGCGGCCGGGGTGTTATTATGGTGCCACCCACGGAGGTTAGCAGGAGCAGAAGAAGTTCAGTTTTGGAGAGGTTGAGTTTCAGAAAGAGAGCGGACATTATGTTGGAGACTGCGGACTGACAGTGGCGTTCTGTAGTACAGTGGGGGTAAGGTCGGGGGATGACGTGTATAGTTGTGTGTCATCAGCATAAAGATGGTACTGAAAGCCAAATCTGTTGATGGTCTGTCCAATAGGGGCCGTGTAGAGAGAGAAGAGAAGGGGGCCAAGGACTGAGCCCTGAGGTACTCCGACAGCGAGAGGAAGAGGAGATGACGTGGAGCCAGAGAACAAAACACTGAAGGAGCGGTTAGAAAGATAGGAAGAGACCCAGGAGAGAGCAGTGTCCTTAATGCCTAGTGACTGGAGCCTAGAGAGTAGGAGACGGTGGTCAACAGTGTCAAAAGTTGCAGAAAGGTCGAGAAGAATGAGCAGAGAGTGGTCACCGTTACGTTTTGCTGTCAGAAGGTCATTGGTCACTTTGATGAGTGCAGTTTCAGTCAAGTGTAGGGGGCGAAAGCCAGACTGTGAAAGGTCTAGGAGGGAGTGAGTGGAGAGGTAACGGGTAAGGCGGGAGTAGACTAGGCGCTCCAGGAGTTTAGAGATTAAGGGGAGATTGGAGACTGGTCTGTAGTTATTTGTGCAGAAAGGGTCGAGAGCGGGTTTCTTTAGTAATGCAGTAATGATGGAGTGTTTGAAGGAGGATGGGAAGATGCCAGAGGAGAGGGAGAGATTAAAGATTGTAATTAGGTGAGTTGTGACAACTGGAAAGAGAGATTGGAGGAGATGTAAGGTCATGGGGTCGGTAGTGCATGTAGTCGGACGAGAGGAGTCTGGAGACTTCTTCTTCTGTGATGGGATCAAATGTGGAAAGTGAGCCAGAGGAAATGCAGGGAGGGATGGGAGTCACAGCACTTGGTGGTTGGGAGCAGATTTCCTGCCAGATATTATCTATTTTTTCTATAAAGTGGGAGGCCAGGTCATCAACACAGATGTCCGTGATAGGGGCTTGTGCTTTTGGCCTGAGGAGGGAGTGAAAAGTGTCAAAAAGTTTATTGGGGTTGTCGGCTAGTGAGGAGATCAGGGTGGTGAAGTAGGTCTGTTTGGCGGGGTGAAAGGTAGCGTTGTAAGTTCTTAACATAAATTTGAAGTGGATGAAGTCTTCTGGTGTGCGGGTTTTTCTCCATAGGCGTTCAGCACTCCTAGAGCATCGCTGGAGAAGATGAGTTTGCAATGTGAGCCAGGGCTGTTTTACTGTGTGTTTGGGGGGATGGTGGACCAGAGTTGGGGGAGATGTCCTCTGCAATCAGTAGGAGTAGGAAGATAAAGAGCAAGTAGTTTTTGTAATTGCGATGTGCTTGGGCAAGATGGTCTGAGGTTTTTCAGAAAGGTGAGGAGTGCATAGGAGCTGTACATGGAAGAGGGAAGTATAGAGGGGCTGATGTGTATGAGTCGTGATGGTGGGGGGATGGGGCGGTGAATGTGGATATCAAGGGAACGCAGGAGGATAGAGATAAAGCACACGGTGAAAAGGGAAAGCAAAGTGTGGGTTACCTGATTCCTGCCCTGATTAACTGCCATGGATAACTGCCGTTCACATGATGCTTATCTTCTGTGATGCTTTGCTTTATGGGATGTGTGCACCCCACACTGCGTGCGCCCCTTAGACTACTCCTAAATATATAGACCACACTCAAGGGTCAGGAGAGAGGGATTGTGGGAGCTGGTTTGGGATAATTTGGCAGCTGGGGCCAGCACACCAGGGGGTGGTTATATGATCAAAGGCCCTAGATCTGGCTATATCTATATACTTTAGCACTTTCCACCTGATAAGATCTAGAGAGGCCCCAGTTGTGGATATAAAGCAGTAAGTATACAGTACAGTGCAGCAAATGATTTATACCAAGGATTTAACAGGCATATTAAAATATGTAGCAAAATGGTAAAGCAACAGATGACAGACAGCAAGCAGAAGTATGGACTTGTACCATTAGGATATATTGCAACAGGAAAAACAGCCAGCAGAGGGGGGATTGTACCATCCAGCTGCTTGCTGCCAATGAATGGAGTGCATACATGCAGAGAGGATAATTCAGAGGTTGAATGATTTGGTTACCATTCAGCTGCTTGCTGCCAATAAATGGAGTGCATACATTCAGAGAGGACAATTCAGAGGTTGAATGATTTGGTTACCGTTCAGCTGCTTGCTGCCAATGAATGGCGTGCATACATGCAGAGAGGACAATTCAGAGGTTGAATGATTTGGTTACCATTCAGCTGCTTGCTGCCAATGAATGGAGTGCATACATGCAGAGAGGACAATTCAGAGGTTGAATGATTTGACATCAGCAGTTTATGCATGGTGATTGCATTTCACTCCTATCGAATTCCTTCTTAAGTTGTTAACAATGTACAGATATAGGTTTGAGTTGCGTGTTTTCGTTGTGAAAACTTTTTGGAAAACTGAGTCCTTAAAGAGGGGCCTAAGTGAGTTTCTAAAGAAGTTTCAGAGTCGAAATGCACCATCCAAACCATGTATTGAAGCCTTCTGTGATCAGAAATATCTCGAAGGGACTGTGGCTACAAAGATAACCTGATTTAACCATTTTTCCTTTGGCGCAATTTGAAGGGTCTGGTGTACAGTAACAAATCACAAACATTACAGTCACTCTGAGAGAACATACAGCGAGAAATTCAGGCTATGACCCCAGACACCCTGCGAAACAGATTCAACAATATGGAATGTGAGAGGTGGACATTTTCAACATCTGCTTTAAAACATCAGTTTGTCTTGAATCAAGGTATGTACAATCCAAATTTCAGTAGGATAGATTGTCTCTTATAGAAGTTGCAGCAATTTTTCCGGGTAAAATAGAATCACCTTATTTGAAGACAAATTTTACCTATTATTGTATGGACTTTATTCATACTGTTTTTATACTAAATTCAGTGTATATGCTCCCAATTTGAGATAATAAGACCTGACGAGATTTATATTTTCCAAATCATTTAGATTTTACCAGGAAATTTAATTTGCAGCATGTTTATTTTCTGATAATTCCATGTTCCTTATTATCCTCTGTAGAGATTTTACTGCATAATAAATGTAAGACGTAGAAGAGACCCAACTAATACCTCACCACTCACCTTCACTGCTCACTGTCTCTCATATGGTCCTCGGCTCCTCTTTTTACTGCTGCTGTGTGTTGAAACTCCGGGCATCTTCATGCATCTTCACACATGCGCCATGATGTCTAGGGCCTGCTCACAACCGAATCTCTCAGCCTAAAATGCGCATCTAAAACGTCACTGGCTAAACATACGACAATTTTTGGGTGTTTACTGTCTATTTTACTTAAATTTGGAAACAACATGTCCTTCACAATTTCTGGGAATAGTAGGAACTGACCACTAGCCATAAGAATGTCAAAAATATTAAGCTGTAGACAGATGATAACCAGATCATAGGTTATTCCATCATGAAACTATTTACTGGTATTTTCTTCCATGTTATTCAATTTTAGAGAACAGAATTTAACCACTTCTTTCACAGTGCAAAAAAACATATAGAGTGCTCTCAGTGGGAGAAGCAAAATAAGAATCTTGTGGGTATGATACCTTTTAATAGCTAACAAAATATAGTGAATGATATTACAAAGCAAGCTTTCGAGACTGCTTACGTCTCTTCATCAGGCTGGTATAACAAAATATTTGAAGAAACCCAATTATATACAGTGAAAGCACAGGCATGGTGTGATACATGGACATTTGAATAAACAAACACTGAGCTTAGGGCCCCATCTCACATAGCGACTCACCAGCGATCGCGACAACGATGTGAACTTGTCAGGATCGCTGCTGAGTCACTTCATGATCGCTGCTGAGCTGCCAAACAGGCAGATCACAGCAGCGATCAGGACAGCGAGTACCCCGGTAACAAGCGACACACGTAGCTTAGTTACCGGCATACCAGCGCGCTGGTGCAGGGAGCTGGTAACCAAGGTACACAGCGGGTTTCTAGGCACCATTCGGCGCTTAGAAACCCGCTGTGTACCTTGGTTACCAGCTCCCCTGCATCAGCGCGCTGGTATCTAAGGTACACGTCGGGTTTCCTGGCACTGCCCGGCGCATGGAAACCCGATGTTTACCTTGGTTACCAGCTCCGGCTGGCTGATCGCTGGTCTCCCGCCTGTCACATGCAGCAATGCGTGCTGGCCAGCGGGAGACCAGCGATCAAAAACAAGTCCAGGCATTGCTGACACGACCAGCGATTCACAGCAGGGGCCTGATCGCTGGTACGTGTCAGACATAGCGAGATCGCTTCTGAGATCGCTGTTTTGTCACAAAATTTGTAACTCAGCAGCGATCTCGCTATGTGAGACGGGGCCTTTAAGAGAGAGAATCCTTAATTAGGTAAGATTACATAAGTGGTGTGAAAGTTTTATGGACCCCATATGCATGTGAGATAAAGGACTGGTGGTGTCTTCATTGTTTTTGGAGGAAGTTGCTCAGATTTGGTAGTGGGCCATAAATCCTCCTGACAAATTGAGTCCTGTGTGAACAGAATCAAAGATGTTAATGAATTTGTATTCCCAAACCCTGAGATGTTTTTGTGATTGGAAATTGCCTTTCAAAATGACAACTTTCATATTGTCTATGTTGTGCCCTGGACCACAGAAATGTTTGGCCACAGGTAGATGTTTTTTTTTGTCTGTAATCGTATGACGATGAGACCTAATCCTTGCTCTCAGTCTCTGTCCTGTTTCTCCAACATAGAGGCCACCCACAGGACATATATTGCATAGAATTAAATATACCACATTAGAAGAGGAACATGTGAATGTCCTGGGGATCTTATAGTTTTGCTATGTGTTGGGGATTTGGATCTTGTCGTTGGTCTCTATATGGCCCCAAGGCCCCAAGGATCTCTAGAAGTGAATTACTTCAATACAGGAAAAGAGAGGAAAATCATCGTGTTCCTCTGGTAGTGACCTACAACCCACAGCTTGAAATACTGAGAAAAACGGCTAAGAAACTTCACCATATACTACACAAGGATGACCAGTTAAAAATATTATTCAAAGACCCCCCTTGCTGTGTTACAGGCAACCTCCAAATTTAAGAAACATCATGATCCGAAGTTCAATGCCCTCAGATTCACCAAGAGGGACATATCCTTGCAATGGGAGAAGATACAAAACTTGCATTCATATAGAGAGCAACGACAAGATCCAAATCCCCAACACACAGCAAAACTATAAGATCCCCGGGACATTCACATGTTCCTCTTCTAATGTGGTATATTTAATTTTATGCAATATATGTCCTGTGGGTGGCCTTTATGTTGGAGAAACAGGACAGAGACTGAGAGCAAGGATGAGGTCTCATCGTCATACGATTACAGACAAAAAAAACCATCTACCTATGGCCAAACATTTCAGTGGTCCAGGACACAACATAGACAATATGAAAGTTGTCAGTTTGAAAGGCAATTTCCAAACACAAAAACATTTCAGGGTTTGGGAATACAAATTCATTAACATCTTTGATTCTGTTCACACAGGACTCAATTTGTCAGGAGGATTTATGGCCCACTACCAAATCTGAGCAACTCCCTCCAAAAACAATGAAGACACCACCAGTCCTTTGATATCACATGCATATGGGGTCCATAAAACTTTCAGACCACTTATCTAATTTTACCTAATTAAGGATTCTCTCTTTAAGCTCAGTGTTTGTTTATTCAAATGTCCATGTATCACACCATGCCTGTGCTTTTCACTCTATATAATTGGGTTTCTTCAAATATTTTGTTATACCAGCCTGATGAAGAGACGTAAGCAGTCTTGAAAGCTTGCTTTGTAATATCATTCACTATATTTTGTTAGCCATTAAAAGGTATCATACCCACAAGATTCCTATTTTGCTTCTCCCACTGAGAGCACTCTATATGTTTTTTTCTACTGGCTAACACGGTACCAAACAAATTTTTTTCGTTTATCTTTCACACTGCACATACTGATGTCATGACATCCCAGGTCTTTATGCATGTACATTGTAAGGTCTGACTTCACAACATACATGTGCAGCAACATCGAGTGACCTAGTGGCCTTAAAAACTTATGAAATACTTCTAATTGTGCTTCAGTAACCATAGACATGTGTAGCCCAGCTATGCAGGCACACATAAAGTCCAGGAGAGTGC
>JARQOD010000004.1:448327233-448388639 GCA_033576555.1 Oophaga sylvatica | reverse complement strand
AAATGAGAAATGAGACCAAATGAGAATCATGAGGTCAAAGGAACTGGCCAAGGAGCTCGGAGACAGAATTGTAGCTTGGCACACATCTGGCCAAGGTTAAAAAAGAAGTTATGCAGTACTCAAGGTTCCTAAGAGCACAGTGGCCTCCATAATCCTTAAATGGAAGAAGTTTGGGACCACCAGAAGTCTTCCAATCGTGGGAGAAGAGCCTTGGTGAGAGAGGTAAATAAGAACCTCAAGATCACAGTGGCTGAGCTCCACAGATGCAGTAGAGAAATGGGAGAAAGTTCCATAAAGTCAACTATCACTGAAGTCCTCCACCAGTCGGGCTTTTATGGCAGAGTGGCCCGACGGAAGCCTCTTCTCAGTGCAAGACATATGAAAGCCCACATAGAGCTTGCTAAAAAAACAAATGAAGGACTTCCAGACTCTGAGAAATAAGATTTTCTTGTCTGATGAGACGAAGATAAAACTTTTTTGAGAAAATTCTAAGCAGTATGTGTGGAGAAAACCAGGTACTGCTCATCACCTGCCCCATACAATCCCAACAGTGAAACATGGTGGTGGCAGCATCATGCTATGGGGGTGTTTTTCAGCAGTAGGGACAGGATGACTGGTTGCAATTGAAGTAATCATGAATGCCGCCAAGTACAGACATACATTGGATGAAAACCTCTTCAAGAGTGCTCTGGACCTCAGACTTGGATGAAGGTTCACCTTCCAACAAGACAAGCACACAGCTAAAACACCAGGAGTGGCTTCAGAACAACTCTGTGACCATTCTTGACTTGCCCAGCCAGAGCCCTGACCTAAACCCAATTGAGCATCTCTGGAGAGACCAAAAAATGGCTGTTCACCAACGTTCACCATCCAACCTGACTGAACTGGAGAGGATCTGCAAGGAAGAATGGCCAGAGGACCGCCAAATCCAGGTGTGAAAAACTGTTGCATCATTCCCAAGAAGACTCATGGCTGTACTAGCTCAAAAGGGTGCTTCTATTCAATACTGAGCAAAGGGTCTAAATACTTATGACCATGTGATATTTCAGTTTTCTTTTTAATAAATTTGCAAAAATGTCTACATTTCTGGGTTTTTTTCAGTAAAGTTGTGGTGCAGAGTGTACATTAATGAGAAAAAAATGAACTTTTTTGCATTTACCAAATGGCTGCAATGAAACAAAGAGTGAAAAATTTAAAGGGGTTTGAATACTTTACGAACCCAATGTAATACAATTCATTATGTTGCCGGGACTTGGTAGCCTTTGGTTTCTGGGGCCCTGAAAGAATGTACCTCATTTAGGACTTAGCCACATCTCCCTCCAATGAACAGGAAACCAGTAGGGGAGAGAGCAGAGGCGCCTAGTTTTAAATCTTGGTTTCTTGACTTTAGAGATGTGGTCCATCGGTCATGATTCTGTCATGAACAAAGAAAAGCTGAAACTGGGCATGACAATGCTCCTCAGACCACCTTCCCTCCTGACTGATATTTTTTCTTTTCCTCGCTTCTTCCAAAAGCCATAACTTATTTTTTTCTTCAACAATGCATTATAAGGACTTTTTTTACCAGTACAAGTTGTAGGTATGCTCAGATCACAGCTTGTATGGACACAGCATAAGAGCTCATACTCATTTGCGAGAAATACAGACGAGTGCAATCCGATAAAAAATCGGATTGCACTCGGACCAATGTTATTTAATGGGTGACTACTCATCTGCGACTTTTTTCTCAGCTGAAATCAGACTGAGAAAAAAATCGCAGCATGCTGCGTATAGCTGCGTATCTCGGACAAGACTCGCCAATACAAGTCTATGGGAGCGAGAAAAAAAATCGCACAGCACTCGCACCATTTTTATGATTTTTACGCACCGATGTCCTTTGAAAAGCCGGTAATTCATGTGCGGCTACTGCAAAATCACACTGACAGCTTACAAAACAATAGATATATAAATATTGAATACATACACAAGTATATAGATGTCAGTGACACACACACACATATATGTATATATATATATATATATATATATATATATATATATAGTATATACAGCTCTGGCAAAAATTAAGAGACCACTTTCAAATGTTCAATTTGTCTCTTTATAGGTATATTTTTGAGTAAAATGTAAATTGTTCTTTTAGTCTACAACTTCTGACAACATGTCTCAGAATTTCCAAGCAATAAATTTAGTTTTTTTTTCTGAAAAGGAGAAATGGTCAAAATAAAAAAAACAGTACGCCTGCGCAGGAGTGCGACAGAAGCAAGGAGGAGGACGTCATCGCTAGAAGATGGGAGGCGCTGGACTCGGACCGCGATGCCCATCGGACCAGTCCGGACCCCCGGATGAGTATAATATAACTCGTTTTTCTTATCTTTCAGGTTACATCGGGGCTTATCTACAGCATTAGAGAATGCTGTAGATAAGCCTATGATGGCGGTGGCCGTATATTATATATGAAAAATGAGGTGATAGATCACCTTTAAGCTCTCCATCTTCTCCACATCTCTGGAGTGATTCTCTCATGTGAGAGAATCAAATCACATTCAGATGACACTTGGCTCAAATTCTGACCAAGTTTGAGTGTCATTAGCATAATCAGCCCAATTCTCTCACATGTGAGCATACCCTAAGTATGAAATCTGTGAGACTCAAAACATGTATTTTTCTGATCCAAATTTGAGGATTAGAATAGAACATACTCAATGGGTCTGGGTGCTGTCCAAGAAAAAAATCAGGGAGCATATCAACACCTTACATGGATATACAGTTGTGCTCAAAGTTTACATACCCCAGCAGAATTTTTGCTTTCTTGGCCTTTTTTCAGAGAATATGAATGATAGCACCAAAACTTTTTCTCCACTCACGGTTAGTGGTTGGATGAAGCCATTTATTGTCAAACTACAGTGTTTTCTCTTTTTAAATCATAATGACAACCCAAAACATCTAAATGACCCTGATCAAAATGGCTGTTTCAAGATGCACAATAAGGAGGCAGTTGAAGAAAAACGGGCTGCATGGTCATGTCGCCAAAAGAAAGCCAAATGACCCTGATCAAAACTTCACATACTCCATTTCTTAATACAGTGTATTGCCCCCTCTAACATTAATGATAGCTTGAAGTCTTTTGTGGTAGTTGTGGATGAGGTTCTTTATTTTCTCAGATGGTAAAGCTACCCACTCTTCTTGGCAAAAAGCCTCTAGTTCCTGTAAATTCCTGGGCTGTCTAGCATGAACTGCGCACTTGAGATTTTCCCAGAGTGGCTCAATGACATTAAGGTCAGGATCTTAGATGGCCACTCCAGAACCATTTGGATGTTTTGGGTTGTCATTATAATTTAAAAAGAGAAAACACAGTAGTTTGACAATAAATGGCTTCACCCGACCACTAACCATGATTAGAGAAAAGGTTTTGGTGTTATCATTCATGTTCTCTGAAAAAAGTCCAACAGAGCAAAAATTCTGTCGGTGTATGTAAACTTTTGAGCACAGCTGCATGAATGTAGCCCCTATTACATATTGTACTGTACCTTAATATTGTGAGGGGTTGACTCACTCCGCTGCCTCACAAGGTAGTCACAGGAACAGTACTGGTAGTAATTAAAGCCCCCGTCTCACATAGCGATATCGCTAGCGAGATCGCTGCTGAGTCACTAGTTTTGTGACACAGCAGCAAGCTCACCAGCGATATCGCTGTGTGTGACATTCAGCGACGATCAGCCCCCTGCCGGGTATCGCTGATCGTCGCTGAAAGGCCAGGACATTTTTTTGATCGCTGGTCTCCCGCTGACAGGCACGCATCGCTGCGTGTGACAGGTGGGAGACCAGCGATCCGCTGGTAACCAAGGTACACAGCGGGTTTCCAGGCGCGGAGCTGTGCCTAGAAACCCGCTGTGTACCTTGGATACCAGCTCCCTGAAGCAGGGAGCTGGTAACCAAGGTACACAGTGGGTTTCCAGGCACCGCGCAGCGCCTGGAAACCCGATGTGTACCTTGGTTACCAGCTCCCTGCATCAGGGCGCTGGTATCCAACGTACACTGCGGGTAACTAAGCGATGTTACCCGCATTGTCGCTTGTACTGATCGCTGCCTGAGAAGCCTGTTTGGCAGCTCAGCAGCGATAATGTAGCGATACACCAGCGATCCTGATCGTTGTCGGGATCGCTGTTGTATCGCTATGTGAGACCCAGCCTTAACCTTCAGATTTATTGTAGACAGCATAAACCTTAGCAGGGTTCAGAAAAATAAACAAAGCCTTTCTGGCATATAGTAAAACAAAGATAAAGTCCATCAGAGTCACTGTCCTGCAGGCTTCACTGCATGTAACGTACACAGCGTCCTTATTTCCTATGGGAGCCATGGGGGAGTTCCACCTCTCTCCCAATACACCACCCAACTGGACCACAGGTGTATATATCACATGTACTGGTCACGTGATCATGACCTCACTACAGGTCCTCAAACACCTGCAAGTTCTGCAGGAAAAGGTGTACGGTGAGCACCCTCCCTCCCGCACTGCGGGTGCTCACATGAAACCGACCCATTGAACTCTGTACATGGCCTCTCAGCACCTAGTGTGCTGGAAACACAAAAACACTTTGGCTTCACATCAATGATTCCTGCATGAGCATGGACACGTACCTCCCCTCCTCTACAAAGCCACAGTAAATATAACACTTCCTGTTAGTAGTATATAGTGTACACAATTATAATGTATAACACCACCCCACAGTATATAGTGTACACAATTATTATGCATAACACTGTCCCTTAGGACATAGTGTACTCTCTTGTGTGCAGTGCCATTCCTTAGTATATACCATAGCTTACTTTCCTGTTAAATATAGCACCAACCTTTATTACATAGTTTTCTCTCTTGTTATGTATAGCATCATTTCATTATTACATAGCATCACCTCATGTATTGTATAGCAATGTCCTTTACATAGTGCAGTCCTTTACATAGTATATTTTATTTTTCCTCTCTTAAATAAAATGAATGCTCATGGAGCAGCTTCTGATAAGAAGATCTGTCCATCAGTCTGCTCCATTGGAAAATAAGCTTTGCCATATTTTATTTGATATATAACAACAAATGATGCTATTAATGAAATAAAGGGCACTATAAATAACAAAAGTAGATGCTATGCAATAAAGGGAGGGGTATAAATCACACAAATAATACGATAATATGTTATGCAATGGATGACGCTATACATTACAAGAGAGTATGCTACATAATAAGGGATGACGCTGTACATAACAAGGGAGGATGCTATATAATCAGCTACGGCACTGTACATAAGAGAGAAAATTATGTAATCATATATATTTATAAATATATACTTAGCTATCTGTACACACAGTATACATAATCTGTAGCTTTGTGCCATAAAAGTAGAAGGGCCCAGACATACTTCTTGCACAGAGGTCCCAAGCTCTCAGCTTCTGCCCCTGATGTAAACTGATACTATAAGCTTCAAGGATCTTAAGAAACAACATTCATCATATAAATGCTTTCTATGAATTGTATTACAGCTGAATGAAAAAAATGTGACCAGAAAAATACTATTAGCACTGCAGCAAATGCCTTAATAAGCTTCCAACATTCACATCTAGTGTTGAGCGATACTGCTCGATATCTAAAAATATCGGATCGGAATGGTATCACCGATATCACTAAATATCGTCGATATCCGATTCCGATACCGGAAGTCCCATGTAAGTCTATGGGAACAAAATATTGCAACTAAAAAAACACTTTCTTTCCTTGTAAACACAAAATATACACACATAGAATACATATATATATATATATATATATATATACATGTCATTGTGACATATATATATACATATATTTATAGTTTATATACTTCTACATAGTAAAATAGACTCTGATTCAATTGCCGGGTAAAGCCGTGACATACCCCATAGAAGTCGACGGGCTCGGTGCCGAGTACCCCCAAAACCTCTGGCTCTGTGCGACACAACTTGGGCGTCACGAACAGGATTCTGTAGCTCGCTATAAGCGAGTCCTGTGTGCCTGAATTGAACTGGTTTTGTGCTTGAGAATTGCTAAAATCATCAGAGAATGTATTTGCCATTTTTCAGCCATATCTGCGTCACGACGAGGCACTGGTGAAGAAGAAGGGCGTGCTCTTCGTGGGTGTACACTCACTCAGTGGCGCGAAAACGATGGCCGACCACTCTAAATGGTACTGCAATGTAAGATCGTGCCCCAAAGCTCTTGAGTTCCGCCTCCTCATCCTCCTCAGTGTGCGGAAACTAACACGAAGGTCCCGCCTCACTACAAAAGAGGGGCCCTTTCCAGATGCTAATGACACATGTGACTTGGCAGAGATGGCTAATGGACACGAGCAGAAGTGTGAAGGGATGGAGCAGTCAGAGCTCTCCCCCAACGGAAGCGACCCGTTCGCCACGGAACCATAGTTGGGCACCCGGCCTGGAAACCCTCCTACGCTGCAAGAAGCGGAGGATACCCTAAGAGGCCTGGCCCAGCACCGGGAGGAGGTCGCCAGGATGGAAGCCAGCTGGCGTGCCCTAAAACTAAACTTGGAGCGGCGCCAATCCCTCTTACCTGAAGTGTCTGTACCGGACGGTGAGGCACCCGTTCTAGTAGAGGAGTCCGTGCGGGCATCCCAGCCCTTGCAATGTGATCCGGTTGACGTTGTCGCAGTGGAGGCACCCGTTCCTGCAAAAAACGCTGCACCGGCAGCACCCCAGATCCCGCTGTCTGCCCCCGTCGCTGAGACAGAAGAAGCGACACCCGTCCTCATGGAGGAGGCCGCGCAGGCACCAGAGGTCTACCTGTCTGTACCGGAGCCCCGACTGTCATCTGTTCCAGAGCCGGCTGCTTCCTCCGCAGGTGAGCGCCGCCAGGACTGTCGGGCGCCAGGAGAGCTGCCGCAAACCGGACATCGTAAGCTGCAGTTTGATGGTGGAGACATGGAGATGCTGGTGGAGGAGAATTACAACCGGCGTCAGGAGGAAGAGTGGAGACGTTGGGAGAGAGAAGCCGAGCGACAAAGGGAGCAGTGCGAATCCCAGAAGCTTCGCCAACATCACATCGAGAAGGACCGGGCAGATAAGGACCGGATGAGAAAAGATAAAGGAACCCTGAGGGAGCCGCGGCGTAAGGGTGCAGTACGGAGCTTTAAATTGAAAGCTGGTTGGGGCTTCATCCAGGAGCCTGGACTTTATTTAGAAGTGTTTGTGACCCGGCGGGACGTGGAGACTCACCTCCCAGAAGGACACCCGGGGAGGGACCTGTTGCCAGGAGACTTGGTAACTTACACCCGACACTGGGGTTACAATGGATGGTATGCCCTAAATGTCACCAGGTGCGACCCCTGGTCCCCAGAGTGTCAGGAACCTGTGAGACCCTCGGAGCCTTCAGCCTCCCACATCCAGGCCTCTGCACAAGTGCCCACCCCATGCCGTAAATCTCCCCAGCCTCCCTCAGTGGTCTCCTCAGCAGCCCCAGCTATGGACATGATAATGATATCTGGCCCGTACCCGGCGCCTGTTAGGCCCCCTGGGGTTCGTTCAGTCCGGGACATAGGGCTCCAGACCCGGAGGGAGATGAAAGAGGTGGCCACACAGACACAGATAGCGGGTCATGACTTGACTGTACAGGCCACACGACGTCATCAGGTCCTGGTGGTCCTTGGTGTCTCGGATGTTTGGCAAGCATCAGAAGAGTACCAGGTGGTACCTGGAACACCCCTGCCAAAGAATTATAAATAACCCAGACAGGGTCCCTGTATGTAAATAGTTAAATTGTTGATGTACCCGGACGGGTGAATGTTCATAAAAAAGTTTTTTAATTTAATAAAAAAAACAACACAGTTTTCATTACTTTTATTACAGTCTCATCCTGCGACGCCATCGATCTCCTGTAAAAAAATGAAAAAAAAAAAACAGCAGTATACCACCTGTCCGACGCAGTCCATAGTAACGAGTGTCCCACGACGATCTAGCTCTGCTACATCAGAATGACATCAGAGGCAGGCAGGCAGGCAGAGGCTGTCATCCCGGCGCAGCACAGCTGATTACCTGCTTCCCCGGCGGTGACGTCATCAGACTGACTGCTTTACGGCCGGGATTACCCAGCAGTCACTGCAGTTATCGCGAAAAACTGCATGTGACCGCCAGGGAGAAGATAATGGCGGCCATCAAGCAGTCCAGGACATGACCGCCGGAGATCTTCTGCCAGGTAAGTGCCGCTGACTCCTGACAGACCCGACCGACGGACACTCACAGTGACAGTGACAAATCCGATTCCGGTATCCGATATGACGAAAATATCGGTACTCGGAATCGAAAGCCCGATACAGCTAATATCGGCCGATACCAGATATTTGCAGTATCGTATCGCTCAACACTATTCACATCATATAAAATATCCAGCAGATGTAAACTGTGATAGATCGGAAATCTACTCATTAAGGCAGATAAAAGAGAACATTAGAATTCAGCAGGGCTCTGAAACCTCGGCATCAATCTCCTGTCACTTCTTGTTTATTTGCCAGTATTACTCTGAAAATGATTGTGTGCTCCCGATCCTCACATCATTCATTACTACGTTAGACAGGGGAAGGCTCCGCACAGCACACTGTACAGGAAGAGAGGATTGTTTTAACAAGTGCTTACTGAGGGACACAAGCTTGGGACAATGTGCTGAATCATGTGCACTTCACTGCCACAGCATGATGGACACCAAAGTCTTCACACTGCAGAGAAAGCAGTGAACCAGGCACAGGAGTGACTGGGCAAACATCACTAGCTGCAGATATCAGGCTGGGAGGATGAAAGAGAATCAGCGGGCACTAGAGGACATCCCAAATTATCAGTACATAAACATATCTCTGACGGCTACAAGATAACACAAATATTATATTCCACTTGGAGATCACAGATTAGGTACTGTGCTGTTACCTCTGCTATATTAATGTTCTGGAAGTCTTTTGAAAGGAATTTCTAAATATACAGTACAGACCAAAAGTTTGGACACACCTTCTCATTCAAAGATTTCTCTGTATTTTCATGACTATGAAAATTGTAGATTCACACTGAAGGCATCAAAACTATGAATCAATACATGTGGAATTATACATTACACTTTACAAAAAAGTGTGAAACAACTGAAAATATGTCTTATATTCTAGGTTCTTCAAAGTAGCCACCTTTTGCTTTGATTACTGCTTTGCACGCAGAAAAAGTGAACGGATGGCTTCTACATGCCTGGTTCCCACCATGAAGCATGGAGGAGGTGGTGTGATGGTGTGGGGGTGCTTTGCTGGTGACACTGTTGAGGATTTATTCAAAATTGAAGGCATACTGAACCAGCATGGCTACCACAGCTTCTTGCAGCAGCATGCTATTCCATCCGGTTTGCTTTTAGTAGGACCATCATTTATTTTTCAACAGGACAATGACCCCAAACACACCTCCAGGCTGTGTAAGTGCTATTTGACCAAGAAAGAGAGTGATGGGGTGCTACGCCAGATGACCTGGCCTCCACAGCAGGGCCGGCGTCAGCACCCGGCACACCCGGGCAAGTGCCGGGGCCCTGAGCAGGCGGGGGCGCCCACTCGCCGTCTGGCACCCCGGCGCCCGTTAGCGGTGTCAGCGCTGCCACTGGGCCCCCCCGCTTGCTCAGGGCCCCGGCTGCGGCCGGCTCAATACTCACCTCTCCCCGTGCCTCCGCTGCCGCAGCTCCGCCTCCGGGCTCCAGGGGTCGCCTGCAGGACGCCGGCGCTCCCTCTCACAGCAGCGCCGCTGAATGACGTCATCATTCAGCGGCGGGCTGTGGCAGTGAGTGCGCGGACGTCAGACAGGTGAGATGTTTGTGTGTGTGTCTGTGTATGTGTCTCTGTGTGTATGTAGTGCGATGCTTTGTGTGTGTGTGTGTGTGTCTGCTGTATGTGTGATGGTGGTGGGGGGAGGGCAGTGATGATAATGATGGGGAGGCAATGTAGATTGATGATGATGGGCAGGCAATTATATTGCTGTGGAGACAATGATGATTATGGGCAGGCATTGATGATGATGGGCAGGCATTGATGATGATGGGCAGGCAGTGATGATGATGGGCAGGCAGTGATGATGATGGGCAGGCAATGATATTGATGGGGAGGCAATGATGATTATGGGCAGACATTGATGATGATGGGCAGGCAGTGATGATGATGGGCAGGCAGTGATGATGATGGGCAGGCAGTGATGATGATGGGCAGGCAATGATATTGATGGGGAGGCAATGATGATTATGGGCAGGCATTGATGATGATGGGCAGGCATTGATGTTGATGGGCAGGCAGTGATGTTGATGGGCAGGCATTGATGATGATGGGCAGGCAGTGATGATGATGGGCAGGCAGTGATGATGATGGGCAGGCAATGATGATGATAATGGGCAGGCAATGATGATGATGGGAGTCTTTCCACTGTGCCCTTTCCTGAATCGTAACAGTGCAGAACGCAGCACAGTGCAGAGGAGAGCTCCATATTTTGTATGGAGCTTTATATGGGGACCAGTATCCTGTATGGAGCATTATATGGGGGATGGAGGGGTGACATCCTGCATGGGGTATTATATGGGTGATGAGGGGGAAACTATGTGGTGCCCATAATATTGTATGGAGGACTGTACTGTCCAGTCTGTACTGTGCGCTGTGAAGATTTGGTGGTTTTTCAGCTATTGTACAATTTACAATAGCTATCAGTCGTAATGGAAGAAGAGAAGTGTTTGGCGTTGTGCTATACCCATTTATTTCTCTGCAGTATCTGTGCATCATGAATCGTGGTCTGTGTTTAGGGGGCCCACTGAGACTCTTTCGCCCGGGCCCATGAAAACCTGGAGCCGGCCCTGCTCCACAGTCACCAGACCTGAACCCAATCGAGATGGTTTGGGGTGAGCTGGAACGCTCACCGCTTCAATTTTTAATAACTCCCCAACAGTGTCACCAGCAAAGCACCCCCACATCATCACACCACCTCCTTTTCTGCGTGCAAAGCAGTAATCAAAGCAAAAGGTGGCTACTTTGAAGAACCTAGAATATAAGACATATTTTCAGTTGTTTCACACTTTTTTGTAAAGTGTAATGTATAATTCCACATGTGTTAATTCATAGTTTTGATGCCTTCAGTGTGATTCTACAATTTTCATAGTCATGAAAATACAGAGAAATCTTTGAATGAGAAGGTGTGTCCAAACTTTTGGTCTGTACTGTAGTTAACGTACAGTATATCACCCACAATGATGCAGAAATGTCCCTAAAGAAGTAGGCGGTCGCTTAGGGAGCAACAGAAACGCACAGGTGTAATTTATGGATTTTTATTATAACGTGATGTTCTGTCTATATATTTGTAGCAATTATTGAGTCCCTGTATAAGTAAGAACACTAAGGATTGATGCTGTAAGGTGCAAAAGGAGACTATTAAATCTATCATTGCTGTTATGCTAAACTGCAGGGATTTGATGTAGAGAGGCACACTATGAGACCTTTGAATAGGACATCAAAATTACAATACTATCAGTGCCTTGTAACGTAAGTACTGATCATAAGAAATCTTGCTTGCTGCGTCTATTCTTCTCTTTATGTGTAAAAAGAGGAAATGACTGAATGGCAGATGGTGGACTAAGAAAGAAAAAAGTTTTCTCACCTCTATTATCAAAATTTAATATAGTTCTAGTCCCTGCATATTATGAAAACTAAAAGAGACACTAAGTAAAGGTGCTAATGCACCTTAGACAAATAATAGTGCTTAAGATCTGAGGTTGTGGGTTGTAAGCATCACTTAGGCAGATTAACGATGCAACTATTTTTTTATTTCTTATGTACATGGTCTTACAGCAATTCCGGGTAGATCACCACAATGCAATACCCCCAGTCTACAAGATCACAACCCGGGGCTGGTAGTTCCCCTGCCCCAGTAGAAGGTGATACTCACTGTCTCTCAACATTTGGTTGGCCCACAGCTTTTGTATTTCCCACCAGTACAGTCTGTAGTCACAGTCCATGTGCCTAAAGATGACAGATGCCATGACCATTGCATATGTACCCAGCTCCAGCAAGCAACAACAGTCCTTAGTATACTTCCTCAAAACCAGACAACAGATACCACAATCATAGCACATGTATCCAGCTCCAGCTAGCAACAACAGTTCTTAGGATAGTTCCTCAAGCCCAGATGACAGATACTACGACCGTAGTACATGTATCCAGCTCCAATTGGCTACAACTGTGCTTAGGATAATTTCTCAAATCCAGACAACAGGTACCATGACCACAGCATGTGTTTCAATCTCCAGCCAGAAACCGATCTCCAACCTCCATGGGCCATCCATATATGAGCACTATGACCTATCCTCAGCAACAGATCCTCGCCCCTCGACGCAACCATACCAACTATCTCACTAAACATCTGGCTTATTGTTCTATCTCTCCTGGGATCAGCCCCTTGATTGGCAGAAGCGTTCATACCCTTCCCCTTAAACATTTGCTACATGTAGCCCAAAGTATGCAGAAGGCTCCAGGAGCCCAATTTGCAAAGTTGTGTATTGGGGAAACCCCCTGCAGAAAGAAACAAAGTTGTACAACTGTAAGCAGGTGCTGAGATGCAGTATGCAGGGATTGCAGAACAGTACAGTTTAACAATATTACTTAATTTAACAGTAAATATAAGAGTAATCTCCTTCCAGGCAGTTAATAAACAGTGAACAAGAGTTAATTTAAAGATAAAATGTTAAGGAATAATGCAACAGTCTGAAGCCCAAACAACACTTTTGTGGCTCCCGCTGGTGCTCCTTAGTCCACAGTCCGATGGGGGTTGTAGTGCCGGCAATGGCCGGTGTAGAATCCTCCAATGTGGTCCAATAATAGCGGTCCGTCTTCTGGTGGCAGTGGACGGTCTCTGGTTTTCTAGTACATAAGCCTGCACAGCCAAAGTCAAGAAGCTGCAGGCATCAATGTAACACGCATAGGCTGATGTGCGCTGGTCAGCAGCAGGAAGCGCACCCCAGAGCCTGTAGCTGGCTCACACTTTTCCGTATGAGCGCTGCCCAACGCTTATCTGGATGCACGGCGCTCTCCTCAATCACAGTCCTGCTGGAGTGTGCAGCCAAGTGTCGACGATGCCCGTCCCGGCTCTGCTGTGCTGGATGCGGGGCGTGCTGCTCACCCTGCTGCACTCTGCCTGATGGTGGGAACCTCTCTGCCACTGCATGCGCTTTCAGCTGCCTTTCTGGCCTAAACACGCCCCTCTTCCCAGGTCATTGGACCTGTCCGGTCCCCTATTCCTTCCCCCGGGCAACATGGGACGCAGCCTCGACAGTTCCGGACCCGGCTCAATGCAGTACGTGCAGCCCGGTCTTCCTCCTTACACAACCCCCCCACTAAATGCAGGACAATGAATCCTACTGTAGGCCTCATTATTAGAGTTCATGGAGCTGGGCTGGGGGTGACACTCTGCTCCATGGAGAATATAAGGAAAATACACCAATAAGATCAACGTAACCAATGCTCTGTGCTGGAAAAATCTTTATCCCTTAGACCTGTGTACTCTGCTCTATGTCCATTGGTCCAATAATCTTTAATCTATGTCCAGCTCCTCAAAGTGCTAATGCATCTTAGACAAATAATAGTGCTAATGCACCTTAGATAGCACTAGGAATAATGTTGGTTCTGCCAACAACCCTCTGTCCAGACACCCTCAGACACAGCTGAGAGAACATTTTTCTCTACTGTGAGAACTGGATAAGTCACTGCCACACTCCTCTGGCAACTCACATGGAGATCAAAACGAGCAGTAATTATACAATACCGGCTCTTAAAGTCTGTAAAGACTTGACTATAGGAAATATAGATCTAAACTATGCCATCAAACACATGCCACCAAAGGCATGACCAGACACTCAAAATGACCCTCAGGGGTATTGAACACCATTTTCCATTCATCCCCTTCTCTGATTCTAACCAGGTTGTAGGCCCCGCTTAAATCCAACTTGGAGAACACCTTAGCTCCAAAGACCTGGCTGAACAGATCCGGAATCAGAGGAAGAGGATATGGATGTAGCATGGTAATCTGATTTAATTCCCAGAAACCTAAATAGGGATGTAGATCGCCATCTTTTTGGGATTGCCAATGGAAGGGAAAGTCCTATTCTAAATTTGATTTAAGAATAGTGAAATTTAAAATGTATAATTCACTAGAGTTTTGTTGTAAAATGATATACTGGAAAACTCTTATAACACAGTTCTAACATGTCTTAAGGAATTAATGAGGTCAGTATAAGTTAAAATGACATAATCGGCAAACAGACCTATTTACATTGGCCGTTATCTAGCAGTATGACGCAACTGTCTTCCTTTGTCAGTACCATTTTGGACAGGGGTTCTAGAACTAAGATGAATAGAAATTGGGACAATGGGCAGCCTGGTGTGTCCCATTAGATAATAATCTAAAGCTATAAGAGAGATTATTGTTAGTAAATACTTTGACGAAGGGGCTGGAATAAAGTACTTGGATTGCTTAAACAACGAAGTCTGAGGGCCCGGTCTCACATAGCGACTCACCAGCGATCCCGACAATGATATGAACTTGTCAAGATCGCTGCTGCGTCGCTACATGATCGCTGCTGAGCTGCCAAACAGGCATATCTCAGCAGTGATCAGGACAGCGAGTACGCCGGTAACAAGCGACACACGTCGCTTAGTTACCGGCATACCAGCGCGCTGGTGCAGGGAGCTGGTAACCAAGGTACACATCGGGTTTCTAGGCGTGGGGCGGCGCCTAGAAACCCGATGTTTACCTTGGTTACCAGCTTCAGCTCGCTGATCGCTGGTCTCCCGCCTGTCACACGCAGCGATGCGTGCTGGCTAGCGGGAGACCAGCGATCAAAGAAAAGTCCAGGACATTCAGCGACGATCAGCGATACCCAGCATGGGGCTGATCGTCGCTGCATGTGAAACTTGGCGAGATCGCCTCTGAGATCGCTGTTGCGTCACAAAATTTGTGACTCAGCAACGATCTCACTAGCGATCTCGCTATGTGAGACGGGGCCCTGAGAAGCCAAATTTTGTTAGGTTATCAAAAGCATATCATCAATGGCTTCGGTCAAAATCTTTTTCTGCAGCTGTTACAATCAAGGATGGAATTTTCCTACATTTGAGTCATTAAATAAGGTTTTCAGAATGCCTTATTCCATTGGCCGCTTACCTAGTTTTGGTGAATTTTTTTCTTGATTCACTGAAAGATTGTGGGAAGCACATTTATTTAATGGTGGGCTAAAAGTATAGCATATATTTTGGCATTACTATTCAAAAGTGAAATAGGTCAGTTATTGGAAGTGTACAAATAGTTTTTGCCAGGTTTGGTGATCGTGACAATTGCGGCTTCGTTCATCTCATTGGAAAATGAACACAACATGGCAGTTCAGTAAAAATTCTGGAGAGATATCGGGAAAAAAGAGATTTGAAAGTAAGTAATTTTCACTGACATTGGGGTCCTGGTGATTTGTTTGAGATATTATGTTCTCCACTAATTTTAAATAGAAGTATGAGCATTTAGAAGATTCACCTTGTATTAATCCTAGAGTTTTACAATTTATGTCTTAATTTGCTAGCTATCAACTTAGAGGGCTTATTGAAAGAGAAATAATAATTGAGGTATAGTGTTTAATATTGGTTGTCAAATTCATCTGTAAGTAAAGTGTGAAGGTCTTTCCTGACTTTGAGGAGGAAGGGTTGATTGGTATCAGAAGGGTGCGACTGTTGTAAGTATTCTGCCAGACTGATTTGATTTTTTAAGATAATGTTAGTGCTTTCTGTGTTTTTAATTTTTTACACATTACTGAATGCTGGATCATTAGTCCTCTAATATCTGCCTTATAGGCACTACAGAGAAGGAAGGGAATATTAAATGTTAAATTGTTTTCCTGAAAGTAATGATCCAGCTCAATTTCAATTTCTAGTTTGTACAGCATAAATGGGAAGTTGGAAAATATAGGAATTATTTCTCCAAATTTTATCTTCTGCATTGTTAGAGGAGAATCTTTATTGTACTAATACTGGAGAGTGATCCAACCACTTGCAAGAACTTAATTTAACCGCTCTAAGTTTTGGAAGCTAAAGAATGTTAGATAATGCAAGATCTAGCCTGGAAAAAGAATAGTGTCATTCAGAATAGAAAGTAAACTCTCTCAAGGGTGCATTTAAACACCTAAATGTATCGAAGAGACCCATCTTGGAAAGCCAAGGGTTTAGAGTGGCTTCCTTGAAGCTATGTTTAACAGTATCATCAGTAGTCAGATCTGGAATTAAACTGAAACCAGGGGAAGAGTCACGAGGAGAGGATTTGCATATTCCCAGTGCCTTCTGGGATAAGTGAAGAGTCTCCGCGAGCTCAAGGAACTCTGGATTTTGGCCACTGTAGCTGAAAGGAGGACAGCGGTAAACCAGGGGAAGAGTCACGAGGAGAGGATTTGCATATTCGTAGTGCCTTCCGGGATAAGTGAAGAGTCTCCGCGAGCTCAAGGAACACTGGATTTTGGCCATTGCAGCTGAAAGGAGGACAGCGGTAAACCAGGGGGAGAGACACGAGGAGAGGATTTGCATATTCCCAGTGCCTTCTGGGATAAGTGAAGAGTCTCCACGAGCTCAAGGAACACTGGATTTTGGCCATTGCAGCTGAAAGGAGGACAGTGGTAAACCAGGGGAAGAGTCACGAGGAGAGGATTTGCATATTCCCAGTGCCTTCTGGGATAAGTGAAGAGTCTCCGCGAGCTCAGAGAACACAGGATTTTGGCCATTGCAGCTGAAAGGAGTACAGCGGTAAACCAGGGGAAGAGACACGAGGAGAGGATTTGCATATTTCCAGTGCCTTCTGGGATAAGTGAAGAGTCTCCGCGAGCTCAGGGAACACTGGATTTTGGCCATTGCAGCTGAAAGGAGTTCAGCGGTAAACCAGGGGAAGAGTCACGAGGAGAGGATTTGCATATTCCCAGTGCCTTCTGGGATAAGTGAAGAGTCTCTGCAAGCTCAAGGAACACTGGATTTTATCTGCTGCAGCTGAAAGGACAGAGGTAAACCGCGCTCCTAACGGTGCATGAATTTTGGCGTATATTTTACCGCTTTGATATCTCTTGAACTATAAGAACATGGAAGAAGCCTGGATCCATTTGGTGAGCTGCATTTCGTGCTACATATTCACAGACTTACCAGTGGAAAAGCCAAACTTCACATGCCAGAAATGCTAGCTTGTATCCGTGTTGGAGGAAAAGTTGCAAAATCTACATTGAAAATCATTAAGGAAGGTGAAGAGTTCTTAGACAGAGCAGAATTATCTCTTCATGTTACAGAACGAGAAGAAATTCGTAGTGCACCTGAAGAAACAGAGGAATGGAAGCATGTGAGCCAGAGAAGCAGGAGGATCGGGAGGCAGTCAGCACCCATACTGCTCAGGAACCAGTACCAGGCTCTTACACAGGAGAACGATGAAGAAATACATCAGGATAAGACTCTGCCCACAAACAACCTTGTATATTTTCAGAGTCCTCCTGAATGGAGAAAGAAAAATGTTGTGAAGAAGAAACAGAGAGTTGTAGTCATGGGAGATTCCCTGTTGAGAGGAACAGAGGCCGCTATCTGCAGACCGGATTTAACCTCAAGAGAAATGTGCTGTCTTCCAGGTGCAAAAATTAAAGATGTGTCTGACAGGATATCAGGACTCTTCAGACCTACAGATGACTACCCATTCCTGCTAATACATGTGGGGACAAATGACACCGCAAGAAATGACCAGGAAACCATCTGCAATGACTTTGAAAACTTAGGTAAGAAAGTGAAAGAACTAGGAGCGCACGTGGTCTTCTCTTCCATCCTCTCAGTGGATGGCCATGAAACAAGGATGTGGAATAAGATTTTGCAGATGAACAACTGGCTACGTCGATGGTGCCATCAGCAAGGATTTGGATTTCTGGATCATGGAGTGAATTACCTATACGATGGACTACTTGCTAGAGATGGGGTGCACCTTACGAAGACTGGAAAACATATATTTGGAAGTCGCCTAGCTACATTCATCAGGAGAGCTTTAAACTAGAACAATGTGGGAAGGGAAGCAAAACACCAGAAAAAGACATAAACCTGACAGACACTATTGAGAATTCTGCTATTAGAAGTGAAAGGGAAAAACAAAGACAAAAAAAAAATAATAAAAATATTGAAGAAAGAGAAACCAATCATAAACTAAAATGTTTCTATACGAATGCACAAAGCATGGGCAACAAACAAGGAGAATTGGAACTACTAACACAGGAAAAGAAATATGATGTCATTGGAATCACGGAGACCTGGTGGGACGATACACATGATTGCAATACAAGGCTAGAAGGATACAACTTATTTGCAAAAAACAGACTTGATAAACGAGGTGTAGGTGTCGCATTTTATGTTAGAAAAGCATATATCTGCTGTGAGACAGTGAAGGGATATGTGTGGAATGGGGTGTACATTTCACCTAGGTACTTTGCTGACTGGTTTAAGGGAAATGTGTGGTTTTGTAAAACTAGTGGTGGAGAAAGGTCACTACACCTTCCCTTCAGTGCACACTTGCAGTTCAAACCTGAAGTCACTCAGCTGATAATTAGGAAGCCAGAAGTAGGGTGTGTTGGAATACAGACAGAGAGCTCGCTTAGTCTGGACAGGAGTCCGGGCACAGAAGGAGACTCTGGGAGATGAGAGCTCTCTCAGTCGGGGTGCTCGAGGTGCCCCGGACACAAGAGGAGTCTCTTCGACACTCCATGCTGGTAATCACTGAATATAAGGAGAACTCTCTCAGTCTGGATGCTAGGTGTGCCATTCAGACACAAAGAGGAGATTCTAGGAAAACCACGCTGGTAACTACAGAGTATATGTGTTGTTTTGGGGCCAGGCTGTTAGAGTCTGGACCCGGATAGAAAGGGAAATCATCTATGTGTAGTGAGTGGCTGGAGAAGCCCAGGATTTATGTTTATGATTTGGTTTTGATTATGTTCTGTTTGCTGTGGACTTTAATAAAACTGGTTGCGGCCAGTTTTTACCAGAACTGCTGTCTGTGAATAGACTCTTTATGCCACTCCGTCTCCCCAAGACGGCGATCCCAGAGCTATATCCCCTGAAAAGCTTACAATTGGTGCTAGAATGTGCGTGCAGCACAGTGGCTAGAGACAGCAATAAAGGAGAAGTCTGGTGAAGCAGCAGTAGAGAAAAAAAAAGTGTGTCAGCAAAGGAAACGTCTGTGGGAAGTCTTAAAGAGACAGTAGCCCTAATAGACTTTGCAAAGAGAAAAAAAAAAAAAAGGTGTTTGCACAGCAAAGCTGAACTTTCTGTGGAAAAGACTGTGGAGTGTGTATGTCTTGAGTGAAGACTGCCGTTGTTGAGACAGAGAAGTCTGACAGCATGGATGACAGCCTGGAGGCGCTGATTGGACAAATGGCGCAAGTGAATATGCAACATAAGACTGCCGTTGTTGAGACAGATAGCTTCGCCAGTATGGAGGAGCTCGTTAAGCAGGCCCAGCAGAGCATGGAGCGGCAGCGCCTACAACACCAGCAGAGCATGCAGCGGGCCCAGCAGAGGTGGCAGCAGCAGCTACAGGAGACTAACCGGTTGTTTTTTGAGCAGGTTGCAGCACTACAAAAGACTTGCAGCGCATCGTCCCAAAGTAATGTTGCAAAGTCACCTGCATTGTCCGCTGTAAAGAAGGCGGTAAGACGGACCCTGAAAAAGATGACGCCTCATGACGATGTGTAGGCATATCTCGCTATATTTGAGGGACTGGCAGAGAAGGAGAACCTGCCACTATCTGAATGGGCCATGATGGTCGCACCCTATCTGACTGGAGAACCCCAAAAGGCCTATGTTGACCTGAGCGAGCAGGACAGCAGAGACTATGCCAAGCTGAAAGCGGAGATTCTTGCCCGACTGGGTGTTACGGTTGCAGTCCGTGCCAGGAGAGTCCAGGACTGGAGATACAGTTGGGACAAGCCTGCTCGCTCACAAATGGATGACCCGATTTATCGGGTAAAGAAGTGTCTGGAGCCTGACGTCGGCAACCCTGCCCAAAGGGTCGAAAAGGTGATGGTGGACCGCTACACCCGAGCACTTCCTCCTGAGGTACAGATAGAGAGGTACTTTGCCACCAAAGACTGCCTCCGTGACCAGCCGTCTGAGCGGTCGTCACTTCAGAGTTCCCGGACGCCGAACTCTCCCGGTAAGAGCGTTCCAGCTGTTGGGGATATGGGGTGTGTTGATGGACGGGTTCGGGCCCGAGGGGACATATGGGAGGAAGGGTGTGGTGGACAGTGTTGGAGATGTCGTGAAATTGCAGCCAACTGTCCACTAGAGGGGGAACCTATGTGCCGTGATGTTGGCAGGTCCCTCTCTCTCTGCGCAGAACCTGTGTGTGTGACCACCGCAGCTGAGGAGACTGGACCACAGGTGTCCCCGGTGGTTGTAAATGACTGCCCAGCACAGGCCCTCTTGGACTCCGGGAGTCAAGTGACTCTCGTACGTGACAGCCTGATTAATAGGGACTTCATCCCTGATAAACACCTGAGTGTGGTGTGCATCCATGGAGACACCAAAGTCTACCCAGAGACTGCCGTGGACTTGGTCCCCAAACTCGGGGAGGTTTCATGTAACGTGGGGGTAGTGAAGAACCTGGTGCACCCCGTCATGTTGGGTAATGACTCTCCCCGGTCTAAGGATCTCTGGGGGAAAAATGTTTCTGATGGACAGTGTGATGAAGCTCCTACTGAGGGTGCGCAGTCCCGAGGGGCGGAACACAATGCTAGTGGGCCGTTATACTTATGTGATGATCATGATAATGATAATGATGATAATGATGATGGTCATGATGATGATAATAATGATAATGATGATGCTGATGCTGATAATGATAATGAGGATGATCATGATAGTAATGATGATACTGATCATAGTCATGATAATGATGCTGATAATGATGATGACCGTGATAGAGATGAAATTTCTTTGCAGGTGATGTTGGTAGACGAGGATGGTGGTTCTCGGGAACCGAGTGTCCCTGACCTACCTGTGTCCTGTGACAATGTTGGGAGTGAGCGGTTGCAAGACCCCACTCTTAAAACGGCACAGAAAAATATGGGTGTTCTAAATGAGGTTCCCCAAGAGCCTGATGCTGAGGAGAGGTTTCCTCATGTTGCCATGAACAGTAACTTGTTGTATAGGGACACTGAAGTCCAGGGAGAGATCGTGAGTCAGATCCTAGTACCTGAGCTATATAGAAGTATAGTGCTGGGGTTGTCACATAGTCACATACTTGATGGACCACCTGAGGGAAATCAGGGACCAGATGGTGAAGTTAATGTTGTGGATGACATGTTAACTAAGGTTCCAGATCAAGATGATGAATTGTATAACCCTGAAAGTGAGCCGGATGTGGCTGAGAAAAAGGGGTCAGACAGGGATATTGGTAGTGATAGTGAATCATCTGATGACGATCACGCAAATAGTGAAGAAGATGAGAAGTTGTCGGTGTGTGGTGTGAATCAGCATCAGGCCAAGGACTCTGAAGGTGATGCTGCAGAGGTGGAAAAAGCCATGGAAGTGGTAGACACCAAACCAGATGCCCCGTCAGAAGCTGAGGTCTCAAGTGAAGGTGTGGGGCCTGACTCTCCCCAGGAATCTGTTTCTGCCGGAGACAGTGGCGTGGACGGGTTACTGTCTGGATCAGTAGCTGCCACTCGCGAAGCTCAGGCTGGAAGTTCGGCACCTGGTGCTCCATCAGTGCTCCCGAGCGACACAAAGGATCTGGATAAATCACAAGATGAGATTTTGAGACATCAGGCTGGCATTGGTGAGCTTAAGTGCACTTTCGTGGAGTCTACATCTGAGCCATGTCCCATGGAATGGGAAAAGCGATGTAGCACTCCGTGGCCGCTGCAGACACACGGGAGCCCAGATGAGGTGACTGAACAGCTGGTAGAAGTGGAAGCTGTGGATAAACATGACACCCAGTCGGTATCTTCTTATGATAGCAGTGGCAGGAGTGAGACTGAAGAGGTAGAGGGTAGGACTGACGGTAGGGCTTCTGAGCATGTTCTACCAGAAAAGCCTGAGGAAGGGGCCAAAGACGTAAAGGACGTACGGCAACTACAGGAGAAGATGCCTATCCATGAGGTTTCCACCAAAGAAATGAAGACTGATAGTGTTGCATTACGCAAGCAGCTGCAGCAGTGTGAACTGGATGTGGCATCTCTTCGCCGGGAACGTGAGCGGTTCCAGAAGTTGCTCCAGAGAGCACGAAGTGAAACGGAAAGTGTATATAGTACCTTGCAAGATCAAGGAAAAGTGGTTGCACAGGTACCAGATTAATTGATTGCTTCTCAGAGAAGACTCCAAGCTGTGATGAAGGAGCGTGATGAGAGCCATGAGCATTTTCTTGAGAAAGTCAATGAAGTAAAAGTAGATGTGCTAAAGAAGGTTCAGAGGGAATTGGAGAAAGGAAAAAAAAAACCTATACCTCCTGTGATAGGTAGAGCCGCCAAGGCCATCAAGGAGATGATAGAGAAATGCTTAGACGCAAAGTCAACAAATATCCAAGTGACTGTTAAAGAAGACATGGAGATAGTTTGTGAGCGCTTCACCACAAGTAAATGGCGGTCATTTGAAGACTTATCTAGTATTTCTACATGTGGCTCAGGTGAAGATAAAGCTGATAGCCATGCTTCAAGTGAAGATGCTAAGCTGGCATTTAAAATGAAAGGTGAGATAACCAACACCAACAACAATGAAGAAAAAGAAGCAAGCACATCTAAAGATAGAGTGCAACCCAGAAAGAAGAGGCCCCGTACAGAGTCTGACGTGGAGTTGGATGAAATGTAGATAGACAAGACAAGGACTGAGCCCGGCATTAAGGTCAAGATGAAACCGTGCAGGATACCCGAGGCCCGCAGAGAGTATAGGCCTGGGAGGGTACAGGGTAGTGATGATGCAGTGTCCGGAGTTCACTGTCTCTTTGGGATTGTTGAACAGCCCTCCGGTCTGGATGACCAGCCCTCCGGTCTGGAGAAGAGGGGGGGGATATGTGAGACAGTGAAGGGATATGTGTGGAATGGGGTGTACATTTCACCTAGGTACTTTGCTGACTGGTTTAAGGGAAATGTGTGGTTTTGAGAAACTAGTGGTGGAGAAAGGTCACTACACCTTCCCTTCAGTGCACACTTGCAGTTCAAACCTGAAGTCACTCAGCTGATAATTAGGAAGCCAGAAGTAGGTGTGTTGGAATACAGACAGAGAGCTCGCTTAGTCTGGACAGGAGTCCGGGCACAGAAGGAGACTCCGGGAGGTGAGAGCTCTCTCAGTCGGGGTGCTAGAGGTGCCCCGAACACAAGAGGAGTCTCTGCGACACTCCATGCTGGTAATCACTGAATATAAGGAGAACTCTCTCAGTCTGGATGCTAGGTGTGCCATTCAGACACAAAGAGGAGATTCTAGGAAAACCACGCTGGTAACTACAAAGTATATGTGTTGTTTTGGGGCCAGGCTGTTAGAGTCTGAACCCGGATAGAAAGGGAAATCATCTATGTGTAGTGAGTGGCTGGAGAAGCCCAGGATTTATGTTTATGATTTGGTTTTGATTATGTTCTGTTTGCTGTGGACTTTAATAAAACTGGTTGCGGCCAGTTTTTACCAGAACTGCTGTCTGTGAATGGACTCTTTATGCCACTCCGTCTCCCCAAGACGGCGATCCCAGAGCTATATCCCCTGAAAAGCTTACAATTGGTGCTAGAATGTGCGTGCAGCACAGTGGCTAGAGACAGCAATAAAGGAGAAGTCTGGTGAAGCAGCAGTAGAGAAAAAAAAAGTGTGTCAGCAAAGGAAACGTCTGTGGGAAGTCTTAAAGAGACAGTAGCCCTAATAGACTTTGCAAAGAGAAAAAAAAAAGGTGTTTGCACAGCAAAGCTGAACTTTCTGTGGAAAAGACTGTGGAGTGTGTATGTCTTGAGTGAAGACTGCCGTTGTTGAGACAGAGAAGTCTGACAGCATGGATGACAGCCTGGAGGCGCTGATTGGACAAATGGCGCAAGTGAATGTGCAACATAAGACTGCCGTTGTTGAGACAGATAGCTTCGCCAGTATGGAGGAGCTCGTTAAGCAGGCCCAGCAGAGCATGGAGCGGCAGCGCCTGCAACACCAGCAGAGCATGCAGCGGGCCCAGCAGAGGTGGCAGCAGCAGCTACAGGAGACTAACCGGTTGTTTTTTGAGCAGGTTGCAGCACTACAAAAGACTTGCAGCGCATCGTCCCAAAGTAATGTTGCAAAGTCACCTGCATTGTCCACTGTAAAGAAGGCGGTAAGACGGACCCTGAAAAAGATGACGCCTCATGACGATGTGGAGGCATATCTCGCTATATTTGAGGGACTGGCAGAGAAGGAGAACCTGCCACTATCTTAATGGGCCATGATGGTCGCACCCTATCTGACTGGAGAACCCCAAAAGGCCTATGTTGACCTGAGCGAGCAGGACAGCAGAGACTATGCCAAGCTGAAAGCGGAGATTCTTGCCCGGCTGGGTGTTACGGTTGCAGTCCGTGCCAGGAGAGTCCAGGACTGGAGATACAGTTGGGACAAGCCTGCTCGCTCACAAATGGATGACCCGATTTATCGGGTAAAGAAGTGTCTGGAGCCTGACGTCGGCAACCCTGCCTAAACGGTCGAAAAGGTGATGGTGGACCGCTACACCCGAGCACTTCCTCCTGAGGTACAGATAGAGAGGTACTTCGCCACCAAAGACTGCCACCGTGACCAGCCGTCTGAGCGGTCGTCACTTCAGAGTTCCCGGACGCCGAACTCTCCCGGTAAGAGCATTCCAGCTGTTGGGGATATGGGGTGTGTTGATGGACGGGTTCGGGCCCGAGGGGACATATGGGAGGAAGGGTGTGGTGGACAGTGTTGGAGATGTCGTGAAATTGCAGCCAACTGTCCACTAGAGGGGGAGCCTATGTGCCGTGATGTTGGCAGGTCCCTCTCTCTCTGCGCAGAACCTGTGTGTGTGACCACCGCAGCTGAGGAGACTGGACCACAGGTGTCCCCGGTGGTTGTAAATGACTGCCCAGCACAGGCCCTCTTGGACTCCGGGAGTCAAGTGACTCTCGTACGTGACAGCCTGATTAATAGGGACTTCATCCCTGATAAACACCTGAGTGTGGTGTGCATCCATGGAGACACCAAAGTCTACCCAGAGACTGCCGTGGACTTGGTCCCCAAACTCGGGGAGGTTTCATGTAACGTGGGGGTAGTGAAGAACCTGGTGCACCCCGTCATGTTGGGTAATGACTTTCCCGGTCTAAGGATCTCTGGGGGAAAAATGTTTCTGATGGATAGTGTGATGAAGCTCCTACTGAGGGTGCGCAGTCCCGAGGGGCGGAACACAATGCTAGTGGGCCGTTATACTTATGTGATGATCATGATAATGATAATGATGATGGTCATGATGATGATGATAATGATAATGATGATGCTGATGCTGATAATGATAATGAGGATGATCATGATAGTAATGATGATACTGATCATAGTCATGATAATGATGCTGATAGTGATGATGACCGTAATAGAGATGAAATTTCTTTGCAGGTTATGTTGGGAGACGAGGATGGTGGTTCTCGGGAACCGAGTGTCCCTGACCTACCTGTGTCCTGTGACAATGTTGGGAGTGAGCGGTTGCGAGACCCCACTCTTAAAACGGCACAGAAAAATATGGGTGTTCTAAATGAGGTTCCCCAAGAGCCTGATGCTGAGGAGAGGTTTCCTCATGTTGCCATGAACAGTAACTTGTTGTATAGGGACACTGAAGTCCAGGGAGAGATCGTGAGTCAGATCCTAGTACCTGAGCTATATAGAAGTATAGTGCTGGGGTTGTCACATAGTCACATACTTGATGGACCACCTGAGGGAAATCAGGGACCAGATGGTGAAGTTAATGTTGTGGATGACATGTTAACTAAGGTTCCAGATCAAGATGATGAATTGTATAACCCTGAAAGTGAGCCGGATGTGGCTGAGAAAAAGGGGTCAGACAGGGATAGTGGTAGTGATAGTGAATCATCTGATGACGATCACGCAAATAGAGAAGAAGATGAGAAGTTGTCGGTGTGTGGTGTGAATCTGCATCAGGCCAAGGACTCTGAAGGTGATACTGCAGAGGTGGAAAAAGCCATGGAAGTGGTAGACACCAAACCAGATGCTCCGTCAGAAGCTGAGGTCTCAAGTGAAGGTGTGGGGCCTGACTCTCCCCAGGAATCTGTTTCTGCCGGAGACAGTGACGTGGACGGGTTACTGTCTGGATCAGTAGCTGCCACTCGCGAAGCTCAGGCTGGAAGTTCGGCACCTGGTGCTCCATCAGTGCTCCCGAGCGACACAAAGGATCTGGATAAATCACAAGATGAGATTTTGAGACATCAGGCTGGCATTGGTGAGCTTAAGTGCACTTTCGTGGAGTCTACATCTGAGCCATGTCCCATGGAATGGGAAAAGCGATGTAGCACTCCGTGGCCGCTGCAGACACACGGGAGCCCAGATGAGGTGACTGAACAGCTGGTAGAAGTGGAAGCTGTGGATAAAAATGACACCCAGTCGGTATCTTCTTATGATAGCTGTAGCGCCCGCGTCCCTGCCTGCTGCCAGACAGGGACGTCGCTCTCCTCACCTGCGCTCAGCGTCCTCAGTGCTCCCAGCCTCCTCTGCGCCTCTGGCATCCTCGGCGTCCTCCTTCTGCCCTGCTGGTCCCGCGCGCTCCTTCCCTGCTGCTGGCCTTAGGGCGCGCGCCCGCACCCTCCCCCACTCTTAAAGGAGCCGCGCGCATTTTCCAAATCAGTCTCCAGCCAATGCTGGTGGACTCCACCCTATATTAAGGGCTTCCTCCTTAATGGAGGTGCCCGAGCAATGTTGTTTCTGTGCAGTCTAACTCTGCTTCAGCCATCAGCTCCTGTTTCCAGTTGCCTGCCTGTTACCTGTCTGTTTGCCTGTCGGCCATCTGACTGCAGCTCTATCCAGAAGTTCGGACATCTTCAGCAGAGATCCCCGGCTGTTGCCTGCTCACCTGGGAGCGATCATCTGCCATCCGACTGCAGCTCTATCCAGAGGTTCGGACATCATCTGCGGAGATCCCCGGCTATTGCAGAGACTCTTGCCTGCTCACCTGGGAGCGATCATCTGCCATCCGACTGCAGCTCTATCTAGAGGTTCGGACATCATCAGCAGAGATCCCCGGCTATTCCAGAGACTCTTGCCTGCTCACCTGGGAGCGATCATCTGCTATCCGACTGCAGCCTACCAGGAGGCTCCACCAGCTCAGGTCGTATATGCCTGTTTGTCTAGAGACTGCCTTGGTCACTTACCGTGACAAACCTGCCTGTCCAGAGACTGCCCTGGTCACTTGCCGTGACAACCTGCCTGCCCAGAGACTGCCCTGGTCACTTGCCGTGACAAACCTGCCTGCCCAGAGACTGCCCTGGTCACTTGCCGTGACAACCTGCCTGTCCAGAGACTGCCCTGGTCACTTGCCGTGACAACCTGCCTGTCCAGAGACTGCCCAGGTCACTTGCCGTGACAACCTGCCTGTCCAGAGACTGCCCAGGTCACTTGCCGTGACAACCTGCCTGTCCAGAGACTGCCCAGGTCACTTGCCGTGACAACCTGCCTGTCCAGAGACTGCCTAGGTCACTTGCCGTGACAACCTGCCTGTCCAGAGACTGCCCAGGTCACTTGCCGTGACAACCTGCCTGTCCAGAGACTGCCCAGGTCACTTGCCGTGACAACCTGCCTGTCCAGAGACTGCCCAGGTCACTTGCCGTGACAACCTGCCTGTCCAGAGACTTCCTTGGTCACTTATTGTGACAACCTGCCTGTCCAGAGACTGCCTGGCTAATTGCCGTGATTCCCTGTCCTATTCCCGGATGCCACCCGCTCTCTTGCAAGTAAATTGTCTTGTATAATAAAGCTTAGTGGTTCCACCAACCAGACCCGTTTCCGTCAGTGGTTCCACCTACCAGACCCGTTACAGTTTGCTCGGGCCATGGAACCCGGTGGCACCCAAACCCCTTCACTTCCGGAACTGTGTCATGAGCTGTCTCGCCAGAGGTCTCAACAGGAGGCTATCCTGGGTCACCTGCGGAACGTCAATTCCCGCTTGGACACTCTGAATCCATCACCAGCAACCACCGCTGGAGCCATGACTCATAATCCGGCAGTCCCGCTGACTCCCAATTCCGTGGTTTCCATTCCCGGTCCCCGACTTTCAGCTCCTCCTAGGTATGGAGGCGACCCTGTTATGGCTCGGGGTTTCATTAACCAGTGCACCCTGCATTTCGAACTCCTGGCACACCAGTTTAATTCTGACCGGGCCAAAATTGCCTTCATCATGTCCTATCTCACCGGAGAGGCTCTGGCCTGGCTTAATCCTCTCTGGGAGAGAGAAGATCCTCTGGTGTCAGACCTGCCTGCTTTTCTCTCGGCCTTCCGGAGGGTATTCGACGAACCTGGACGGAAGACCTCCTCTGCATCATCTCTGTTGCGTCTCCGTCAGGGAAGTCTCACCGTTGGTCAATATGCCATACGGTTCCGTACTCTAGCCTCAGAACTGGCTTGGGACAATGAAGCTTTAATTTCGGTCTTCTGGGAGGGTCTGTCCGGCCGTATTAAAGACGAACTTGCTGGTCGGGACATTCCAACCTCGCTTGATGATTTAATAAATCTTGCCAATCGGATTGATCTACGGTTCCAGGAACGAGCCAAAGAGGTCACCCGTGAAAAAAAGTTTCCTCATTTAACCCCTTCCGTTTCTCCCCAGGTGCACACTGCTGAGCCTATGCAGGTCGACCAGACCAAGATGGTCAAAGCCCGTCAGGACTCACGCCGTGCCGAGAAAAGTTGCTTCTACTGCGGCAGTAAGGAGCACTGGATCCGAACCTGTCCGGAGAAGTCGGGAAACGCCTGTGTCTAGGTTCGCTCGGAGAGGTCAATCTAGACAAAAATAAATCCTCTTCATCTCTGCTGCTCTCGTCTCAATTCTTCTCGGTAAGAACCGTTACTTCGAGATGGCCCAACTTGATTCTGGAGCAGCTGGGAATCTCGTGTCACAGGCTCTAGTAGAGAAGTATCGCATTCCCACCAAACCTCTTGTTGAACCAGTATCTGTTGCTGCTGTGGATGGGGGTCTCCTACCTCGTCCCATCCGACTTATCACCGAAGCCATAACCCTGCAGGTGGGAATGTTGCATTCTGAGAGCATCTCATTTCATGTTCTGCCTGGACCTCTCTATGCTTTCTTACTAGGTCTGCCTTGGCTCCAAAAGCATGCACCTGTGCTTGACTGGCAGAATGGAGAGATTCTTCGCTGGGGACAGGACTGTCATAAAACGTGTCTGGTGCCTGTTCATCCCGTCTGTCCTTCTCCTACTCCTGCTAATCTACCAGGACTCCCGATTCCATATTGGTCATTTGCTGATGTCTTCAATAAAAAGGAAGCAGAGACATTACCCCCGCATAGACCATATGATTGCCCGATCGACCTGCTACCCGGTACCACGCCTCCCCGTGGGCGTATTTACCCGTTGTCCGCTGCTGAGACCAGGTCGATGTCCGAATATATCGAGGAGAACTTAGCAAAAGGATTCATCCGGAAATCTACCTCCCCAGCGGGAGCAGGTTTCTTCTTCGTAAAAAAGAAGGACGGATCTCTCCGTCCCTGTATTGACTACAGAGGCCTAAATTTGATCACGGTGAAGAATAAGTACCCTCTTCCGCTCATTCCAGAATTGTTTGATCGTCTTAGAGGGGCTAGAGTCTTCACCAAACTAGATCTTCGTGGAGCATACAACCTGGTTCGTATCCGTCGAGGAGATGAATGGAAGATGGCATTCAACACCCGGGACGGCCACTACGAGTACTTGGTGATGCCCTTTGGTCTCTGTAATGCTCCAGCAGTCTTTCAGGAGTTGGTCAATGACATCTTCCGGGACCTCCTCTACTCCTGCGTTGTGGTGTACCTTGACGACATCTTGGTCTTCTCTCCGGATCTTCAGTCTCACCGGAGGGATGTTCGTCAGGTTCTGCTCAGGCTCAGGCAGAATCACCTCTTCGCCAAATATGAGAAGTGCCTCTTTGAGCAGACATCGCTTCCGTTTCTGGGCTACATCATTTCTCAGACAGGCCTACGAATGGATCCGGAGAAATTGTCTGCCATCGAGAAGTGGCCCCGACCGGAGGGGTTGAAGGCCATTCAGCGGTTCCTGGGATTTGCCAACTATTACCGTCTCTTCATACCGCACTTCTCTTCCAGGACTGCGCCAATCTCCGCGCTCACCCGCAAGGATGCTAACCCTAAACAGTGGACGCCCGAAGCAGAGGAGGCCTTCCTTTCTCTAAAACAGGCCTTCTCTTCCGCTCCAGTGCTGCATCGCCCGGATGGCAACAAGCAGTTCTTCCTGGAGGTGGACGCTTCCTCTGCTGGAGCCGGAGCGGTACTTACCCAAAAAGCTTCATCCGGGAGGATGGTATCCTGCGGTTTCTTCTCCAAACTCTTCTCCTCCTCCGAGCGCAACTACTCCATAGGAGACCGAGAGTTATTGGCCATCAAGTTGGCATTGGAGGAGTGGCGTTACCTACTCGAAGGGGCTCTTCATCCGGTAATCATTTACACGGACCACAAGAATCTGGCATACCTCCAGCATGCCCAGAGACTTAACCCTCGCCAAGCCCGGTGGTCCTTGTTTTTTGCCCGCTTCGATTTTCTTTTGCATTTTCGCCCAGCTGACAAAAACATCAAGGCGGATGCCTTGTCTCGGTCTTTCCTGGTGTCGGATCTCGAGGAGGAACCTAAGCATATCATCGATCCCGCCAGAGTGATGCAGGTGGCTCCCGTGAGTTTAAATAGTCTCCCTCCTGGTAAGACGTTCGTATCAGAAACTGATCGGAAGAGAATCCTACATTGGGGTCATTCATCTAAACTCGCTGGCCACGCTGGTCAAAAAAAGACCCTCCAACTCATTACCCGGCATTATTGGTGGCCTACCCTGCACAAAGACGTAATAGACTTTGTTTCTGCCTGTGTTTCCTGTGCCCGCAACAAAGTTCCAAGACACCTGCCTACCGGCCGTCTTCTTCCGCTTCCTGTACCCGCTGCCCCCTGGCAGCATATAGCCATGGACTTCATTACTGATCTTCCCGTCTCTGCTGGTTGTACAGTCATTTGGGTGGTCACTGACAGCTTTTCCAAGATGGCTCACTTCATTCCTCTGCCAGGTCTTCCGTCTGCACCCGAGTTGGCTAAAGACTTTATCCGCCACATCTTCCGTCTTCATGGTCTGCCTCGTCACATTGTGTCGGATCGTGGGGTTCAGTTCACCTCACGTTTCTGGAGAGCCACTTGTAAGTTGCTAGACGTCACCCTGGATTTTTCCTCCGCTTACCACCCACAGTCCAATGGACAAGTTGAACGAATAAATCAGAATTTGACCAGTTATCTTCGACACTTCGTTAATGCCCACCATTCTGACTGGGTGGAGCTCCTGCCTTGGGCCGAATTCTCCTACAATAATCATGAGAGCGAATCTTCCACCAAGTCTCCGTTTTTTGTAGTCTTTGGTCAACACCCTCGGATCCCTGTCCCTGTTTCCATCTCTGTGGACAATCCAGCTGCGGAATCTCTGGTTAGAGAATTCTCCTCCATCTGGAGAGTACCCGGTCCGCACTCATTCAGTCATCCGAGCGCATTAAAAGACATGCTGACAAAAAACGTCTGGATCCTCCTCAATTCTGTCCTGGGGACAAAGTCTGGCTTTCGTCCAAATATGTTCGACTCAAAATTCCGTCCTACAAGTTAGGTCCTCGGTTCATCGGTCCTTTTGAGATCATCAGTCAGATCAACCCGGTGTCCTATAAATTGAAACTCCCGGTCAATTTGTGAATTCCTAATTCTTTTCATGTATCTCTCCTCAAACCTGTGGTTCTTAACTCTTTTTTTAAGTCTACAGGTACACCTCCTGCTCCAGTGTCTGCTGATGATGAATTTGAGGTAGAGAACATTCTGGCCACAAAAAGGGTAGGAAAAAAGACTTATTTTTTGGTGGATTGGAAGGGGTTTGGTCCTGAGGAGAGAACCTGGGAACCTCGGGAGAACATCCATGCCCCTCTCATCCTAGCTAAATTTTTTTCTGGCCTAAAAAGGGGGGGGCCTGGAGGGGGGGGTACTGTAGCGCCCGCGTCCCTGCCTGCTGCCAGACAGGGACGTCGCTCTCCTCACCTGCGCTCAGCGTCCTCAGTGCTCCCAGCCTCCTCTGCGCCTCTGGCATCCTCGGCGTCCTCCTTCTGCCCTGCTGGTCCCGTGCGCTCCTTCCCTGCTGCTGGCCTTAGGGCGCGCGCCCGCACCCTCCCCCGCTCTTAAAGGAGCCGTGCGCATTTTCCAAATCAGTCTCCAGCCAATGCTGGTGGACTCCACCCTATATTAAGGGCTTCCTCCTTAATGGAGGTGCCCGATCAATGTTGTTTCTGTGCAGTCTAACTCTGCTTCAGCCATCAGCTCCTGTTTCCAGTTGCCTGCCTGTTACCTGTCTGTTTGCTTGTCGGCCATCTGACTGCAGCTCTATCCAGAAGTTCGGACATCTTCAGCAGAGATCCCCGGCTGTTGCCTGCTCACCTGGGAGCGATCATCTGCCATCCGACTGCAGCTCTATCCAGAGGTTCGGACATCATCTGCGGAGATCCCCGGCTATTGCAGAGACTCTTGCCTGCTCACCTGGGAGCGATCATCTGCCATCCGACTGCAGCTCTATCTAGAGGTTCGGACATCATCAGCAGAGATCCCCGGCTATTCCAGAGACTCTTGCCTGCTCACCTGGGAGCGATCATCTGCCATCCGACTGCAGCCTACCAGGAGGCTCCACCAGCTCAGGTCGTATATGCCTGTTTGTCTAGAGACTGCCTTGGTCACTTACCGTGACAAACCTGCCTGTCCAGAGACTGCCCTGGTCACTTGCCGTGACAACCTGCCTGCCCAGAGACTGCCCTGGTCACTTGCCGTGACAAACCTGCCTGCCCAGAGACTGCCCTGGTCACTTGCCGTGACAACCTGCCTGTCCAGAGACTGCCCTGGTCACTTGCCGTGACAACCTGCCTGTCCAGAGACTGCCCAGGTCACTTGCCGTGACAACCTGCCTGTCCAGAGACTGCCCAGGTCACTTGCCGTGACACACCTGCCTGTCCAGAGACTGCCCAGGTCACTTGCCGTGACAACCTGCCTGTCCAGAGACTGCCCAGGTCACTTGCTGTGACAACCTGCCTGTCCAGAGACTGCCCAGGTCAATTGCCGTGACAACCTGCCTGTCCAGAGACTGCCCAGGTCACTTGCCGTGACAACCTGCCTGTCCAGAGACTGCCCAGGTCACTTGCCGTGACAACCTGCCTGTCCAGAGACTTCCTTGGTCACTTATTGTGACAACCTGCCTGTCCAGAGACTGCCTGGCTAATTGCCGTGATTCCCTGTCCTATTCCCGGATGCCACCCGCTCTCTTGCAAGTAAATTGTCTTGTATAATAAAGCTTAGTGGTTCCACCAACCAGACCCGTTTCCGTCAGTGGTTCCACCTACCAGACCCGTTACAATAGCAGTGGCAGGAGTGAGACTGAAGAGGTAGAGGGTAGGACTGACGGTAGGGCTTCTGAGCATGTTCTACCAGAAGAGCCTGAGGAAGGGGCCGAAGACGTAAAGGACGTACGGCAACTAAAGGAGAAGATGCCTATCCATGAGGTTTCCACCAAAGAAATGAAGACTGATAGTGTTGCATTACGCAAGCAGCTGCAGCAGTGTGAACTGGATGTGGCATCTCTTCGCCGGGAACGTGAGCGGTTCCAGCAGTTGCTCCAGAGAGCACGAAGTGAAACGGAAAGTGTATATAGTACCTTGCAAGATCAAGGAAAAGTGGTTGCACAGGTACCAGATGAATTGATTGCTTCTCAGAGAAGACTCCAAGCTGTGATGAAGGAGCGTGATGAGAGCCATGAGCATTTTCTTGAGAAGGTCAATGAAGTAAAAGTAGATGTGCTAAAGAAGGTTCAGAGGGAATTGGAGAAAGGAAAAAAAAACCCTATACCTCCTGTGATAGGTAGAGCCGCCAAGGCCATCAAGGAGATGATAGAGAAATGCTTAGACGCAAAGTCAACAAATATCCAAGTGACTGTTAAAGAAGACATGGAGATAGTTTGTGAGCGCTTCACCACAAGTAAATGGCGGTCATTTGAAGACTTATCTAGTATTTCTACATGTGGCTCAGGTGAAGATAAAGCTGATAGCCATGCTTCAGGTGAAGATGCTAAGCTGGCATTTAAAATGAAAGGTGAGATAACCAACACCAACAACAATGAAGAAAAAGAAGCAAGCACATCTAAAGATAGAGTGCAACCCAGAAAGAAGAGGCCCCGTACAGAGTCTGACGTGGAGTTGGATGAAATGGAGATAGACAAGACAAGGACTGAGCCCGGCATTAAGGTCAAGATGAAACCGTGCAGGATACCCGAGGCCCGCAGAGAGTATAGGCCTGGGAGGGTACAGGGTAGTGATGATGCAGTGTCCGGAGTTCACTGTCTCTTTGGGATTGTTGACCAGCCCTCCGGTCTGGATGACCAGCCCTCCGGTCTGGAGAAGAGGGGGGGATATGTGAGACAGTGAAGGGATATGTGTGGAATGGGGTGTACATTTCACCTAGGTACTTTGCTGACTGGTTTAAGGGAAATGTGTGGTTTTGTAAAACTAGTGGTGGAGAAAGGTCACTACACCTTCCCTTCAGTGCACACTTGCAGTTCAAACCTGAAGTCACTCAGCTGATAATTAGGAAGCCAGAAGTAGGTGTGTTGGAATACAGACAGAGAGCTCGCTTAGTCTGGACAGGAGTCCGGGCACAGAAGAGACTCCGGGAGGTGAGAGCTCTCTCAGTCGGGGTGCTCGAGGTGCCCCGGACACAAGAGGAGTCTCTGCGACACTCCATGCTGGTAATCACTGAATATAAGGAGAACTCTCTCAGTCTGGATGCTAGGTGTGCCATTCAGACACAAAGAGGAGATTCTAGGAAAACCACGCTGGTAACTACAGAGTATATGTGTTGTTTTGGGGCCAGGCTGTTAGAGTCTGGACCCGGATAGAAAGGGAAATCATCTATGTGTAGTGAGTGCAGTGGCGTAGCGACCCGGGTGCGGGGGGTGCAGGCCGCACCGGGTGACAACACACGGCGGGGGTGACAACAGTCCTAAAAAGAATCTTCAGCGACTCCCCCATCATCATACTCACCTCCTCCTGCAGCTCCACCGTCCAGTGCCAACATCTTCCTGTATGAGCGTGCGTACCACTAGGGGGCACCGCTCATTAAGTTCATGAATATGGATGCCACTCCACTGTCACCAGTGGTCCGCACGCTCATTCAGGAACAGGATGTCTGCGCTGGACGGTGGAGCTGCAGGAGGTGAGTATGATGAGGGGGGAGGAATGTACAGGGAGGGCTGTGAACGCTGGGGCTCGGGGGGGCACAGTGAACGCTGGGGCTGGGGGGGAGGCACAGTGAACGCTGGGGGGGAGGCACAGTGAACGCTGGGGCTGGGGGGAGGCACAGTGAACGCTGGGGGGAGGCACAGTGAACGCTCGGGCTGGGGGGGAGGCACAGTGAATACTGGGGCTGGGGGGGAGGCACAGTGAACGCTGGGGCTGGGGGGAGGCACAGTAAACGCTGGGGCTGGGGGGGAGGTACAGTGAACGCTGGGTCTGGGGGGGGAGGCACAGTGAACGATGGGGCTGGGGGGGAGGCACAGTGAACGCTGGGGCTGGGGGGGAGGCACAGTGAACGCTGGGGCTGGGGGGGAGGCACAGTGAACGCTGAGGCTGGGGGGGAGGCACAGTGAACATTGGTGCTGGGGGGGAGGCACAGTGAACGCTGGGGCTGGGGGGGAGGCACAGTGAATGCTTGGGGGGAGGCACAGTGAACGCTGGGGCTGGGGGGGAGGCACAGTGAACGCTGGGGCTGGGGGGAGGCACAGTGAACGCTGGGGCTGGGGGGAGGCACAGTGAATGCTGGGGCTGGGGGGAGGCACAGTGAACGCTGGGGGGAGGCACAGTGAACGCTGGGGGGAGGCACAGTGAACGCTGGGGGGGCACAGTGAACGCTGGGGTGGGGGCACAGTGAACGCTGGGGGGGACAGTGAACGCTGGTGCTGGGGGGGACAGTGAACGCTGGTGCTGGGGGGGACAGTGAACGCTGGTGCTGGGGGGGACAGTGAACGCTGGTGCTGGGGGGGGACAGTGAACGCTGGTGCTGGGGGGACAGTGAACGTTGGGGCTGGGGGGGCAGTGAACGCTGGTGCTGGGGGGATAATGAACGCTGGGGCTGGGGGAGGCAGTGAGTGCTGGGGCTGGGGGGGCAGTGAGCCCTGTGGCTGGGGGGGCAGTCAACGCTGGGGGGAGAAATGAGCGCTGAGGTGGGGAATGAGCGCTGAGGTGGGGAATGAGCGCTTGGGTGGGGAGTGAGCGCTGAGGTGGGGAATGAGCACTCGGTGGGGAATGAGCGCTGGACTAATGTAAAAGAGGAGGTTGGACAGGAATGACATCACAAATCTTTGTTTTTTTTTTTAAATGACATCTTTATTTAGCTTACAAAAAGGCATACAAATCCGCATGTAAAAAACGCATCAAATACCACCTGCGTTTTCTGCCAAGAGATGCGGATTATGTGTGGAAACTTCTGCAGACAAATCAGCAGCGTGTGCACATACCCTAAGGCTATGTTTCCACGTTCAGGAAACACTGCAGAGAGGACACAGCTCTGTCCAAAGCTTTACCGGCTTTTGTACTTGCGGTGATTCCACATGTGTCATTGAACTGTGTGGAATCACCGCATCCTATACATAGGACGGTGCTATTTATCTTGTGTAGACTGAGCGTCTCCGCAAGATAAATAGACATGCTGCGGTCTAGAAAGACGCTCCACATGTGCATATACGCAGGTCTGCCACCTGCATCTTTGTACGCATAGTGGATATGGGATTTCATAAAATCCCCTCCACTCTGCTGTATCATTTGGACGCTGCGGATTGGATTCTGCGGCTGTTCTCAGCCTCCAACCCGCAGCGTTTCCTGAACGTGGAGACGTACCCTAAATATATCTCTGCCTCTGGACATTATATAGTATAGATTTGTGTGGGGAGAGTTTCTAGTTCAGTTAGTACACAGACACCAGCCTTCTTGCTGTTAACCAGTTAATGTTTTCTTGTCCACCACACTGCAGTGTCAAAAGAGGAAGACAGCGAGACAGGCAGCAACATCACATCAGAGAGCGCTTGACCTCAAAACAGAAAATCCTCAGATCCTGGTATTGTAACATAATATTAAGATTAATATTTATTCACTGATATTGCGCTATTAGCTCCACAGCACTTTACAGACATCATCAACACTGTCCACATTGGGGCTCACAATCTAAACATCCTATTTGTATGTCTTTTGAGTGTGGTAGGAAACCACTGTCTTTGAAAGAGCTACATGGGCACACACATAGATTCGGCCTCATTCATTCCCTATGGGACTTGCAAACATGTGCGGCACTTGCGGTGAGACAAAAAAACACTACTAGTAGCATTTTTTTTTTCTGTTGCTGCAAGTATCGGATTTGCGGGATCGCGTCAAAACCGCAAGTGTCGCACATGTCTGCAAGTCGCATAGGGAATGAATGAGGCCGAATGCAGTGTTGCCATAAGTGATCCGTTACGTGGCAGATGCGGAAAAACTGCAGGATCTGCCGCGAATGGCAAAAATCGCTTATGTGCAAGTAGCCTAAGTCACTGACAACAGTGTCTGCATTAGTCATAATCACCAATGGGGGAGGCAGAACGAAAAGTGCCTAGGGCAGCAGAAACTCTAAATACAGCCCTGGCCGGCGGAAGGGTGAGTATAAGGGATATTTACCTGTCCCGTTCCACCGCTGTGTCCTCGGGTCCTCTTGCTGCGATGTTCAGGCAGAGGGCGCGATGACATGGTTACTGCGCGCCGCGCCCTCTGCCTGATCATTCACTGCTGGAGATCCCCGAAGACAGCGGCGCTCAGCGGTGGAGAGAGGACAGGTAAATATCTCAGGTGCCGGGGACCTGAGCGAGCGGTGACACCGGCACCTGTCCCCTATAGCGCGCCGGTGTCCCTGCCTGCTCAGGACACCGGCACCTGGCCCTCAGCGACGAGAGGTGAGTATGTCTTTTTTTTTTTTGGTTGCAGCAGCTGCGGCAGCATAAGGGGCCTATACTATGGAGCATCTATGGGGGCCTATACTATGGAGCATCTATGGGGCCTATACTATGGAGCATCTATGGGGGCATAATCTATGGGGGCATGATCTATGGAGCATCTATAGGGGCATAATCTATGGATCATCTATGGGGGCCTATACTATGGAGCATCTATGGGGGCACAATCTATGGGGGCATAATCTATGGGGGCACAATCTATGGAGCATCTATGGGGGCCTATACTGTAGAGCATCTATGGAGGCATGAACTATGGAGCATCTATAGGGGCATAATCTATGGGGGCATAATCTATGGAGCATCTATGGGGGCATAATGCATTTTTTTGTTTAATGTGTCCCCTCACTGTGCTGGCACTTTACATTTACAATGGCTCTGGCTTTTTTTTGGGGGGAGGGGGCCCCATTCAGACTTTTGCTATGGGGCCCCATGATTTCTATGTACGCCCCTGCTAGCAACGCCACTGCACACCAGTGATGTCATTCCGGGCCCCGGCATCGGCACTGCAGCGGACTGCGGAGCATCCCTGTGTACAGTCAGAAATAAAAAAAGTTATACTTACCGGGCCACTCTGCTACCTAGTGACGATCCTCCCCGGTCTTCTCCAGCGATCATGTGACACAGGGTTGTGTCACATGATCGCTGTCAGCGTGAGGGACGTGAGGATTCCCCCACGCTGACGTGCTGACGTCAGATGATGAAGGCGCGCAGAGCGGAAGCAGCGCTGGCCGAGAGGTGAGTAAAGAATTTTTTTTTTTATTCACAGCAGAGAGGGGCTCTATGTGCATCAGCAAGCATGACTATATGGGGGGCTCTGTGTGCATCAGCAAGCATGACTATATGGGGGGCTCTGTGTGCATCAGCAAGCATGACTATATGGGGGGGCTCTGTGTGCATCAGCAAGCATGACTATATGGGGGGGCTCTGTGTGCATCAGCAAGCATGACTATATGGGGGGGCTCTGTGTGCATCAGCAAGCATAACTATATGGGGGGCTCTGTGTGCATCAGCAAGCATGACTATATGGGGGGCTCTGTGTGCATCAGCAAGCATGACTATATGGGGGGCTCTGTGTGCATCAGCAAGCATGACTATATGGGGGGCTCTGTGTGCATCAGCAAGCATGACTATATGGGGGGGCTCTGTGTGCATCAGCAAGCATGACTATATGGGGGGGCTCTGTGTGCATCAGCAAGCATGACTATATGGGGGGGCTCTGTGTGCATCAGCACTGTTGTCATTTGAAAGAGAGTTAGTGCAAACCATTGATTTTGATGAAATAATTAACAGTTTTGCGGCTTTGAAAGCCAGAAAAGCAAAGTTCTGAATTAATTGAGATGTTTTTTAAGTGCACTTATACTTGTTCTTGTTCAATTTTGTGTTATTTTATTATTTATAATTTTTTTCCTCCTGTTGAAAAAATGTTTATGCAGTAAAGGTTGAACTTAAAAAAAAAAACTTTATTTTTTTGGTTAAGAAGCAGTAACTTAGATTTCTTCCAACATATTTCTTGTTATATGGCTAAAAAAATGATTGGGGGTGGGGGTGACACCATTTTATACCGCACCGGGTGACACCAGCCCTAGCAACGCCACTGAGTGAGTGGCTGGAGAAGCCCAGGATTTATGTTTATGATTTGGTTTTGATTATGTTCTGTTTGCTGTGGACTTTAATAAAACTGGTTGCGGCCAGTTTTTACCAGAACTGCTGTCTGTGAATGGACTCTTTATGCCACTCCGTCTCCCCAAGACGGCGATCCCAGAGCTATATCCCCTGAAAAGCTTACACTGCACAGAGATGGAAGCTTCTGAGACCGGGAGTTCTGTGGAAACTGTTTGGGTAAGAATACAAGGAGAGAACAATGGAAAGGACACCATTGTAGGCATTTGCTACAGGCCGCCTGTGCAAGCTGAAGATATGGATGAACTCTTTATGCATCAAATGGCCAAGTTCTCCAAAAAATATGACATAGTGGTCATGGGAGATTTCAACTATCCAGACATTTGTTGGGAATCTCTTTCAGGCAAAACTAACAGGTCAAGGAAATTCTTTTCCTCTCTTGCTGACAACTTTATCTTCCAAAAGGTAGGGGAGAAAACAAGGGGATCTGCTACCTTGGATCTAATCCTTATAAACAGGGAGGAAATGGTTGAGGAGGTAAGAGTGGCTGGGACCCTAGGAGGTAGCGACCTTGCTATTTTAGAATTTTGGATAACTAGAGGAGGAAGACCTGTGAAGACTCAGACGTCAAGGTTAGATTTCAGAAAGGCAAATTTCAAGGGACTCAGAAAGAGAATTGGAGGGATCCAATGGCTGGATATCGTTAAGGACAAAAATGTCCAGGAAGTATGGGAAATCTTGAAAAATTAGATTCTCAAAGCACAATTGTTAACAATTCCGAAAAGAGGGAAGAATAGGAAGCATTTAAGGAAACCAGGATGGATGAACAAAGAACTGAACCACATGCTAAAAAGGAAGAAAGAAATGTTTATCAAATGGAAAGAGGGAGGAATATCTAAAGAAGAATATAATGCTGTCTGCAGAACCTGCAGAGCACAAATCAGATTATCTAAAGTTGACAATGAATTAAGGCTTGCAAGAGACGTCAAAAGCAACAAAAAAGGATTTTGAGGATATGTCAAAAGTAAAAGAAAAGTCAAAGATGCTATAGGATTTTTACAGGATGAAAATGATGAAATGGTAAGACAGGATGTTGAGAAGGCTGAACTGTTAAATTCCTATTTTGCATGTTTTCTCTCAGAAAGGAAATGTAACATCAACTGATCTTCACTGTCCTATTAAGAGAATAGAAGAATCCAGGATATCTATAAACAGAAAAATAGTGAGGAAACACTTAACTAACCTAAATGAATTCAAGTCTCCAGGTCCAGATGGATTACACCCCAGAGTACTGAAGGAGATAGCAGAAGAAATTCTTGAACCACTCTCCATAATCTTTGAAAATTCTTGGAGAAAAGGAGAAGTCCCAGAAGACTGAAGAAGAGCAAACGTTGTTCCTATCTTCAAAAAGGTGAAGAAGGTGGACCCAGGGAACTATAGGCAGGTGAGTCTGACTTCTATGCCAGGAAAGATCTTTGAACAAATTATTAAACAACATGTATGTAAGTACCTGGATAAGAATGAAGTGATTAAACAGAGTCAGCATGGGTTTTTAACTAATAAGTCATGTCAGACTAACTTAATTTCCTTTTAACACTAGGACTACTGGACTCGTGACCCGCCTAGAACTACTGAAAGGAGTCATTTTGACTCCTTGCTTGTTTTCGTTTATTTTTAGAGTTTCATTTGTGGTTATTTATTAATAATTATATTTTTTGTAATGTATTATTATTGTGAGATCCAACAGTAATGCTTTTGATTGTTTTTTTTCTGCTTTTCTTATTTTTCTACAGAAAATAACAATAATTATAATAGACGTTTTTCAAACATTTTTTTTTATTCAAGTGCACACATATAAACAACAACTGAAGAACAAAAAGCAGAGAAAATTTAGGTGGAGGAGCATAAAAATGAAAATATGGCGCAGAATTCACCTTCTAAACATTTGGTGTTTCGCATTTTAGGCATTGCCTTTGATTTATGGCAGTACATTGCCCACACAAAGACTTACCACAAGTCTTACAATTGCCGACAGATCTATTTTTCTTGCACTTTTCTTTGATCTGGCAAAATTTTGTTTGAACCATCACTTCTGAGCATGTAGAAACTTGGGACGTGGAACCCTTTTCCCTATCTGTGACATAGGGACCACTCAACTCTCTCACAAGCGTTTGCAAAAATGCCTTGCGTGACATTTTTTGGTGGGTTATCTCATTGAATATTATCCATGCATTTATACCCGCAAAGTCTAAGGCATTTTCAAATGCATGAACAGGCCATCTCCTTGTGCATGTTCGTGTGGTATATTTTCGTGCCATCTGATCCACTACATCTACTCCATATTTTGTTTCATTGTAAAACTTTACCGTTTCTGGAGTTTTTTTAGCGGAATCAGACGCAACAACAACATCTGGATGGACGGAACTCAAAATGACAACATTTTTGTTGGGCTTTCCTTGATATACTGTAAGTGTAAAATTGTCTTCATTTCTAAACACTTTAGTGTTGTACAATTCCTCTTTCATGGATTTTATTTCTTTAGGCACTTCTCGCCTTATCTTGTTCAGTGTTCCCACGATGGTTGTTCCTTTGCTTTTTAGCTGTTTAGCTAATTTTACTGAAGTAAAATAATTATCGGTTGCAACATTGCGACCTTTTTTCAAAAACGGGTCCAATAACTTCATTACCACATGGTCAGCTAAACGGTCCTTAGCACGGCGTGTGTCATCTTTGCCTAGATAAGGGAAGCCATTTGCCAGATATTTGCTCTCCTTATCAACAGCTAGCCAATATTTGTGGCCATATTTATCTGGTTTGGAAGGCATGTACTGCGTGAATGGACATCTAGTTTTGCTTGGGAAAAGTTGCTCATCCACCGTTATGTATGGGCCAGGTTTGTAACACGCAATACAATTTTCAATAAACCTGTCCCACACAGTAGAAAATAGAGCAAACTTGTCCGTTTGCAGTCTCTCCGATCAAGTAGATTTCTCATCAAATCTGAGAAACCTCATAATTTCAACAAAGCGGTCCCTAGACATTGTCGCTTTGCAAAACGGTATTCCCCAGTCATTACACCAAATACTGCTAATCGAGTGACGGTTCCTGCCAGATATTCCACGAGCATAGAATATCGCAATGAATGCATCTAGCTCCTCATCAGATAGAGTAAACTGTAAATTATTGTTCCTGCATGCTTCTGCAAGCGTACAGTTCTTTATATGTGTCAATATATATGAATCAAAAAAGCAGGTAAAACACAAGGAAAATGTGAAAAGTTGACATGTAAATTGAACTACATCTATATGAACATCAGGGTAAATAAGACAGAGTGAAAAAATTATGCACAAAACTTTATAGCAACATTTAGTGACAAAAGGACCTCAAAATATAGTAGGGAGTCAAAATGACTCCCTTCAGTAGTTCTTTGGTAAATTTTGAAAAAAACGCGCAAATTTTCACCAAAATTATTTATTCTCACAAAATCTTTTTTCACATCATATTTGAGGAAAAGTCACCGAGTTTCAAGCAGGAATTCTGAAAAATGTAGTCACAGAAGAGAAATAAAAACCGAAAGGAGTCAAAATGACTCCATCAGTAGTTCTAGTGTTAAGACAGAATCACTGACTGGGTGGATCAGGGAAATGCTGTAGATATAGTATATCTTGACTTCAGTAAAGCATTTGACAAAGTATCTCACACAATCCTTATTGAAAAAATGACTAAGTATGGAATGGACAAGGCAACTCTTAGGTGGATTCATAACTGGCTTAGTGATCGGTCTCAAAGAGTGGTCATAAATGGCTGCACATCCAGTTGGAAGAATGTCTCAAATGGGGTACCACAGGGCTCTGTCCTGGGCCTTGTATTGTTCAACACCTTTATCAGTGATTTAGATGAATGAATTGAGGGTAAACTGATTAAATTTGCTGATGACACAAAGCTAGGATGGATAGCTAATACTAGAGAAGAGAGAGGATTCAAAAAGACATAAATAAGCTGGAGCAGTGGGCAGAATGGTTTTTAACAGGGAAAAATGCAAAGTACTACATTTGGGCAATAAAAAAAGCATATACAGAATGGGAGGAATAGGGCTAAGCAACAGCACATGTGAAAAAGACTTGGGTATACTAATAAATCACAGACTGAACATGAGTCAACAGTGTGATGCAGCAGCAAAAAAGGCAAAATACAATTCTAGGATGTATTAACAGAAGCATACAGTCTAGATCACGTGAAGTCATTATTGCCCTCTACTCCTCTTTGGTCAGACCTCATCTGGAATACTGTGTCCAGTTTTGGGCACATTTTAAAAAAGACATTAACAAACTAGAACAAGTTCAGAGAAGAGCGACCAGAATGGTGACTGGTCTGCATACCATGTGCTATGAGGAACGATTGCAGTATTTGGGAATGTTTAGCTTGCAAAAGAGAAGACTGAGAGGAGACTTAATAGCTGTCTACAAATATCTCAAGGGTTGTCACATTGTAGAAGGATCATCTTTATTCTCATTTGCACAAGGAAAGACTAGAAGCAATAGGATGAAACTGAATGGGAGGAGACACAGATTAGATATTAGAAAAAACTTTTTGAAAGTTAGGGTGATCAGTGAGTGCAACAGGCTGCCACGAGAGGTGGTGAGTTCTCCTTCAATAGAAGTCTTCAAACAGAGGCTGGACCGATATCTGTCTGGGATGATTTAGTGAATCCTGCTTTGAGCAGGGGCTTGGACCAGATGACTCAGGAGGTCCCTTTCTACCTCTACCGTTACATGATTCTATAAAGTTACAGCCATATTGCCTTTGTGTTACCCCCCATGTTGCATCTGTTTTTTTCTCGTCCATTTGTAAAAACCAAAGGATATAGTAGACTATCAGAACTTTAATTATTGACTCTTGACAGTGTATTAATGAAAACAGATGAAGCACGAATGGCACACTGTTCTGTATTATGATGATACACATAGATCTTAACATGTGAGTCTGAGTCGCAAAACAGATGAGAATAGGACATGAGCTGAGTCTCACGGATCAGACGCTCAGATCTGGTTTTAAAATTAATGTGTGAATGAAACTCCACGGGTTCTTGTGCTCTTTAACAAATGGAAAGAACACGAACGCTTACAATGGAAGTGTGGATGTAGCCTTTAACTAATAACATATTACATTTTACATGGTTTCGATCAGCTTTTTTATATACAATGTGACTGTAAAGAAAACAATGGAAAGTTAAACAACTGAGGGGTAAGACATTTCCCTTTCTCCTTAAACATAGTGTTACATTAACTCTTCATTACTAGCCTATAGTCATCATGATGGTATTGTAGATCAGTTCCTTTCAAGGGACAGAAACCATGCTCACACACGTTCCATTTTACACTAAATGACAGCTCTTTCATCATAGCAGAATGTCATGACTTGATTTGGGGATTTGTTCAGGTCACCTCTTGCTCCATGGTCAGGTCTCCTGTCTGCTGAACAATTTCCCTTTTCTTCCCTGTCATAATGCTGATGGCTCCTATTGCCTTTACATTTCCTTTCTGGGTTTGCTCCTCTTCAGGTTTTTCTCAATGTTCCATTTTGGTTTGCCCCATCACAGTCAGGGTTGGGCTATATATTTTCCCTTCACTACACTTCCTAGCTGAATATACCTCTAGGTGGATTAGTGCAGGGGTGGGATTTAAATTTTTAACAACAGGTTCTGTGTTTGTGTGTAGGAAAACCACACCAATTTTTAAGCCACATCCATTTTAAGCCACACCAATTTACACACACCTTTTCCTCAAACATATACAAGTAGGGGCGCAGTCAAACAGTTGAAAAAAAAAAAATTGGAATGGGATCAGTACAGTGCACATTCTGGCCAGTGGCTCTCCTGACCCGAGTGTGACAGCTGCATATATTTCTATGCAGCTGTCTCTCTTGACAGACTGGCTGGTCAGGCTGTGCACTACATTCTGATTCATACTACACTCTGTCTGCGTCCTAATGGTAATTAGAACTGAGAGGAGAGGAGGAAGACGACGCAGCAGAGATGGGGTTATGTTATGCTGCACAACAGAAAAGGAGCTGAGGCTTTCACCGAGCAGCTGAGACGTCATGGGCAAAATCAGCTCTGCTGCATCTATGTTGTGTAGTGAGGCTGTAGTTTATTTAGTTTAGACATAGTGGTGGTGATATGTCTTACAGAGGCAGACAAGCGCACACGCAGAGAGGTGGATACGGAGACAGATGTGCGCAGAGGCAGATACGGAGGCAGATGGAGATAGAGGCAGACGAGCGCACACGCAGAGGCAGATATGGAGACAGACGGAAGCACAGATGGATACGGAGGCAGATGGAGATAGAGGCAGACGAGAGCACACGCAGAAGCAGATATGGAGACAGACGGAGGCACAGATGATACGGAGGCACAGGCAAATACAGAGGCACAGGCAAATACGTAGGAAGACGCAGAGGTGGATACACATTATATAGACATACACACATATTATAAAGACACAGACACACACACAGATATCTGGTGCCATCACACGGTCGGAGACATATCACTATATCGACACATTGCAGCCCCAATGTCACGCACACGTCCAGCTCAGCTACATCTCGCAGCTTGCACCACACACAGCCCGCCACGGCGCCACATCCTCTCCGGTGCAGGTCTCTCACCTCCTGCAGCTGCCGGACAGGTGAAGCAGTGATACGGTCAGAGATCAGCCCTGGCTGTATTGGCTACAGGTATCAGTGCGCAGGGCCCGGCGGGGTGCAGGTATCAGTGCGCGGTATCCGGCGGGGTGCAGGCTGGGAAGCAGAGTCTTCCGTGGTATTGTTGTTGCGCTGCATACAGGGCAGGTTTTAGGTAAAGTGGGGCCATAGGCAAAGTTTAAAATGGGGCCCCAAATGATAACATATTGCACATCACACAGAAGCATTTTGGTTGTATTTACACTGTGTTCCAAATTATTATGCAAATAATATTTTCTCAGATTTTCCCAAATTACCTATATGAATTGCAGTCATTGTAATTTTCCAGTCAAATAACTATTAGAGTACAATTGAAAGGTTTTTGTACAAACTGCCTATGATAACAGTATATTTTTAAAAAAATAAAACACTCAAACTGCACTCAAAATGAATGTTCCAAATTATTATGCACAGCAGAGTTTTCAACCTTTTCATTTTAATAAAGAACAAAAAAATGGTCATTTTTTGAAAGTATAAGCATTAGCAGGTTATTACAAACTGAAATCAGTTTTCAACTCAAAACTTTTTTTTTAGGTGATGCTACATTGGCATAGGACCCCTTGTTCGAAAGGAGATTCTGAACTCTCTCGGCCATTGAATTTGTCAGGTTTTGGATGGTTTCTGCTTCAATTGTTTTGCATGAGGACAGAATACCCTCCCAGAGCTGTTGCTTAGATGTGAACTGCCTCCCGCCATCATAGACACTCCTTTTGATGATGCTCCAGAGGTTCTCAATGGGGTTGAGGTCAGGGGAGCATGGGGGCCACACCATAAGTTTGTCCCCTTTTATGTCCATAGCAGCCAGAGATGCAGATGTGTTATGTGCAGCATGAGATGGTGCATTATCATGCATGAAAATGATCTTGCTGCGGAATGCATGGTTCTTCTTCTTGAAGCATGGTGGGGAAGTGCTGTTTGAGAAACTCAACATACACTATGGAGTTCATCTTTACCCCTTCAGGGATCCTAAAGGGGCCGACAATCTCTCTCCCCATGATTCCAGCCCAAAACATTACTCCACCTCCTCCTTGTTGGCGCCGTAGCCGTGTTTGCATGGGTGTCCATCAACCAGCCATTCTCCACTCCATCCATCTGGACCATCGAGCGTTGCACGGCACTCATCGGTGAACAAAACAGTTTTGAAGTCAGTGTTCATGTACTGTTTGGCCACTGGAGCGTTTCTGCTTGTGTGCAGTGGATAGAGGAGGTCGACAGGATGGCTTACCGCACAGCTGCAAACCTCTGAAGGACCCTGCATCTTGTTGTTCGGGGACTTTGGAGGCACCAGCAGCTTCAAAAACTTGTCTGCTGCTATGACAAGGCTTTTTTTTGCCGCTGCTCTTATAACCTGACGTAATTGCCTGTAGGAAAGAGTCCTCAATTTTCCCTTATCAGCACGCACACGTGTGTACTGTGAATCAGCTACATACTTCTTGATTGTGCGATGATCACGATGAAGTGTCTTGGCAATGTTGATTGTAGTCATGCCTTGACCTAAACACTCCACAATTTGTTGCTTCTCAGCAGCCGACACATCCTTTTTCTTTCCCATTTTGGCAGAAAATGTAGGCTGCTTAATAATGTGGGACAGCCTTCTTAAAGGGAATCTGTCACCCTAAATTGGCAGGATATTTAAATGATGGCAGCGCGTTATATGGAGGGCAACGACTACAATTCCCAGAAATAATGGAGACAGCGGCGAACAACATGTTAATGCAAGTACCCAAAACACCGCCCATCTGACCTGACTGCCATCATTAAATATCCCGCCAATTTAGGGTGACAGATTCCCTTTAAGTAGTCTTGCCTTTCATTGGACACACCTGCCAAACTAATTAGCACAGGTATCTGCAATTGCTTACAGTGATATAAAGAGCCCTGACACACATCCCAATCAATGAGTTTAACTGACAAACTAAAAAATTCTTACCTTATCACTCCTAAACAATTTTTGCATAATAATTTGGAACACAGTGTGCATGCGCTGAGTTCAGGCCGCTAAATGAGTGTGATCGACAATATTGAAGTCGTTCAACACTTGTTTCCTGGCTTCTTTCCACCGTCTGAGGAACAATGATCACTAATACAGTAGATCACTAATAGATGCCCATACAGTATCATGAATATGCAGCATTTTGCTTGTTTAGTATAATACACCCCATAGTCCTCCATATATTATAATGTGCACCACAGTCCTCCATATTGTAAAATGCACAACCCATAGTCCTCCATATAATATAATATGCCCCATAGTCCATATAGTATAATACACTCCCCATAATCCTCCATATAGTATAATACACTCCTAAGTCCTCCAATAGTATAATACACTCCTCATAGTATAATGCACCGCCATACTCATCCATGTAGTACAATTCACTTCCCATAGTATAATGCACCCCATAGTTCTTCATATAGTATAATGTCCCATAGTCCTCGATACAGTATAATGCAGCCCACATATAGTATAATGCAATCACCCCATAGAGCATAATGCAGCCACTCCACAGAATATAATGCAGCCCCCCATATAGTATAATGCAGGCCCCCATAGAATATAATGTAGCCCCCTTATATAGTATAATGTATCCCCTCCATAGAATATAATGCAGCCCCTCCAAAGAATATAATGCAGCCCTCTTCATATAGTATAATGCAGCCCCCATAGAATATAATGTAGCTCCCTCATAAAGTATAACGAAGCCCCCATACAATATAATCTAGCTCCCCATAGAATATAATGCAGCCCCCATAGAATACAATGTAGCCCCCTCAGAGTATGATGCAATCACCCCTCATAGAATATAATAAATATAACACAGCCCCCCATAGAATATAATGTAGTCCCGAATAGAATATAATACAGCCCGCCTCCCCATAGAATATAAGTAGCCACCCATAGTATATAACACAGCCACATAGTATATTACACAGCCATATAGTATATAACACAGCCACATACTATATAGCACGGCCTATATAGTATATAACACAGCCACATAGAATATATCACAGCCACATAGTATACAGCACAGCCACAAAGTATATAACACAGCCACATAGTATATAGCACGGCCCACATAGTTTATAGTGTGGCCCACATAGCATACAGCGCGGCCCACATAGCATATAGGGCGGCCCACATAGCATATAGCGCGGCCCACATAGGATATAGCGTGGCCCACATAGGATACAGCGTGGCCCACATAGGATACTGCGCGGCCCACATAGAATATAGCGCATCCCACATAGCATATAGCGCGTCCCACATAGCATATAGCGCGTCTCACATAGCATATAAAGCAGCCCAGATAGCATATAGCGCGTCCCACATAGCATATAACCGGCCCACATAGCATTTAGCGCATCCCACATAGCATATAGCGTGGCCCACATAGCATATAGAGCAGCCCAGATAGCATATAGCGCGACGCACATAGGATATAGCACGGCCCACATAGGATACAGCGTGGCCCACATAGCATACAGTGTGGCCCCACATAGCATACAGTGTGGCCCACATAGCATACAGCGTGGCCCACAAAGCATATAGAGCGGCCCACATAGCATATAGCGCGGCCCACAAAGCATATAGCGCAGCCCATATTGCGGTCCCACATAGCATATAGCGTCGCCCACATAGGATATAGCGCAGCCCACATAGGATACAGCGTGGCCCACATAGCATATACTGTAGCGCGTCCCACATAGCATATAGCGCTTCCCATATAGCATATAGCACGGCCCACATAGGATATAGCACGGCCCACATAGGATACAGCGTGGCCCACAAGCATATAGCGCAGACCACATAGCATATAGCGCGGTCCACATAGCATATAGTGCGGCCCAAATAGGATATTGTGCGGCCCACATAGGATACAGCACCGCCCACATAGGATACAGCGTGGCCCACATAGGATACAGCGCGGGGCCCACATAGCATATGCGCGGCCCACATAGCATATAGCGCGGCCCACATAGCAAATAGCGTGGCCCACATAGCATATAGTGTGGCCCACATAGCATATAGCGCAGCCCAGATAGCATATAGGCGTCCCACATAGCATATAGCGTGGCCCACATAGCATATAGCGCGGCCCACATAGCATATAACGCAGCCCAGATAGCATTGTAACGCGGCCCACATAGTATTTAGCGCGTTCCACATAGCATATAGGGCAGCCCGATAGCATATAACGCGGCCCACATAGCATTTAGCGCGTCCCACATAGCATATAGCGTGGCTCACATAGTGTATGTTAGGGCCCACATAGTATATAGCGCAGCCACATAGTGTATATTAGAGCCCACATAGTATAAAGCACGGCCACATAGTGTATATTAGGCCCACATAGTATATGGCGCGCCCACATAACACCCCCCTCCCAGGAATGGCCCCACAGTTCAGTACTCACTGACATAAAAAAAAAAAAAAAATAAAAAACACACTCCTCACTCTCCTCGGGCCCGCGCTCCTCCCGACTCCTGTGTCCTGCGTTGCCTGGTACACAGTGAGTGCGCGATGACGTCATCAAGCACGCGCTGTGTCAGAGACAGAGCGGGGGGATAATGGGAGAGGGAGCGTCAGCTGACGCTCTCTCCTCCATCATTGCTTTGAACTGTACCAGCAAACGCCGGTATAGCTCAATACAGCGGCGGGTTCTCCCCGGTTCGGGGAACAGGCTACTTTTTTACCAAGCTCATCAAGGGGCTTGAAGCTCATCAAGAGAATGCCAAGAGTGTGCAAAGCAGTAATCAAAGCAAAAGATGGCTATTTGAAGAACCTAGAATATAAGACATATTTTCAGTTGTTTCACACTTTTTGTAAAGTATATAATTCCACATGTGTTAATTTATAGTTTTGATGCCTTCAGTGTGAATGTAACAATTTTCATAGTCATGAAAATACAGAAAAATCTTTGAATGAGAAGGTGTGTCCAAACTTTGGTCTGTACTGTACTTGTTTAATTTATTATTGTCCTTTTTTCCTCTTCGTGAACATGCTTTAAAGTTTCCCAACCTTTGGTCCGTGTTTGTCTCTCCTGGTTCTCAGGAGGTACAAAAAAACCCTCGCAGCCTTTTAGAGAGCCAGGTCCAAGGTAGTGTTTTTCTTAGGGTTTTGCACCGTTTGTTACTCCCTTCGGGGATTGAATTCGACCTACAAGCAAAACGGGATTTGGATATATTTTCTGGCGGAGACATACACTATAATGGCGTTGACAGAGAGAATGTGTGCTCTGTTGTGCATAGTTTTTGGGAATGTATGCCTACTGGAGACAGAAACCAGAAATAGTCTGCTATGCCTGAGTGTCCACCTCCAGTAGGAGTACACACCTGAAAATGATGCATGACACAGCACGTTTGCTCTGTCCGCAATGTTTTGCAGGAAGGTTCGGATGTAAGCCAGATGAGACCAATGAACGGTTGATAGAATGCAGTGTGAAGGCACCCTTAATTGTGTGGTTAGGGATTGTCTATCTGTACAGGGACCAATAGGATGTGGGTGCGACTGCTCTGTATTGTAGACTTTAATATTTCCATTACCCGTGTATGAGTGAGTTACATGCAAAACACAAATTAATGGACATAACTGGTCACCAAAGAAAATAGTGGCTTAAATTTAAATTATGGCAACAGTATTAAGAGAGGGGAATGCATGAAAAGAGTTTTCTGCTATTTTTCTACATGGGAGTAGCATGTTTTTCTATGAGACAAGATCAAGGTCCATCTTTTTCATATCTAATTCAGTGATTACCATAGGAAAAAAAAACCAAGTATTTCAAATGTAATGACAATCTTATTCATGTGCATTACAAATAATTTATGGTTGTTTCAAACTTGATCTTGTATAAGATAAAACTGTAAAAAACTGTCTGCAAATGGAAGGCTTTTCTTGCAGAGAAGACTCTGTTTGGCTTAAAATCCAAAGACAAACATCAAGGCTCATTATTGATCAACATTGGTCTGTATAGAGTGGATAGCCCCAATAAGTGTTTTATTTCCCTCCGGAAGAAGGCTAATAAATATATATATATAATATCTATACATAGAATATATACATATAGATATAAAGTAATTATTTGTATATTAAATGTATATCTATATATAATATTTATAAAGACATCAAAAAACTATAACTTTTATAATATATGAAAAGCATAATTGAGTTTTCATTGGTCATTTTATTAAAAAAATTGTCCAGGGATTACAAATTGATGAACTATCCACTGATAGGTCATCAATATGAGATAAATAACAGTCCGACATCTGACCACCTCCACTGATCAACTGAATTTGCTCCCACAGCAGATGATATAAGAAATGAATGGCCTGGAACACTGCAGATTGTACGTTGTTTAGTGACCCGGTTGCCAACTACTGAACTTTATTTCCCATTCACTTGAATATATTTAAGTGATGGAAAATGCCTTTAAGGGTATGTGCACACTTTGCGGATTCTGTTGCAGTTCTGAGCAGATTTTGCCTTGCAGATCTGCAGCAGAACTGCAAGCGATGTACAGTGCCATCTAGTCAATGGAAATCAAAAAATGCAGTGCCCATGCTGCAAATTTTTCTGCCCCAGATTTGGGTGCGGATTTAAAACTGCAGCATGTCACTTCTTTTGTGCAGAACTGCAGCGGTTTTAACACCTGCTTCATTAAGGAATCTGCAGGTCTCAAAAGGCAGGGGAAATCTGCACAAAAAACTGCATAACAGTAATAAGCAACTCAATAATGATTTCATAAGTTGTGAATTAATCGATAAAATATTGCTCCCAGCAGCAAGCCATTGAGGTCTAAGTCTTCAAATACTGTTTTCCTTCTATGATCTTTTGAGTCCATTAAAAGGTCCTTGGGACACGGGATGATCTTCAGGCTACCTAATAGGCTAGAACAATCCAACACAGAGGCCCTTTCTCTTATTGTAACGTCACTATTTGCTACCTTTGCTTGGAAGTGTCACATAAATTGAGCATCAAGCATTAAAAATAATTCAAAGAAGAGAAGAAGAGTAAAAGTTAGCTTTCCTCTAATGGCTGAAATCTTAGGAAAGTTGGAAAATGTAAATTAGTCACTAACCTTTTTATGAAACGAGGACAGCAGTTTTTATGTTTGTTTTGTATTACGCTAACAATGAGACAGGATTTAATATTATAGAATAGTTACTGGCTCAGGGGGACTTTCTGTTCTAAGTAGATGTAGCTCTCATAATGAGACCATACAACAAACGTGAAAAAAAACAGCTGTTCTGTATCACATCTTCTAAATGAAGTTGACCTCAAGGAGTCCTAATGCTTTTTTATGCGACACTTTGCGCATACTCTTGCTTTGTTATGTACTAATAATAATAAATGTCAATTGTACCCCATAAGAGCACTCTGCTTTCCACTAGATTATCCTGCTGTGAAGTACTTTTGTAACCATCAATCTAATGTGATGCAAAACTCATCACTAAAACAGTGACCATCTGTCTAAAGAGTCAATGAAATGTGAAAATACCAGACAATGGAAAAAGGTTTCCATTTGGCAACATTACCGGATGTCTAAGCTGCGGTTTTGTGTAAATTCATGGACAATTAGGACCCACTACCTATAAAGATTGATTTTTTTAGTCTATTATTGCAAAAGTTTACACTTTTTCTTTGAAAGTATCTTTGTGAAACTTCTTGAAATTAAATTTTGTGATTTCATGATATTACTAATGAGGAATCATTAAAACGGAACAATGAAATGGCATCAGAATCCCTAGTTCCAAACTACTTCTCCTATCAAAATGGTCAAATTCAAAGAAAAGAAAGACAGTAACTTTGTAACTAGAGATGAGTACATCTGTTATGATATGGTAGCCGAGGAGGATAGTAACAAAAATAGCCAAGGCAGCCAGTTACCCAGAGAGGCTGGTAACTAATGGTTGTAGACCCCTAAACTAACCGCACAACTAGAAGCAGCCGTGGGATGTACCTACGATGACCTAGATGCTCGACACAGCGTAAAGTGTTAGCTAAGACTAAAGATAGAAAGGGGAAAGCTAACTGCCCTGGAGTAGCGCCCCAAAGGAATAGGTAGCCCCCACACATATATTGGCGGTGAGACAAGATGAAATACAAACACAGGCAGAAATAGAGTAGCAAACGCTGGGCCGAAAACTGTCTAGATAGGACAGGACAGAAAAGAATACTTTCTGCAATCCAGCAAAACCCTAGGAAAAATTCCAACACTTCTGATTCCAAAAAAATACTGAGACCGCACGATCTTTCCCCTCTATATCAGAAGTCTGGTGTGAACAGTAGCTATTCAGCACGCCACTGAAATAACAGGGACTGAACAAATGAACGAGTTAACTGAGAAATAGAGACCAGCGCAGGCCCCAAATGGGACCCCGGCTGACTCATCAGAAGGCAGAAAAACAAAAGAAAACAAATCCACAGAAACAAGCACAAAATGCTTATCTGAGAGTTGCAGAGAATCGCAGCAAGATGACTTCCAAACTGGACCAGGAAGAGACAACTAATCCACGGCGAGGATCATGGGAAAGTTACTCCCTTAAATCTCCCAGTCATCATTGCCAATCGTCCGCAACTGAATCCTCAGCTGAAGTGCCTCTGTCAGTCAAGGCCGCTTCATTAATATCAACAGCCACCTGAGGGAGCCCCAATTCAGAATCCAGTGCATTCACAACATGCATCTTTTGAAATGAGAAATTCAGCGGCTTCGCTAATTTTTTTCCCAAAATTTATTTTCAGAAAATAAATGTGGGCAAAATTTCAATACTGTAAAGCTTGTAGCTGCTCACAAAATTCACGTGGAGGGGAGGAGAGAGAATCCACGATCTAAGAGCTTACACTTTACAGGTGTTGTGTGAGAGAACCATGTGACCATAAGAGTTAAAGTCTACAGGAAGACAGGACCTCACATGGCCATAAGAACTTACACTCAATAGAAGAGAATGACATACCAAGTGACTCTGGAGTTGGAAAATGACTCTGCAGACAAAACTGTGTTCCTCCGGGAATCATTCATCTGTGATGACCCAGGTGCTGATCACCAATGTACAAGTATGATAATCCATGAGATGCAAGTAGTGTTTGAGCGATACGATACCGCAAGTATCGGGTATCGGCCGATATTAGCTGTATCGGACTTTCGATATGACTTTCGATATTTCCCATATATCGTATACCGGAATCGGAATTGTCACGTACGGGATGTGTCGTCGGGGCTGTCAGGAGTCAGTGGCACTTACCTGGCAGAAGATCTCCGGGGGTCCGGCCTGGAAGGTTGATGGCCGATCATCTTTCCCGGGGGTCCATGCATTTTCCGCGATAACGCAGTGATGCTGGGTAATCCCGGGCCCTAAAGCAGCGTCCAAGACGTACCCCCGGGGAAGCAGGTAATCAGCGGCGCGCCGGGATACAGCCTTGCCTGTCATTCCCATGTGCAAGCTGGATCGGCTGGGACAGTCGTTTACTATGGACTGCGTGGAAGGTGGTAACTGTGGTTTGTTTTTTTCCCCTTTTTTTTTCAGGAGATCGATGGCGTTGCAGGAATGAGAGTAAATAAAAGAAATGAACACTGTGTTGTCTCTTTTATTTCATTAAAATACTTTTTTCTTGCTGTGTCTTTTTTTTATACTTTAAAACTTTGGGATTAATATGGATCGGTGTCTTATTGGGCACCTCTCTTTTAACCGGGGGTTATTGTACCGGCAATCAACGGTGACATTAACCCCCTTTTTTTACCCCACTTGCCACCGTACAGGGAGTGGGAGCCGGGTAAAATGCCACAATTGGCACATCTTTTGTGCCCAAATGTGGGGCTGCTTTTTAGCCTTATTATCAGGGTGTTGAGGGCCAAAATCCATGGGCCTTGACAGTCTTTTAATACCCGGCCCCCACAGTCTGCAATTTACTTGGCTGGTTAACAAAAATAGGGGACCCCTACGCCGTTTTTTTTTCGAGGGGATCCCCTATTTTTGTTAACCAGCCAAGCTAAGCAGACTGCTGTGGCCTGGTATTATCAGGTGGCAAGGTCCTGGATTTGGCCATTCCCCCCCGAAAAACCAGGCCCATCAGTCCTTCATCTGGCGGGGAACAAAAATAGGGTGGACCCCCCCAATTTTTTTTCGGGGGGCCCCCTTTTTTGTTAACCACAAAGATAAGAAACTGCTGGGGTGGTATTTCACTGGCAAGGGGGGGGGCTGGGGGGCCCCGGGGAAAACCGGGGGAAACCACGGGGGGGCCCCCGCTCTGCTGGGGGGGCCCTTTAAAAAAAGGCGCGGGGCAAGGGGGCGGGGGCCCCCCGGGGCCCCACTCGAGGGGGCCCCCCCGGACAAAAACTTTAAAATTCGCGGCAAAGCAGGGAAAAACGTCCCCTGCCTCCCCCCGGGAAGCAGGGGGGCCTGAACGGGTTTGGGGGGGGGCCCGGGCCGCGGGGGGGCCCCCCCCCTCATCGGAGGGCAGCGTATCGGCATCCACCGATAAAGCTGCCCCATAAGAGAAAAGGACGAGCACCCCCCCCCCTAATCCCCCCCCCAGCGTAGACAGGGGGCAATAACATCACCTCCGGGGCCCGCTGTAGACGCGAGAGGGGGAAAGTGGCAACGGGGCCCGGGGGGATTTTTTTTTTTTTTTTTTAATGGGGGTGCAGTCGGTCCTGCTGGAAGTCGTTTTCGGGTGGGCCAATGGAAAAAACATGAAAATAACAATTCCTTAGAAAGAAATCAGCGGTAAGCATTTTGTACCTGTGCTGTAATCTTATGTTCGTAGGATGGTATTATTAACCAGACCTATGGGGGAATATCAATTTTGGGGCTTTTTTTTATAGATTTTTTTGGGCCCAAACAGCGCGGTCATTTGGAGGTCTTGATGTGGGCCCCCCCAAGTTTTGCCCCCCCAAACCCCCAAAACCCAAATACCCCCATGGCTCTCTCTTAGTCTTTCTTTCTCGCTCTCTGTTTTTCCTTTCGCTCTCTGTTCTTTTTCCTCTCTGTCTTTCTTTTCTCTTTTTTTTCTTTCCCTCTTTCTTTTCTGTTTGTTCTTTCCTTCGCTGCTCTTTTTTTTTTTCCTCAGTACCGCCATTGTGCCCTCATTTTCCCCCTGTGAAAGCATGCTAAAAATTAGCTTGGGGGGGATATTTTGGGTGATTAGCTGTTAAAAGGGGGGGTCGGGGGGGCCTAAAAATTTTTTTGCAGCACACAGCGTGCCAAACCCTTTTTCCCCTTTTTATTCAAAGGGGTTGGGGGAATATATGTTGGGCCCCAAAAAATTTTTTTCTCTGGTGGCCCAAGGTCTCCATCCACGCTGCTGGGGAAAGGGCCCCGTATGTTGCTCCTTAACACCTTAAATACCATGCCTCACAGCGGGGCGTACATTAAATCAGGGGGCCCCCTAGCAAAAAACAAGTTCCCCCCCCCCAAAAAAAAAACCCAGGGCATTGTAAATGTAAAGTGCCACACAGGAGGGGGGTTGGTCGCAAGAGACAGGGGGGTTTTTTTTGGGGACCGGACCGACACGTGACTTCTATGGGGATGTCACGATAGCACAGCCGGGGCCTGACCCCGGGGGATCACTGGATGTGGGATATTTCCAGGGGATGATAGAAAATTGGTAGTTTTTCGGACGCACCTGTAGTACCCCGGCGGGTTCCAGCGCTGTGTGCAGGCCCTTTGGGAAAGGGGTGGTGTAGTGCAGGTAGGTTAATTTTCTACAGGGGAAAACCTCCTTCCCCCGGGTAGATAGATGTGAATAGAGCAAGGGGGCAGAGTGATGGCAGAGGGGGCAAAGCGACTAAAAGAAAGCAGGAAACCTTCATTAAAAAGTTGCAAAAAAATTTTTTTTTAAAAAAAATTCAAAATGCAAAAAACATTACCCCAAAATTCTTTTAAACTTTTTAGGACTACCCCCCCGGGGTAACTTCACATTCCCCTTTTCTTGTGCTTGGGGAGACCCGCTCCAAACCTAAATGTGGTCTTGGGGGCTGAAAAATTTCTTAGCAGACCTCACTTTCGGCCACACAAACGGGTTTTTGGTTTTTGAGGTAGTTGAAAATATGCACAGTTAAGTTTTTTGTAAAAACCCCAAAGGGGGAAAAACCCAAGGCCCCAAATTTACAGAAAAGTTTGTGACCCTAATTTTTGGCTTTTAAAATTCAACATTTTTATTAATTGAAAACACCATTACCCCCCCGGGTAAAAAGGCAACAATAATTGTTTTCTGAACATTCACCCCCCCCCGGGGCATCAAACCATTTTCCCAAAACCGGGTAAAATTAAAGGAACAATAAACTTCTTTTTATGACTTCCCCGCCGGGGGCATCAATAATTTAACTATTTCTACGAGCCCTGTCCGGGTTTTTTAGACTTCTTTGGGCCTCTTACAGTACCACCTTACTCTTCTGGAGCTTGCCAAACATCCCCGACAGGAGGGTCCACCCAGACCTGTGACGCGGTGGTGTACTTCTTTGTGCCCCTATCTGGGTCTGTGTGGCCCCTCTTTGTTCCCCCGGGGCGGAACCCTATGCCCACTGAACAACCCCCGGGGGGGCCAAAACAGGCTGGGGGCTGGGGAACTGAGGGGGGGGGGAGAGATTTACGGCGGGGGGGGCCTTGTGAAAGGGGGCCCTGGTTGGGGAGGCTAAAGGGTGGAAAAGGTCTGTCATTTCCCCTGACCTCGGGGAGTAGGGTCGCCCTTAACTTTTAGGGTACCACCCAAAATTCCCCCCCAGGTCGGGTGAAGCACCGTCCCTCCAACAGGTCCCTCCCCGGGTGCCTTTTGGGAGGTGAGCCTACCCCCCCCGGGGTTAAAAAAGTTTTAAAATAACCCCGGCTCCGGGAAACCCCCCAACCACCTTTTAACTTAAATTCCCCGTACTGCACCCTTACGTGCGGCTCCCCACGTACTTTTATCCTTTCCATATTCCCTTTTTTTGCCAGGCCTTTCCAGGTGACTTGCCGAAGCTTTTGGGATTTTCGCGTCCCTTTGTCGCTCTGCTTCCCCCCCCGAGTCCCCCTTCCTCCTGACGCCGTTGAAAATTTCCTCCACCAGCAGCTCCTTTTTCCCCCCCAAAAACCCCCCTTCGGGTCCGGTTTTTCGGAGCTCTCCTGGGCCGCCTCCTGGGGGTCACCCCAAGGGAAGCACCGGCCTGGAACAGATGACGGGGGCCCGGTCAGGCGGTAGGCTCTGGTGCCTGCCGGCCCCTCCATGAGGAGGGGGGCCCTTCTTTGCCTCAGCGACGGGGCAGACAGGGGATCTGGGGTGGGGGGCGTTTTCCCGCAAAACGGGTCCCCCCACGGGATACTGGCAACCGGTTCAGATTGAAGGGGGGATGCCCCCGGCCCTCCCTACGGGGAAAGGGTGCCCCCACTGGATACTGTCAACCGGGTTTAGATTTCAAGGGGGGGATACCCGCAGGCCCCCTCTACTGGAAGGGGGGCCTCCACTGAATACGGGGAACCGTTCAGATTGCAAGGGTGGGATGCCCCACGGCCCCCTTACTGGAAGGGGCCTCCCTGGGGGTACTGGCAACCGGTTCAAAATTGAAGGGGGGGGGTCCCCCCCGGCCTCCCCTACTGAACGGGGGCCCCCCTTGGTACGACACTTCGGGGGGGTAAAGGGATTGGCGCCGCCCGGGGGGGTTTTTTGGGCCCCCCAGCCGTTTTTCCCCCTGGCACCTCCCCCCGGGCCGGGGGATCTCTCAGGTATCCCCCCGCTTCTTCCCCTTGGGGGTTTCCACCCGGGGGGCCAAAGGTGGCTCCGGGGTGATGGGGGGGTTTTTCCCGGGGGGGGGGAGCTCTAAAACCCCATCCCCCCAAATCTTCTGCCCAGCCCCTTTGCCATCCTGCCAATCAAAAGTGTCTTAGCATCGGGGGAGGTCCCCTTTTTGTAGGGGGCGGGACCTTCCCTTCGTTTTTTTCCCCCCCCCCTGATGGGGAGGGGGAATCCAGACGTGGGGCACGACCCCTTCATTGCAGTAACTTTTTAAGTGGCGGACATCGTTTTGCCCACGGGTGAGTGAAGCCCACGAAAAGCACCCCCTTATTTTTTCACCTGGCCTCGGGCGCAATATGATGGAAAAAAAGGAAATCATCTAGATGATTTTTTTTAATTCTCAAGCAAAAAAAAAAGTTCAATTAAGGGGGTACGGGACCGCTTATAGCGAGCTTTGAATTCGTTTGTGACGCCAAATTTTGTCGCACAGAGCCACAGGTTTTGGGGGGGCTCCACCCCAACCCCCCGACTTTAGGGGGATTGACGGGGCACAGCAATTGTGCCCTGGTCCTCATGGAATTGGGGGTATTTTCCCGGGGTGATAGAATGTTTGTGTAGTTTTCGTGATGCCACCCCTAGTCCTGGGGAGGGGCCAGCCGCTGTAGGTCCCCCGCAGGGTGGTAGTGCACTAGGGGGTAATATTCTACAGAAAAAAGGTATCCTTCCCGGGGAAAAAGTGAGATAAACAATGGGGAGAGTGATGTACGAGTGGAGTATGCGACGTAGTAAGAAAAAAGGGGAAAAGGAAAAAAACTTACTACAAAGACATCGCATAAGACCCTCACCCTCCCCCCCAAAAAGCTCACCCTTTTAACCCCTGACTAGACCTTCCCCTTGGGTCCGCCTACATCGCGGCATGTGTCTGTTAATGCATGGGGGAGCAATGGGGGTTTT
>JARQOD010000004.1:448230224-448327133 GCA_033576555.1 Oophaga sylvatica | reverse complement strand
TTTCATTTCCGATCTTCCTGTTTCTCAGAGAATGACCACCATCTGGGCAATTTGTGATAGGTTTTCCAAAATGATACATCTTGTGCCATTACCTAAGTTGCCTTCCTCCTCTGAATTGGTGCCGTTGTTCCTTCAGCACGTGGTTCGTTTACACGGCATTCCTGAGGACATTGTGTCTGACAGAGGAGTCCAGTTTGTTTCCAGATTTTGGAGGACTTTTTGTTCTAAACTGGGTGTTCAATTGTCTTTCTCCTCTGCATTTCATCCTCAGACCAATGGTCAAACTGAGAGAACAAACCAGACATTGGAGACTTATCTAAGATGCTTTGTGTCTGCTGATCAGGATGACTGGGTCTCTTTTTTGCCTTTGGCTGAGTTTGCTCTTAATAATAGGGCTAGCTCTGCCACTTTGATGTCTCCGTTTTTCTGTAATTCTGGGTTTCACCCTCGATTTTCTTCAGGACAGACGGAGGCTTCTGTCTGTCCAGGTGTTGACTCTGTTGTGGAGCGTATGCAACAGATTTGGGACCAGGTAGTGGAGAGGTTGTCCCTCTCTCAGGAGAAGGCCCAGCGGTTTGCTAACCGGCATAGGACTGATGGTCCTCGGTTTAAAGTGGGGGACTTGGTCTGGTTGTCCTCAAAGAATATTCCTATGAGAGTAGCATCTCCTAAATTTAAGCCTAGGTTCATTGGACCTTATAAGATCATGGAGATTATTAATCCTGTTTCTTTTCGTTTGCTTCTTCCAGGGACATTTAAGATCCATAACGTGTTCCACAAGTCCTTGTTGAAGAGGTTTGTTGAGCCAGTGGTTCCTGCTGCTGTGCCCCCTGACCCTGTTTTGGTTGAGGGCAATCTGGAGTATGTGGTTGAGAAAATATTGGATTCTCGTTTTTCTAGACGGAAACTCCAGTATTTGGTTAAATGGAGAGGTTATGGTCAGGAAGACAATTCTTGGGTGTTTGCTTCGGACATCCATGCTAGGAGACTTATCCGTGCGTATCATAGAACTCATCCTGACCGACCTGGTTGCTCAAATGAGGGTTCGGTGACCCCTCCTCAAGGGGGGGGTACTGTTGTGAATGGGTTTGAGATGAGTTCTGAGCAGAGGCTCCCTCTGGTGGTTACAAGCGGTGCTAGTGAAGATTGTGAGGACTGGGAATCAGGTGTTACTGACTGGTCTTATATAAGGGAGTCATTTTCCCATCAGGGTTGCCGGTGATCAATTGTTCTGGTCTGAATCTTTCATTCCAGTTTCCCTTGTAGCCTGCTGTGTCGTGTCTGCATCTCCTGCTTTCAGATAAGTCTTTTGCTTTTTCCAGTTTTTTCAGTGGCTGCTGTTTTTATTTTGTTACACCAGAGAACTAATTTAGGTGGTAGAGGTCGTGTGATCTCAGGTGATTTTGAAATTAGTAGAGTTGGTGCTTTTCAGGGTTTTCTGGGATTGCAGTAAGTACCCTTCCTATCCTTTTCTATTTAGATAGTTTGGGCCCCAGCGTTTGCTCATACTATTTTCTTTCTGTGTCAGTATTTCCTCTTGTCTAACCGCCATTACATGTTTGGGGGCTTTCTGTTATCTTTGGGGTTCTGCTCCGGGGCAGATAGCTTTCCTATTTCTATCTTTAGGTGTAGTTAGTTTCTCAGGCTGTGACGAGGCGTCTAGGACCAACGTAGGAACGCTCCACGGCTGCCTCTAGTTGTGGTGGTTAGTCAGGGTACTGCAATCTCATAGATTCCAACTGCTCTGGTGTATTGCCTTTTTACCTGCACTCCTCAGCTACCGAAACATAACAGGTTGGAATCTACTGGATTGCAGTACCCTGACTAACCACCACAACTAAAGGTAGCCGTGGAGCGTTCCTACGTTGGTCCTAGACGCCTCGTCACAGCCTGAGAGGTTAACTACCCCTAAAGATAGAAAGATGAAAGCTATCTGCCCCGGAGCAGATCGCCAAAGAACATAGGAAGTCCCCATACATGTAATGGCGGTTAGACAAGAGGAAATACAGACACAGACAGAAAATAGTATGAGCAAACGTTGGGGCCCAATCTACCTGGACAGAAAAGGATAGGAAGGACACTTACTGCAATCCAAAAAACCCTAAAAAATACCAACTCTACTAATTGCAAAAACACCTGAGATCACACGACCTCTACCACCTAAATTAGTTCTCTGGTGTAACAAAACCAATCCGCAGCCACTGAAAAAACTGGAAAAGGCAAATGAACAAATAACAGTGGCTCAGATAAACTGAGAGGAGCACAAGCCCCGGAGGGGACCTGGCTGACCTCCACAGAAGTGCAGGGAACAATTCAAAAAGCAAGCACAAAAATAAAAGCAGAAAATATCTTATCTGATAGCAGAAGATGCAGGCAAGACTCAGCAAGCTTCCAAGTGAACCAGGAACCACAGTTTAGACAAGAACAATTGATCACCGGCAACCATGATGGGAGGGAACCTCCCTTATATAAGACCAGTCTGTAACTCCTGATTGCCAATCTTCATTGAATGGTTCAGTACTGTTTGTAACCACCAAAGGGAGCTTCTGCTCAGAATTAATTTCTAACACATTCACAACAGGATGGAATCGCTATTCTGTTGCTTTCTTTATGCACGGCGGGAATTGAGAATGTTGTAGCGAACACCAATCGGGGACGAGGGGTGCAGAAAAGTCCAATTTATGCACGTCTACGTGTTTCAGTTCTGAATCGCTAACGAGGTCGTTGGTTAGGTGTCAAATACAGCGATGCACACTGCCCAGCGCAACGACCCAGGAATGGTCCAGGAAGCTTTGTAACGATCAGAGATCTCACCGCAGGGGCCTGATCGTTGCTACCTGTCAGACGTAACGAGATCGCTAGCGAAATCGTTATTGCGTCACAAAACCTGTGACGTATCAACGATCTCGCTAGCGATCTCGTTATGTGTGACGGGGCCTTTAGTCAAATATGACATAGCTTGAAGCTAGAGCAGACCTCTGGTCTGAGTACGAAGCAGAGTCACATGATGTGGGTGTCCTTAAAGTGAAAGGAGACCAAGAGGACAGATAACATGATCCAGTGGAGAGACAAGAGAAAGCAAACAAAGGAGTGAGTGATTCTCCTGTCATGAGGTCTGAGGCAAGATGCCAAGCAGAGCATGCAAGTCCAGGAGGTAATGTGTAATGCGTTGATGAGCATAGAAGCTTAGTTACGGCCATAGTGAAAATACAACTCCCCTAAGAGAAGACTCGGAACTGTGGGTTGAAGTATAGGATTCTCACTTACTGACTGTAGCACCATTGTTGAGGACAAGGGAAATTCCTGAAGTACTGTGCTGAGTAGTGGTAAAGAAATAGGAATGAGTAAGGCAGAACCAAGTCATTCTGGGAAGGACAGGGATATTGTATATGAAGATGTTAAAGTTATTCTATTAACTAAGAGAAATGTTCATGAAGCTATGCACCCACTATCTGTTGTAAATAATACCATTAATTAATGTTCAGTAAAAGACCATTTGTTTATAAATGGTGGTTTCCTTTATTGAACCTTACAAGACCCGGTCCTGGCCAGTCGAAGTCACCGGCATCATGCGGCATGCAAGGGGGGTAGCATCCCAACAGTACAAGTCCTCACAACCAGCCAGGAGCCCCACCTTCATGTAACGTCTCGGGTCGGAAGAGATGAGTACCTCACCAACGGCTACCGCCCATGCCATGTTTTCCATGGTCTGATCTTATCACAGCTCTTGGGTAATGGAGGAAACAAAAGAGTATTCAGACATTACAGCATGGGATCACAGCTGCTGCTTTATGTGTGGTAAGACATTTCCTGCTTTTTTAAAAACAAGCAGCAAATGTACTGCACAGACAACATCAACTACAATCTGATTCCAGAGCTGTAATATCTGTATAATGTCTGTATGTCTGGTAGGGGTTGGATCTATATTACCCGGCAGCAGCCACTATAGAAATTCTGGAGCTGTTGTGTTTCAGCAAGATACAAGAACTTCAAAAAGGCGCAAATAATAGATCAGCCTGATGACCGCACCACCAATCAGATATTGATGGTCTATCCTGCGGATAGCCCGTCAATAAAAAAAAGTAGTGGCCAACCCCTTTAAGGCTACATTCCCATATAGCATCTCTGTTATAGACCTCCCACAGCAAAGATCCCATTGTGATGTCAATGTGAAAACGGTTCGGAGGAGCTGTACATTGCAAAGGATGAGATTTGCACTAACATCCATGTAATGAGATTTATCAAAATCCACTGCTTATATACTTTTAGGGAGCTATCTTGTCTTCTGCTGAAAGTTAGCAGTCAATCTATGTAACTAAACGTGAGATAGAAATAAAATGAACATATACCCTGCTATAAGAAAAAAGCAATAGTGCATAAAAATAACATAGGGGGCCCATTTAGAAAGAAGAGAACTGGAGTATAAGTTGGTAAGGTCTTAACACTAGAGGCTGGGATCATTCTGACTGGGTACACCTTGGTGCTGGTGGGATGGCTTTTACGCTTTTTTTAATAAAAAATAGAGTTTACTGGGTTCGCTATGTTATGCACTTTTGCTTTTTACTTATAGAAGGGAATGTGTTCATTTTCTTTCTTTCTTAGGTTTTGCCTATTTAATGGCCACTGTGAACATGCTACTAAACGTTGCATGTATACCAAATTATACTCCAGGAAATTTCTTTCGGTTTTACTTTATGTGACTGCAGACTTCTGAATCCTTACAGCCCGCACACTGCATTCTGTCAGGATTAACCAGTATGGCCAGCAAGAGATGAAGGTTATAGGACAGCAAGTATGTGATCTGCATACATTTCATCATGTGCTAACTAGACGTGCTCGGCCTCACTAAATAGAAGTAAATTGAGCGAGGCCAAGCATGTCTAGTCAGTATGTGGCATGAAGTATGTTAATTGGATACTCGCAGTCATGTGACCGCCCATTCTTGCTGACAATACTGGTGAATCTTGACAGTGTGTGGTGCGTGTGCTGTAAGGATTCAGACTACAGACTTTTATTTAGTTAACATTTTTTTTTGTATTATATATACTTACCTATTTAGTCTATAATCCTTCGACTACCTATGATGTGTCCTTACAACTAACTGCTTATTGTTCTCATTGTGTGTCATTGTCAGTTTTAACCCCTTCTTGCAGTGTGACATGCACAAACATTGTCTGTCATATGCAAATGTATTGGTTAGGCTTTGTAGCTGTGTTACCTTGTTGAATTGCCACTTTTCAGCCTGGGGGGCAATCACAAAGCAGTGGCACTAGAGTTGCAGTGGCCATCCTTTTCCCTGCTTATGTCTGGCCATTGCATTAAAGCAGCAGAGATAACAGGCTTTAAAAACAAACTGGTAGATGGATATGGGAACAGAACAGCACTTGCTGCATAGATATGGGAGCAGAACCAAGCTTACTCCAGTGATATGGGAGCAGAAACAAGCTTACTCCAGAGAAATGGGAGCAGAACCGCGCTTACTTCAGAGAAATGGGAGCAGAACCGAGCTTACTCCAGAGATATGACTGAATAATACCACATACAAGCAATAAATACTGCCACACCATGACCAGACCACATAGTGACAAAATACTACAATACTGATCAATAATTTTAAAAAAACACAATACTAAGTGCCATCGTATACAGGAACTCTGACCCTCCATTCCATCATGTTCAGCCTCCTTTAACCCCCAAACTCCATCATGTGTAGTCCTCCTTACACCCCCTCACTTCATCATTTGCAGTTCCCCTCACCAATTGAATTAATTTTATAAAGAAAACAAAAAGATTTTCATACTTACCTTATAGTCACTCCCCTGCAGCGCCTCTCTGCTTACAGCGTCCGGGACATGTCGGCGAGTGCATGCCCGACACTTGACCCGGAAGTACAGAGTACATGGAGGGAGCGGGAGCTTCACAGCAGTCAAGGTTAGACGGCCGTGCACAGCTCCCGGCCCCGGAGAAAACATGTGCTGACAGACTGTGATGCAGCTGGTTCTGCTGCCGGCCGCGTCACAGTACACAATTTTCTGTGCGCAGAGTAGCCATCAGGCAGCTGGCCCTGTACAGCTGTTGGGTGAGCTGCCCAGGGGGCATTTGCCTCTCTGCCACCCGGCCCTGGGTTCTTATGTCCCATAGTAAGAGACCATTACAATACATGACACTTGAAAAGGTGAGAGCCCTGTTACCAATGATTGACTGCAGGCTGAAATGCTGATACTGCTGTCAGTCAGGTTACACAGAGAGGTGACTGAAACAGTGCCGCCCCTGTGAGTGACGCCAAACACTGCCGAGAGGAATAAAGTTCATGTCTTTCTGGTAGTGGGGCTCTCAGTGTCAGAATTCCTTTCATTCGTTCCCTGTAAGTTATAGCTGCCACTGCATATACAGTAGTCCCATATTACAGTAGGTGGAACAATCACTTTATCTATGGCCAGCTTTAGCTCTATCCAGTGTCAGACTGGGGGGGGGGAGTCACCTGCATACAAATATTACACTAATATCTATATCTCTATATAATAATAAACTGGATAGTTTGGTTAATGAATGAGATGCTATTTTTACTGTACAGAGTGAATAATGTGAATAATAATAATAATTATGCCAATTGCTGCCATACAGTGTGGTTGGGAACTCAGATCTGCACAGGGGCCCACCAGGGGATTCCTCTGTTCCCTAAGGGCCAGTCCCAGCCTGCCTCTATCTATCCTTTCACAGGCAGAAAACGAATGACACTTTTTGTGTAATTATTTATTCATTTGTTCCTTTTATGAAGTTAATGAAATGAATAATAGATGAATGAATACATTTAGGCAAAGTCTGCTATTGAACAAGGCATTTCTTAGCGACTACCTGTAATAACAATGTGTCTGACGGCGATTAGGACAGAAGACTGTATAAACAAATAAGAGTAACAACAACAATACTTTGTAGCATATTCTCAGGGAAAGGTGCTACTTATTAAGGCTAGAATGCATGACTTCCACTAGAGGTCAGCAGTGAGCGCTGTCAGTTAATAATAGGAGCAGGCAAGTGTGGCCTGCAGCCATTTGCCTAGGACTAGTGAGTATGTTATGTGTCTGCTGAGGACTAGCTCTCCCCCCCTATCCCAGCCAGCTGCAGGTCCCTTCACTTGCTTGCTTTGCTTCTTCGGAGAGGAAAAGCTGCAGAAGGACCAGGCAATGGGTTGGCTCTTTCTAAGCTCTTGTGATTGCACAGAGGGAGGAGGAGCAGCAGCAGCAGCAGCAGCAGCAGCAGCTTCAGCCCATTAAACCAAGGAGACACCAGGAGCTTGTGCTGGCTGCTGCTTATCCTAAGACATTCAAGCAGAAGGGAAGAGGTCACCATCATCACAGCAGGGAGAATGCAGGGAAAAAAGACCAGGAGCTCCAGTGGAAGGACAGCTGACCTGCAAGGCAATGAGGCTCAGAGGAAAAAGAAGAAAAAGAAGGCATCTTGCTTCCTAAATATCAAGATCTTCCTAGTATCGGAGTGCGCCCTGATGCTGGCACAGGGCACTGTAGGAGCTTACCTGGTGAGTACAGAGCATGGAGAGGACCTGATGCACAGCAGCCGGGTCAGGTCACTGTGCACACTCAATACTCTGTCTTCAGGATTCTAGAGCTACATAAGGACAGGGTGACTTGGGGCAAGCAACTATTACTCTGTCTAAAAAGAGACGCATAAAGATGGGTTGGCTGCCAGCTTCCACTGCAAAGGCAAGGGGAGTTACTTGAAATTTATGTGGAAGTATCTGCAGATGGCTATGCAGTGTAGGGGACCCTGGCATACAACCATAGGGCATAGGGTGAATGCAGTGTGATATTTATAGCATGCTGGCATCAGGCAGCACACTGACCATACAGTGTGTACAGATACATATATGGAGGTCTGCTGCCTTGTGTTCGCTGCTTTTGGGAACACTTCAGTAGTGTCTCCTTAGCCTTTCACCTTTTCATACAGGCCATGAAGTAGTTTGCTGCATACAAGTGTATTCTAAGTTGCACTCAGGGTCGCCAACTTGACTTTTTATTTTTTTTCTGGACGGCTTATCCAAAATATCATAGATGATATTTTTTACGGACACACTGAAAAACCATAATAAATCATCATGATTGTGATACCTGTCTACAGACCATAATTCTGATATGGAGACGTCAAGCTGCATTCACTGTGTAAAGCGATGATTACCGTCAAAATAATCTGTATTAGTTTCTTCAGCTTCAAAAATAAAAATCACGGACGCCTTAAATTGTTTTTGACAGACAGGGCAAAAAGTGCCCTATTTTTGTGGGCTGTCCTGGGATTTCTGGACGATTTGCACTTCTCTTGAGCAGATGAATAACTGCACCAGCAGCTGCTGCTGTGTAAAGACTGTCAGTCCCCCAGTGCAGTGATGGTCACGGATATTGGCAGACGTGGGACATGTCCCTGACTGCAGTGTGCTTATTACTTGTAGGAAGGAGGATTAACAGCAAGGAGTGAAGGATGCGAGAAGGATACTGGCACAGCTGCCCCAGTTAGATGCACTTCTGGTACCCAAGAACTTTGCCTTATGGTGGCTTTTTTTGACCAAGCTGCTTTCTGCCTGTATGAAGGTACCAGAGCTGTGATTGTAGTCTGCTTGGACCAGACTGATAATCTTTATGTCCTTTGTGACTATTTTGTTTCTTTTTAACTATATCACGATAGTCCTTATCTTTTTAGTGAGTGTTTTACCGCGATAGTTTCTCATAAAGGTCACTGCAGTAATGTGAAGGTTAGAATTGTTGGAACAGATTTTTGGAAAAGCATTGGTGAGGCTACAAACCGGCAATAAATCTTTTTATGTCTGTGTCCCAAGTTATTGATGGATCTGAGAAAACTTTTGGTTGATCAAAATAGGACAAACGTAGTTATTGATTAGGAGCCTTAAGGGTCATGTGTCGATCAGAGCAAATATCGAGCTATTGGATGATAAGTCACCTGCACATATCAGATATATGATGATAGTGATAGAAGCTTCAATGAATTATGGGGCTGCAGGTTGCTGAAACACTATTGAGTCATGCCGTCACTTTGACCATATTGTACATTGCTGAACTAACAGTGCCACTTAATGCCGTGTCTGTAAAGGCTGCATGTAGCTCCAGGACATCTAAAGTCAGGGGTGGGAAACTTTAGTCAAACCATTCATATAAAAGTACAAGGGATTTCTAATACTGGATGAATGCTAAAAATCAGACCCTCTGCATGATATTCATTAGTGAAGAATAATGTGTGGCCGGCTGGAATGTACTTCTAAACTGTGCCCTGTGTTTCATATATGAATGTCGCCATCACGTTGCTAGATAATGGTTACAATATATTCCATGTTCTTGCTTAGGCACAAAACTACTGTCACTCTGAAATAATTCATGGATGAGATACAGGACACAGATGAAATCCCGAGAAGTAACCCCTTTGTTGATCTGTCATTGCCGTAAGGCCTCGTTTAATACCCTCTAATGCATCCCTATGTGGAAGTTAATTACAAAAAACGGAATGTGTTATGGAGGATGCACTTATGAGCTGCAAAATTTTGCCAAGTGAGTAGAACTGCTTACTGTAGCTAAATGGCCAGTTTAGTAATTACATAATAAATCTTCGGCCTCGTTGTAAAGTTTGTTAGAATAAAGTCAGACTTTATGTTGGAATGAGTCAAGGTAATTGATCTTCCGTATATGCATGTTACTCATTAGAGGTGGCCTGTAAATTAGCAATGTTCTTTATCAATAAACACAAGACTGAGGTTCGGTTATATCACCTAAAATTCTATTCCTAGAAACACCATAATATTTATTTCTGTAAGGCTATGTTCACATGTATCAGAAATGGTGGTGGTTTGCAGAATACAGTCACAGCAAAGTGGATGAGAATGGAACAAATCTCACTCATGTGCTGAAGAAACATATCTGTGTGTAAATCGTCATGAGTTGTGTATTTTAAATCGACAGTGTGTTCATTCTTTCATTGGTCGTGGATTTGTTGTAGATTTTCTCAACTCAATTCAGTAAGGAAGTCATAATATCTAACAATCCCCAGTTATTGTAGATATTGCAGTAGGTTACAAGAACGACCAGCACAGGATTAGGCGAGTACTACTGCAACATACTCCTCTGTGGCTTCCCATTTAACATTCTCACTTTCATCCAATCTAAAGGGTTATTTGGGATTTAGGACTGTTTTTTCCTATTGAGCCATTAATTGATAACTACCTGACTGTTTTGCCCTATGACAATTAGAGCCGTCACAGACTGCTTCTGCCGGCAATTCTCCTTCTTCCTGTGATGTCACGTCAACAGAGCAGCACCTTCTCTTCCACTTTGCTCTGATGGCAGGGCATCACTACCGAAGTCATGCCTATTGACAGGTGTCTAACTTCAGGGAGCTATCAATATTACACCAGCAGTGATGCTCAGTCGACAGAGCTATCCAGAAGACTACAGTCATGGCCAAAAGTTTTGAGAATGACACAAATATTATATTTTCACATGATCTGCTGCCCTCTGGTTTTTATGTGTGTGTTTGACAGATGTTTTTATCACAGACAGAAATATAATTGCAAACATATGAGTAACAAAAGCTTATACTGACAGAATGAGTTAATGCAGCAAGTCAATATTTGCAGTGTTGACCCTTCTTCTTCAGGACCTCTGCAATTCTCCCTGGCATGCTCTCAATCAACTTCTGGACCAAATCCTGACTGATAGCAGTCCATTCTTGCACAATCAATGCTTTCATTTTGTCAGAATTTTTAGGTTTTTGTTTGTCCACCCGTCTCTTGATGATTGACCACAAGTTCTCAATGGGATTAAGATCTGGGGAGTTTCCAGGCCATGGACCCAAAATCTCTATGTTTTGTTCCCTGAGTCATTTAGTTATCACCTTTCCTTTATGGCAAGGTGCTCCATCATGCTGGAAAAGGCATTGTTGATCGCCAAACTGCTCTTGGAGGGTTGGGAGAAGTTGCTCTTGGAGGACATTCTGGTACCATTCTTTATTCATGGCTGTGTTTTTAGGCAAGACTGTGAGAGAGCCGATTCCCTTGGCTGAGAAGCAACCCCACACATGAATGGTTTCAGGATGCTTAACAGTTGGCATGAGACAAGAATGGTGGTAGCGCTCACCTTGTCTTCTCCGAATGAGGCGTTTTCCTTATGTCCCAAACAATCGAAAAGGGGATTCATCAGAGAAAATAACTTTACCCCAGTCCTCAGCAGTCCACTGCCTGTACCTTTTGCAGAATATCAGTCTGTCCATGATGTTTTTTCTGGAGAGAAGTGGCTTCTTTGCAGCCCTCCTTGAGACCAGGCCTTGCTCCAAGAGTCTCCGCCTCACAGTGTGTGCAGATGCACTCACACCTACCTGCTGCCATTCCTGAGCAAGCTCTGCACTGCTGGTAGCCCGATCCCGCAGCTGAAACACTTTTAAGAGACGGTCCTGGCGCTTGCTGGTCTTTCTTGGGCGCCCTGGAGCCTTTTTGGCAACAATGGAACCTCTCTCCTTGAAGTTCTTGATGATGCGATAGATTGTTGACTGAGGTGCAATCTTTCTAGCTGCGATACTCTTCCCTGTTAGGCCATTTTTGTGCATTGCAATGATGACTGCACGTGTTTCTTTAGAGATAACCATGGTTAACAGAAGAGAAACAATGATGCCAAGCACCAGCCTCCTTTTAAAGTGTCCAGTGGTCTCATTCTTACTTAATCATGACAGATTGATCTCCAGCCATGTCCTCATCAACACCCACACCTGTGTTAATGGAGCAATCACTGAAAAGAGGTTAGCTCCTCCTTTTAAAGCAGGGCTGCAATGATGTTGAAATGTGTTTTGGGGGATAAAGTTCATTTTCTAGCCAAATATTGACTTTGCAAGTAATTGCTGTTAAGCTGATCACTCTTTATAACATTCTGGAGTATATGCAAATTGCCATTAGAAAAAGTGAAGCGGTAGACTTTGTAAAAATTAATATTTGTGTCATTCTCAAAACTTTTGGCCATGACTGTATACTCTGTTAACTTGACGTCAAGAGAAGCAGGGGAATCACTGACTGATCCTGGAGAGATCTTCACAAGGCAGAACAGGCAGGTAGTTACCAATTAACTGCCGTTAAGTTCTTGGGCCAATATGAAAAAAATCCCAATCCTTGGATAACCCCTCTAAAGCCACGTTCACACGTTCAGTATTTGGTCAGTATTTTACCTCAGTATCTGAAAGCCAAAACCAGGAATGGGTGGAACATGCTGAAGTGGTGACGTTTTTCTATTATACTCTTCCTCTGATTGTTTGGCTTACAGATACAGAGGTAAAAAACTCAACCAAATACTGAACGTGTGAACATGGCCTAACTCTGATGCTTAATGATCCACCTCTCCCTCGCTTGTCCTCTGCTTCTATTCTCTGTCAGTTTACTTTTCTGAATGCCATACAAGGCTGTCTGTCCATAATCTTTCTCCACTATACATCTCTGATCAAATCTTCCAATACCTAAAACCATGTAATTTCATTTGCTCAGAAGGTCTCCTTCTTTCATCCACCCTCGCATATTCCTCACAGAAACGTCTTCAAGATTTCTCCTGTGTACGCCCCATACTCTGGAACTTGCTACCTCAGCACATAAGGTTCTTTCACGATTGAAGCCTTCTGACATAACATGAAATCTCTTCAGGAAAGCTTAAAACATGAACTAACCCTACTGCTACCTCAAAACCACCTGAGTCATTTCAACCCCATAACCTACAGTCTAGTTCTCCAATATTTTGTAAATTGCAAATGAGTGAGAGCAGGGTCACCTCCCCTTCTGCACCAAGCTGTCACTCTTAATATGTCTTATTTCATACTTGCTTGTATTTTATATGTATAGTATGTTTGGAAATTCTCTTCAACTTTACAGCACAATGGAATTAATGGTGCTTTAACCCTTAGTGACAGAGCCATTTTGCAGCTTAATGACCGGGCCAATTTTTACAATTCTGACCACTGTCACTTTATGAGGTTATAACTCTGGAAGCCTTTAACGAATCCAGCTGATTCTGAGATTGTTTTTTCGTGACATATTGTACTTCACGTTAGAGGTAAAAAAATTTTTTTATATATGACTTGCGTTTATTTATGAAAAAAACAAAAATATGGCGAAAATTTTGAAAATTTAGCAATTTTCAAACTTTAAATTTTTATGCCCTTAAATCTATGTCACACAAATTTCTTAATAAATAACATTTCCCACATGTCTACTTTACATCAGCACAATTTTGAAAACAACATTTTTTTTGTTACGAAGTTATAAGGCTTAAAATTTGACCAGCGATTTCTCATTTTTACAACACCATTTTTTTTTAGGGACCACATCACATTTGAAGTCACTTTGAGGGGTCTATATGATAGAAAATACCAAAAAGTACACCATTCTAAAAACTGCACCCTCAAGGTTCTCAAAACCACATTCAGGGCTGCCACTAGGAATTTCGGGGCCCCATACTGGCAAAATTTTTGGGACCCCCTTGAGACTCCGCCCAGGCTCCACCCCAGCTCCGCCTCCACCCCTCGAACTGTCCACAGTCCCTCCGCTCTCTCTTGGGAAAACTCCACTTCTCACCTATCATACATTAACAGTTCCCATCACCAGATCACACATATAGCCGACAGCATTTGTTTTGGCCAAAAGATTTTTTAAGCCGCCATCACAGCACAGTAGACACTTTTGGCCGGGCCCTACTCTACTGTAACCTATTAAATATTTGTTAAAATATGCAATACAATTTAGGTATATTTTTATTTATTTTTCAATTTTTAAAATGACCAATAATATCACATACAAGGAACAAATGCTACAACACGATGGCCAGACAGTATTACCACCACATAGTGACCTATAATACGACATACAAGGAACAAATACCACCACACCATGACCAGACCACATATTACCACCACAGTGACTGAATAATATCACATACGAGGAACAAATACCACTGCACGATGGCCAGACCACATATTACCACCACATAGTGACCTATAATACCACATATAAGGAACAAATGCCGCCACACCATGTCAAGACCCCATATTACCACCACAGTGACTGAATAATATCACATACAAGGAACAAATACTGCAACACCATGTCCAGACCACATACTACCACCACAAAGTGACTGAATACTACAATACTGATCAGTAACAAAAAAAACACAATACTATCACCACAAGTGCCATTATACACAGGAGATCTGTACTTAGTATCCAGTGTCTGTGCACAGGTAATACAGTGATCACCAGTGACATCATACACAGGAGCTCTGTATATACTATATAGTGTATAGTGTCAGTGTACAGGTAGCACACTAACTCACCAGTGATGTCTCTAGGTGAAGTTCTTCATCTTTGCTTTTCATCTTTCATCCAGCACAGACCGCAGTCACTTCTTCCAGCTAGGGCTCGTCTCTGCAGGAAATAACACAGTTATCTAGAGCACGGCTTGCAGAACACATTACTTATTTTTTTCCCAACTTCTACATTACACCACATGAAGAAAAAAAGGCGACATAGTGTTGCTCTGCACAGTAACAGGACCACCCCCCATTTAAAACAGTATCCTCAAAAAATAAAATAAATACATCACTGCAGTAATAATATCCCTTAGTTAGTCCCTATGGTAATAACATCCCCATCCTGGCCCCCGTGTGTCTCATTCCTGGCTCCAGCCATATGTTCTCCCATCCTGCCCTCATGAGTATCCATTCTGCCCCCATATGATTTCCCCATCTGTCTCCATCGTATCCATCTTGCCCCATGATCCTGCACAATCTGTTTCCAATCCTGCCCCCTCTGTCTGCAATCATGCCCCCGTGTCTGCAATCCTGCCCCCGTGTCTGCAATCCTGCCCCCGTGTCTGCAATCCTGCCCCGTGTCTGCAATCCTGCCCCTTTTTTCTGCAATCATGCCCCATGTGTCTGCAATCATGCCCCATCATCTCCAATCCTGCCCATCTGTCTCCAATCATGCCCACATAGTATATAACAGGGCCCACATAGTATATAGCAGGGCCCACATAGTATACAGCAGGGCCCACATAGTATATAGCGCAGCCCACATAGTATATAGCAGGGCCAACATAGTATATAGCAGGGCCCACATAGTTTACAGCAGGCCCACATAGTATATAGCAGGGCCCACAGTATATAGCTGGGTCCACATAGTATATAGCTGGGCCCACATAGTATACAGCAGGGCCCACATATTATACAGCATGGCCCAAATAGTATATAGCTGGGCCCACATTGCACAGCAGGGCCCACATAGTATACAGCAGGGCCCACATAGCATATAGCTGGGCCCACATAGTATATAGCGCGGCCCACGTAGTATATAGCGTGGCCCTCATAGTATATAGCGCGGCCCACATAGTATATAGCGCGGCCCACATAGTATATAGCGCGGCCCACATAGTATATAGCGCGGCCCACATAGTATATAGCGCGGCCCACATAGTATATAGCGCGGCCAACATAGTATATAGCGCGGCCCAACATAGTATATAGCAGGGCCAACATAGTATATAGCAGGGCCCACATAGTATATAGTAGGGCCCACATAGTATATATCTGGGCCCACATAGTATACAGCAGGGCCCACATAGTATACAGCAGGGCCCACATAGTATATAGCAGGGCCCACATAGTATACAGCAGGGCCCAAATAGTATATAGCTGGGCCCACAATGCACAGCAGGGCCCACATAGAATAAAGCAGGGCCCACATTGCACAGCAGAGCCCACATAGTATACAGCAGGGCCCAAATAGTATATAGCTGGACCCACATTGCACAGCAGGGCCCACATAGTATACAACAGGGCCCAAATAGTATATAGCTGGGCCCACATTGCACAGCAGGGCCCACATAGTATACAGCAGGGCCCAAATAGTATATAGCTGGGCCCACATAGTATACAGCAGGGCCCAAATAGTATACAGCAGGGCCCAAATAGTATATAGCTGGGCCCACATTGCACAGCAGGGCCCACATAGTATACAGCAGGGCCCAAATAGTATATAGCTGGGCCCACATTGCACAGCAGGGCCCAAATAGTATATCGCTGGGCCCACATTGCACAGCAGGGCCCAAATAGTATATAGCTGGGCCCACATTGCACAGCCCTCATCTCTCACCCCCCACTCCCCAGGAATGGCCCCACAGTTCAGTACGCAGACATATTTAAAAAAAAAAAAATACTCCTCACCTCTCCTGGTGCCCGCGCTGCTCCCGGCTCCTATCTCTTGCTCTGCCTGGTACACAGTGAGTGCGCGATGACGTCAGAGACAGAGCGGGGAATGATGGGAGAGGGAGCGTCAGCTGACGCTCTCTCCTCCATCATTGCTTGGAACTGTACCGGCGGACGCCGATATAGTTCAAAGCAGCGGTGGGGGGAGTCGGTGCTGGGGGCAAGGGGGGCCCGTGCCTCACAGTGGGGGGGCCCGTGCCTCATAGGGTGGGGGCCCTTGCCTCACAGGGGGTGGCCCGTGCCTCACAGGGGGGGCCCAGCAGGCGCCGGGTTATGCAGGAGTCTCAAAATGTTGGGGGCCCCCGGGCCCGAGCGTGGACCGGCCTGCCAGCGTGCTCGAGCGGCGGGCCCCACCAATCACCGGGCCCCATACACTCGTAAGGGTTGTCATGCCCTGATGGCGGCCCTGACCACATTCAAAAAGTTTATTAACCCTTTACTTGCTTCACAGGAACTGAAGCAATGTGGAATGAAAAAATTAACATTTAACTTTTTTTGAAAAAAATTAATTTCAGAACCAATTTTTTTTATTTTAACAAGTGTTAAAAGAGAAAATGAACCACAAAATTTGTTTTCCAATTTCTCCTGAATATGCCGATACTCCATATGTAGGGGTAAACCACTTTTTGGGCGCACGGCAGAGGTCACAAGGGAAGGAGCGCCGTTTGACTTTTTCAACACAGAATTGGCTGGACGCCATGTCGTGTTTGGAGAGCCCCTGATGTGCCTAAACAGTGGAAACCCCCAACAAGTGACCCCATTTTGGAAACTAGACTCTTTAAGGAACTTATCTAGATGTGTGGTGAGCACTTTGAACCTCCAAGTGCTTCACAGAAGTTTATAACGTAGAGCTGTGAAAATAAAAAATCATTTTTTTCCTCAAAAATGATATTTTAGCCAGCTATTTTTTCTTTTCCCAAGAGTAACAGGAGAAATTATAACCCCAAAATTGGTGTGCAATTTGTCCTGAGTACGCAGATACCCCATATGTGGGGGTAAACCACTGTTTGGGCGCACGGCATGGCTCGGAAGGGAGGGAGCACCATTTGACTTTTTGAACACCATGTCGTGTTTTGAGACCCCCTGATGTGCCTAAATAGTGGAAACCTCTCAATTCTAGCTCTAACCTTAACCCCAACACACCCCTAACCCTAACTCTAATCCCAACCCTAACCCTAATCCTAACCCTAATTGTAAGCCTAACCCTAATTGTAACCCTAACTCTAATTCTAACCCTAATTATAACCCTAACCCTAATGGAAAAATTAAAATAAATATATTTTCTTTATTTTATTATATGTCCCTAACTAAGGGGGTGATAAAGGGTGGGAGTTTATTTACTATTTTTTTATTTTAGCGTTTATCACAGTGATCAAAATGTCCTGCACTGATTGAATGAATCTGCCGGCTGGCAGATTCGGCGGGCGCACTGCGCATGCTCCCGTCATTTTCTTTGCAGGAAGAAGACCGGGAGCTGCAGGAGCCATGGGAGGACAGGGGGGACACCAGGAGGTACAGGGGACTGATAGGGGGTCCCGGGGACCCTATTTCTCACCCCTCTGATATGCGATCACATCAGTGGAGAGAGAAATTAAACGCAGAATCGCGACTTTTTTTTGCGGTCGCCGTTATCTGGTTAATAACGGCGATCGCAAAAGCGGGGGACCCGAATCATGTTCTCTGGGGTCTCTGGCAGTTTTTTCAAAAACTGCCAGATCGCGCCTGACGCCAAAAAACTGATGTGTGAAAGAGGCCTAAACAAAAAAAAAAGGAAAGCGGTTAGTATCTCAAAAATAGCTTCAAATTTTAATAAGTATTATACTGGAAAAGAGCTTGTGTTTAAAAAGCACTATCTAACAATATTAATCTATAAAGACGGGAATAACCCATGGTGGCTCAGTGGTTAGCACTATAGCTTGTAGCAATGGCGTTTTGGATTCAAATCCCACAAAGATAATCTGCAAGGTGTTTGTAAGTTCTCCTTGTGTTTGCGTGGGTTTCCTTCCTATTCCTCTGGATTCCTTCCACATCAAAAAGACATAACAAATTTACATTGAAAGGCCCATTGGGGACAGTGATGCTGATGTCTGTAAAGCGCTGTGGAAATAATAGTGCTATATACAGTCATAGCCGAAAGAGTTGGCACCCTTGAAATTATTCCAGAAAATTAATTATTTCATCCAGAAAATTATTGCAATTGCACATGTTTTGTTATACACATGTTTATTTGCTTTGTGTGTATTGGAACAACACAAAAAAATTAGGAAAAATAGGCAAATTGGACATAATTTTACACAAAACCCCTAAAATGTTGGTACCTTTCCTCAATTAAGTGAACAACTTTGTTTCAAGCATGTGATGCTTATTCAAATTCTCCTGTGGAAAGTAACAAGTGTGGGCAATATAAAAATCACACCCGAAATCAGATAAAAAGGGAGAAGTTGACTCAATCTTTGCATTGTATGTCTGTGTATGCCACACTAAGCATGGAGAACAGAAAGGGGAGAAGAGAACTGTCTGAGAACCAAAATTGTTGAAAAATAACAATCTCAAGGGTACAAGTCCATCTCGAGAGATCTTGATTTTCTTTTGTCCATGAGTCACAACATAATCAAGACATTGACAACCCATTGCACTGTAGCTAATCTAATTGGACGGCAGAGAAATATTGATGAAAAGTTTAAAAGTATTCTAGATGGTGGATAAACAACCCAAGTCAAGTGTCTGTTTATTCCCTCTGTCTGTCCTGACTCAGTGTTTCCCTGTTAGTTTGTTGACTCCCTGGTTTTGACTTGGCTTGCATTCTGACCTGCTTCTGTCTTGTCTTTGTCTTATCCGTTTCCAACTGTTGCTGACCCTTGGCTTATTTCTGACCAATTGTACGCTGTGACCTCTGGTACTTCTGCTTCTGACTGGCTCTGACCTCCTCGGCTTGCCTCTGACCCTCAGTTTGTTTATTCTGTTTTGTACTGCGTCACAGTGTGTTGCTTGACTCGGCCTGTTTGACTACTCTGCTGCCACCTGTGGTAGCCTTGCTGCTGCATTGCAATCCTGCCCTGGGAGTGTGCAGTCCTTCATCCACTCTATTGCCTATTGCCATCTAGTGGAGTCTGTACATACCTGCATTACAGCAGCCTGACATTATAGTTGACACCGCCTGTAGGATGCAGCGGAGCTAAATAGCAAACCTGAGACCAAACTGAGGCTGTGTAAAGTTACCCCTGAAATGACCAGACCGGGAACATGGAAAGACAGAACTCAGAACCCGGTCTGAATCATGACACAAACTATCCATCGACATTGGAATGAAATGATATGCTATGGCAGGAGACCCAGGAGGACCCCACTGTTGACACAAAGACATAAAAAAGCTAGAATGCAGTTTGCTAAAAAGTTTGTGAGAAAGCAAAAATCCTTCTGGGGAAGTGTCTTGTTGACAGACGATACCAAACTTTTTGGTAAAGCACATCATTCTACTGTTTATAAAAAATGGAATGAGGTCTACAAAGAAAAGGATTCAGTACCTACAGTCAAATATGGTGGAGGTTTAAAGATGCTTTGGGGTTGTTTGCTGCTTCTGGCACTGGGTGCCTTGACTGTGTGACATCATGAAATCTGAAGATTATCAAAGGATTTTGGGTCGCAGCATAATGCCCACTCAAGAAAAAAGGAAGCACACTGTAGTGCTATAGCTTGCAAACACAAGATATGAAGAGATGTAGATATCAGTCTAGATTGGCCATTTTATGCGCTAAACCTTCTCAATTTTTCATATTTCTAAGGCAGTGATGCAATTAATTTTTCATATCTCATGTTTGCAAGCTATAGCGCTACAGTGTGCTTCCTTTTTTCTTGAGTGTGCATGAGTTGGTGACTCTAGGTTTAGCACCTGTTCACATTAGGTCTATTTTTGGATGTGCCGGTCAGTTTTTTGATATGTATTAATTTACCTTCTGCCTGAGCACTCCACCTGCTAGTCACAGGCATTTTAATTATACCAGGGCTTCTACCCCTCCACAGAGATGTAGATTTCAGTCTAGAGAGAGGATTCATATGTTCCCATACAGATAGACTTTTCTAAGCGAGGATTGGCATTAGTTAGGACCTAGAAAATGAGGGGCGCCTTAATGTGGCTTCCAGGTACACATAAATTGGCCATTTTATGCGCTAAGCCTTCTCAATTTTTCATATTTCTAAGGCAGTGATGCAATTCATTTTTCATATCTCGTGTTTGCAAGCTATAGCGCTACAGTGTGCTTCCTTTTTTCTTGAGTGTGCATGAGTTGGTGACTCTAGGTTTAGCACCTGTTCACATTAGGTCTATTTTTGGATGTGCCAGTCAGTTTTTTGATATATGGCAACATAATGCCCAGTCTTAGAAAGCTGGGTTTGCATCCTAGGTCATGTATCCTCCAGCAGGACACTCACCCCACACATACTTCAAGAAGTACTCAAAATGGATTGAAAGAAAGCATTGAAGAGTACTGAAGTGGCCAGCAATAAGTCCAGATCTATATCCCATTGGACACCTGGGGAGAGATCTTAAAATTGCTGTTTTGAGAAGGCGCCTTCAAATATGAGATACCTGGAGCAGTTTCCAAAAGAACAGTCGTCCAAAATTCCTGTTCAGAGATGCAAGAAGTTTGTTGATGTTTATAGGAAGTGATTGATTCCAGTTATTTATTCCAGAGGGTGTGCAACCAAATATTAAGTTAAGGGAGCCAACAATTTTGTTCTTGGGGTTTAGTGTTTTTCTCAGTTTTTTGTGTTGTTTCAATACACACAAAGGAAATAAATGTGTGTAACAAAATGTGTAATTACAATAATTTTATGGGAGAAATGCTTCATTTTCTGCAACAATTTCAAGGGTGCCAACACTTTTGGAAATGAATGTGAGTAAAATAAACCCTTTAAGTCTTCTTTGTTTCAAGGTACAGAACCCTGGAAAGGATGATAAGGGCTACTGGTATATGGTAATATAGATAGGTGGGCACTATATTACTTTTGGAGAAAGCTTTTGCTCTACGTGTATTTTGAATTACATATGTAACTATACAAAGTGCTGTAATAGCAATCATGTGATCGTTACATACAGCTCTAAATATATAAATGTTTCATGGACACATTTAAATATTTAATGTGTGAGCTCTTTTATATACATTTATATATACACTGTCTGTGTATATCTGTAGGCTATCATATATCTCTCTTCATTCCGTTCCTTTGTAACATATCACATGGCTGTTCTTTTAACAGACGAGACCAGATGGGAAAAAGTATTTCCCTAATGTGAAAGACAAAGACTGCGGTAATGTAATTCTCAAATTCTCCTTATGATAAGAACGTTTCACCCCAATTATTCTCAGGTCTGGCAGGATAACTAATGGTTTAGAATAAGGTTATACAATATTTATATAAGGATCTACGGTAGATTTGGCCTGGTTCACACCAGTAAAGTGACACTTGGTGTAGTACAATGAAACTAAAGAACTTAAATATTTTTTCAGCACTTTTCCTTTCAGTGCAGTTTTAGCAGTATGTTGTAATGAAGACTATTTTTGTGCTGGAGAGAAAAAGTTCTGTTATGTGTGGACTCTGTGTGCCATTGGTATTATTTTAGTATTTTTTATTTGTGTGTGTATCTGTTAGAACAGCAGGTTAGATACTATGAGACAGACTTTGCAGACAACACGATGATGAAGCATGTTCTTTGATGGTTTTTAGTACAAATCTCTAACAAAGTTTTTGAGGCCTATAGCTGCATTTAGAGTCTATAGTAAATTATTGGAGAGTCCGCATACTTTAAAATGCTCTATTAGTGCTAGCTTTGCAGCTGTGGATAAGGTACTAGCTACTCCATCTATCAGGTCTCAGAGGAACACTTTCTATTTTATGATGCTTTGCTTATATAGTGCTATCATATCCCGCAGCACATTACAGCCATGATCATAATTGTCCCCAGTGGGGCTCATAATCTAAATTCTTTATCAGTATGTCTTTGCAATGTGGGAAGAAACTGGAGTTCTCAGAGGAAACCCAAATAAACACGGGGAAAAAGAGAAACTCCTTGCAGTTGCTGTCCTTGATGGGATTTGAACCCAGGAGGACCTAAGCACTGCAAAGTTACAGTGCTAACCACTGAGCTACCATGTTGCCCAGTGTTTGATCAGTAGTGCAAGAGGAGCAGGTGGACAGGGATGTGGACCAGGTAAAGCTGTACTTATAACTGGCAGTGTTATACAAGGATTCAGTTTATATCATAAATAGCCCTACTCAGGGGTCACATCAGGGAGTTAATACTAAACCAGGTAAGACAGGAACCAAAGGCAGAAGTGGAGACAAAGGGAGCAGGTGCCATCATGGATGCTACATGTACACTTCATAATTTTTGGCTAAAGCGTATTGGGAGTTAGGGGGCCTAGGCAATCTCTAGTGTGGTAGATTGGCTCACTAGGCTCCACACGGAGGTAGACACAGGTATGCTATCCAGACCACACCCTGGGGTGGAGATAAGGTGGACAACCTCCCACCCACTCTATGATTGTCCACAAAAATCCAGCCCTTAAAATGGCCGATTAACACCTCTTAACATATAGTGTGCTGGAGCAAAACTTCTGGGTTTCAAATCACTGAAGCTAATAGCCTCAGTGAAAAATATCTCCCCTCTAGTACTTTGCCAGTGACTTTGTCACACTAGGTATAGTGTTTATTTGGTGTATTGTCAATAGGTTTCTTTACAGGACTTGTGTTATTTGTTTTCCCTGTAATATAATGGAGTAAGCCGACAGCACTCTCAGAGTTGGGGCGCACGCACCAAGTCCAAGGAACCAGCTTGGAAAATCCATACGAAAAGCAAAATAGTAGTACAGCGCTCCATCCAGGTGTATGTAGTAGAAAAAAGTTTTATTCAGCCATAAAATGCGACGTTTCGTGACAAAGACCTGATTGTGGTCGAAACTACATACACCTGGATGGAGCACTGTACTACTATTTTGTTTTTCATTTGTTTTCCCTGTGTCATTTCTCATTCTTACACATAACTTAATTTATGGACATCTATAGTTTGATTTCTTTGGCTTTTTGGATTGGATGGGTTGTTACCGACATCTGATGAGAATTTCATGTCAATAGCATCTTTAAACATGTATTTATTTAGAAAATGTGTGACATCTTAAATTCTTATTTCACCCTCCATGATTTCAACATGTATTCATGCTCTTTTATATCGAAAAATGCACACCAAAAAACACGACAAAACGTTGCCAGGCCAGTGTTGTAACCTGTGGATTTATAGTGTAGTGTCTTTTCAAGAGAACTTGAAGCAGAATTTGTAGGTCTGCTTCTAGCTCTTCCCTCCTCCTTCCCTTCCTCTTTCCATAGAACTTTAATGAGCACCAACTGCTATCTCCTATCCAAGTAATGGAAAAGTTTGTATTCACCGAAGAAAGATTTTGCCAGGGAATTGAGAATACTGGGAATGAAAGATAAGTCCACAAGGAGAAAAGAACAGATTTCTGTAGTAAGATATATTTCCAAGTTTCTTATTTTCATATGTACTATTGATTTATTAAAAGAAAGAAAATTAAAACAATGGTTCCTTTTGAAGGATCCTTCTGGAAATAAATAGATAAAATCCACACCAAGAAGTTGCATTTCTGCAGCATAAATTGGTGTTCTGTAGATTTAAAAAATGCAAAAACATTAAATTTTTTTGTGGGCTTTGCACAAAAAAAAGTATCTTGACAAGTTTAAACGCATCCTTTTTACTTTTAAATTATATTATTATTCACTTGCTTTAAATCCGCTATGCAACCTGTGAATTCAGCCTTTGGGCTCGTCTCTTTCTGAAGTCAGTTTTTCACTCCCCAGTTCTATCCGTGTTTTTCACGGATAGAACTCATACCTATGATAGTCTATGGGGTAGTTCACATGTCCGATTTTTTCCTCGGACTGAGTGGCCCACACAAAAGCACAGAGACTTGGCCAATTTTGATCCAAATGTCAGATCAAACTTGCCAATACAAGTGTATGAGTCATTGATAAAATGAAAAAGCAGTTGAATGCCATCCGTGTGCTGCCCATTTTTAATGGACTGTTTTATAGGAGAAGCTGGAGAACTTTTTTTTTCCCATATGAGAAAAATTGAAACTCAGACCAAACTCTGATGACACTGATGAAAATCTGATGAAACGCTGGTCAATAACAATCAGTAAACTTAGAAAATAACTGACATCTGAATGAGCCCTTACAGGGCCGCTCCATTTTCCTAGTCTTCATAGTGAAGGTTTGTTCCCATTTCACAATGAAGGATTATATTTATGTTTATGTTTTGCACTATACTTCTCATTTTTTGAGTCAACTTCTGGTTTTGGCAGTGAACAATGGTCATTGAAAACAATGCCAAGCTGGAATTCATAAAGTAAGAGTTTCTCCATTAAAACAACAGGTTTGTTAATTCTTATCAGATAAATAGTTCATTAGATTGTGCTTATTGATCCACCCAAAAAGGCTCTGTGAATGTCAGGGGCATTGAGACTTGAACTGGCCTAAAGGGGAACTGGAGCCTCCCCCAGTGGGTCTCTGAATAGAAGTGGACCCCTCACCCTCCTACGTGATTAGTTCTTGGCACAGTACACTTGACGCACTATACAGTGGCACGTAAAAATGTGGGAACCCCTGGTCAAAATTACAGTGAATAAATTGATGTTGGTCCTAATAAATTGACATATACCTTCGAGTCATTGAACAGAGCCATGGCTAAAACACTAGGTGCACTATATACGTTTCTATTTACTTGTTAGCCTCATTTTGGCAATTTTGACTTACCGTAACTTGTCTTAAGACAGAAACATGTATTTGGACAGAAAGCTAAGTTTACACAAGGCGTTTTTGCTGCTTTTTTATGCTATTTTTAGCTGAATTTTACAGTACAAGCGAAGCCTAGGATATTTCAGAAATCTCATGTACACACATTACTTTTTTTGTCATCAGTATTTTGTGCTTTGAATGTTTTTTTGGAGATAGATCATGTCACTTCTTTCAGTGTTTTTTCAACATTTTTTCAGCGTTTTGCACCCATTGAAAGCAACAGATGATGAAAAAAAATCTGACAAAATGAAAAAAAAGCAAGAACAACAGTATATGAAACCCATTTATTTTTGTGATTTTTCCAGGTTTACCATCATGTCTTGGTCACCTGAGATGGCAGTTTAGATTAGTTGAACAGTATGAAAATGGATCCAACTCACACACCAGGGTATTGATAAAAATCTTTCATTCAGCTTTATTTAGAAAAAATATTTTTAAAATGATGCAACATCAATTGGGACGTCTCAGACAACATTGCAAATATAAAATCGGGGTGATGTATGAAAAAAACCATACGCGTTTCGAACAAAAAAGTTCTTGAACACTGGTCACCGAGTTTGCATTAGTACAGTTTCATTAAATTAGTGACTGGTACAAAGTAACAATTGGCTAACAAAGGTGTGAAATTGAACAATGCCTATGGCTGACCAAGGTGTGAGATTGCACAATGTGTGAGCAACTCAAAGGCAGACTAAACTGGGAAAGTTAAACAGTGTCCTACAAACTCAATGCATTACAAGTGTCTTAGGTAAATTATTCCAGCCCAATTTACTTCCCCCAGCTGTTACATTTGTATGTGTATTTTTTCATGAACATATGTCTTGTACTGGTGACCTGTGTAGTGGAAGCAAAGCTGAACTTTGGGATCCTGAAAAACATACCAAAAACACATCAAAACTGCACCAAAAATGAACCAGAAACATGCGTTTTTGACGCTGCTTCTTTTCTGCCAAGAGTGCGGGTTTTGCTGCAGAATAAAAGTGCAATAAAAACACCTAGTGTGAACTTAGCCTTATGCTGCTGGATGCCCCTGAATATTTCCAAACACCAATATGCATGACAGGGCTTGAATTAATGATTGCATGATTTGTACACATGTATATGATGGTTTCTCTTGCTATATTTATTGCTATATGCCCACAAATGAATTATTGATCATTAGGTATGAACTGCTATACTTATATTATTATTAATATAGGATTTTCTTTGTGAGCATTATATGAGCAGATAGGTCTTCACAGTGACTAACAGTATCTAATGTTGTACTCTACTTTGTCACCTGCACATACCCACTTTGTACTATATCTGGATATACTCACCTAGTGCCTTTACCTGTGGTTTTCTCACACCTCTTTTATATTTTTGTTGTTTTTATATATTCAGTAAATTAAAATCTAATTTTTGAAACTTTGGCCTTGTGTAAAGCTCCCTCTTCTTTGGAGATTGTTAATAATCTATAAGCAATCATCCTGGGGAAGAGTGATAAATTATTGCAGTAAGCTCAGCTGATCGTGCTGACAGGTTTTTGCTGGGGCTGTTTTGATCACAGTTCTGAGCACATCACTGATCTTGTATTCTCTCACACATTTCTTTTAAAGGAGTATGCAGTAACGAGACATGCAGTACAGATCTTGACTATTAGCATGCTGAGCAGGAGCAGATCACATGCCGTGCACTTGGAGTTATAAGCCTTATGGGGGCTTCTTGATGTTTCAATCAGCAACTCTCTCACTCATGTAGAAGAACCACAGGCAAGAAGCAAACTGATCATAAGCAGTAGGTCACTATAACATCCAGCATGTCCTACTGTTTTAGCCGAAGGAGAGGTTTTGACATGTGTAGGTCCAAGTGCTGAGATTCCTGATTGTTGAGACTAAGGGCAGAAGTGCCTGGCTGAGCGCTGTACATCTTGTTCATGGTTATGAACTTTGTGTAAGACTTTACTCCTGCTGCTCCAGTCTCTGATGAGAAGAGAGCAGAGCTGATCAGAAATGAAGGAGAAAAAAGCTCAGCTGAACAGTTCTGCCCTTCGTTTTAGAGCTTGATGGGGATCTCAGCATCAAGATCCCCAATGATCCAATATTCTGACATGAAGCAAATGATTTAGTACAATTCCAATACTGAACTTCTGCTCTCACCGTCTACTTACCTCTCTAAATCTGATGTCTTCCTCTCCATGTGTGGCACCCAATTATGCCTAGCAGGTGCGCTGTCTGGGTGTTATGTTTGACACAAATCTTTCCTTCACCTCCCATATACAGTCATGGCCAAAAGTTTTGAGAATGACACAAATATTATATTTTCACATGATCTGCTGCCCTCTGGTTTTTATGTGTGTTTGACAGATGTTTTTATCACAGACAGAAATATAATTGCAAAGTGAATAATCATGTGCACAGCCGTATAGGAGTATCTGAGTAGGTTCCCACACCATATAAATATAGCAAATAAACTCAGAACTCAACTTCAGTAGAGTGATGATTTTTAATCGTGTCCACAGTAATAACAGAAACGTTTCGGTCCTGAACTTGGACCTTCATCAGTCACTGTGTGGTTATAGAAAAGTAAAATAAAGTAAAATAAAAGGATTTTACAAAAGGGAAGCAAAGTATGTACAACAATAGTAATAAATCTTGGTCAAACGAAAATAACAGTTCATGAGTATGCTGTAATTCAGGAGCATAACTAGATCAAAAATTGAGGACGGATGTGATGCGAGAGTAATAGGTAATAAAACATACCATAGACTACTGTGAGTAGGTGGACCCAGCAAAAAGAGGGGCTATGCCCGGAATATCTGTATAATGATATAATAGGCATAGTGAGACAATGTGGCTAAGTAAAAGGATCAGTGATAAGTGAGAGATAAACCTACCAGGTTTAAATTCTGTTCGATATAGGTGATCAAATATGGCAGCGGTTACCTGGAGAAAAGCAGGTGGAACATGAGCAGAGTGCGGTACTGAGCGGTATTCCATGAAGGATATACTGGATAGCGAGTAACTAACCTGGGGGGTCCCGGTGGAGCAAAAAATGTGCCTGCGGTGGACGCGGTATCCGCCGCTAGTCCGTGCATGTAGTGAATGCAATTGTGCAGGCTAAATAAAGGGAAGAGGCGGGACTATGTAGCTATGGTGCCTATCAGGCGGCTCCAGCTCAGAACAGGAAGTGACGTGGCAGGAAGTGAATGGCCGTGCGTGTCACTGTCAGGTGATTTATTCCAGTGGATAGCCAGCATTCTCCTAGGTCTTAAAGAGCGGTGCTGTGAGAGGAGGCATTTTGTAAAGTAGAAACAGGTAGTGCGGATATCAAAGTAAGGTGTCCGGCATGTGAGGAAACATGTTCAAAAGGCTAGTATAGGCGGCAGAAAGGAAATATTTGTTAGTCCTTATATTATTAAGGCGGTATTATACCGTGTTTCCCCGATAGTAAGACACCCCCGATTGTAAGACGTATCGGGAGTTTCAGAGGGGTCGGCTAATATAAGCCGTACCCCGAAAGTAAGACATATGTCTTACTTTCGGGGAAACACGGGGGTATTGCCGCCTCCCTCTCATCTAGCTGCGCGCTGCTTCCTGCCCACGTCAGCACCGTCCCCCTCTCCATACGTCGCCGCGTCTGTCATCTACCACCAGAAAAACTCACCTGAGTTTTTCTGCAGCCGCCTTCCGCCACAGGCTCCGGCTCCCTGCAGCCGCTGGTCCCGCCGTCCTCCGTCGCTCCGTTCGCCCGCAGTCCCGGGCTGAAGTTCTCGCGCGCTCTATTTAAATTTCTTCTTCGGTCCCGAAACGTCATCACGTTGGTCACTCACGTGACCGGAGGCCGGAGAGAACTGTCTATCACTGCGGCCTCCGGTCACGTGAGTGACCAACGTGATGACGTTTCGGGACCGAAGAAGAAATTTAAATAGAGCCGCGAGAACTTCAGCCCGGGATTGCGGGCGAACGGAGCGACGGAGGGACCAGCGGCTGCAGGGAGCCGGAGCCCGTGGCGGAAGGCGGCTGCAGAAAAACTCAGGTGAGTTTTTCTGGTGGTAGATGGCAGACGCGGCGACGTATACACAGTATTAATCATACATCAGTAAAACATATACACTGGCATACTGGGGTATCATCTGCTGTATGTAACCCAGTGGGTATCAGCAGGTGTCACACTGGATTAAATACAGCAGGTGGTACTGTATCACACTGGGTTAGATACAGGTAATTTTTTTTCAATATAAGACATACCCCGAAAGTAAGACATAGTGGGGCTTTTGGGGATAAAAAGAAAGTAAGACACTGTCTTACTTTCGGGGAAACACGGTATCATAGCAGAAAAAAGATTCATACATAAGTTATGTTCTATATATGTAGGTATCGTCATGATGGTTTTATCCCAAACCATTCAACAGGGACATAAAAATTGCATAGATAGTAGAAATATAGTAACCACTTGAACACTTAGTACATTTACTTAATTATGATGTCACACATTTTTAACCTATGGGTGAGAAACAGATATGGAGTCAATGGACAGCGGTTCTAAATACAAAGTTGAGATATATAAGAGCTTATATACACACAGCAGAGGTATAAGTTGATAAACAGCCACAATTGGTATGAAGGGAATACAGATATTGTATGTGACAAGTAGGTTACGTAAAAGATAATAGATCATAATCCCTATTTAGTCCTTTAGGAGATAAGGTATCCAGGGTGTGTATCCAGTAGGCCTCACGGCGTTTTAATTGTCGTATACGGTCACCACCTCTCCTTGGTTGTGGTACTTGTTCCAGGACCTGGAACCTCAGTTGAGCTATGGTATGACCCTGGGTTAAGAAATGATGTGGTATAGGGAGAAGTGTATTCTTACACCTGATTGTGGACTTGTGTTTGGATATACGGTCCTTAACGGGTTGGGTTGTCTCCCCCACATACAATAATCCACAGGGACATTTAATGACATAGATGACAAAAGGAGTGTCGCATGTGAAAAAACCTCTAACTTTGTATGCTTTGCCTGTGTGGGGGTGATGAATAATTTCACCCTTTAGTACGTTACTGCATTGTGTGCAGTTTAAGCAAGGAAAAGTGCCCAATTTGGGTCTTTTGAGGAATCTCTGTGTTCCCTTAGGTTTAGTTGGGCCCAAATCCGCTCTAATTAAAGTGTCCTTGAGATTGGGTGGACGGCGAAAGCAAGGAAGAAATGGTTTTGCGAACTCAGAGATGTCTGGATGTGCCATATGTAGGAGGGGCCAGTGTTTCCGAATAGATTTGTGCAGTATATAAGCAAAAGGATGGTATGAGTGTACAAAGGCTATTCTGCCCTTAGTGTCCACCGCACTAACCTAGAGCTACACTGCGCCACTCTCACGGAGTACGTACGTGTACAGAGGATCCCGCGTGGTTTAAGGGTGCCTCTCCGTCCCACTCTCTTTTCTGATTCTTCCGAATTTTGTCACAAATATGAACAAATTCTTAATAAATGTTCTTTCGATTTAATGCTTCTAACCATAGAGCATCTACAAAAGGCGATTCACACCAGCACCGAACAAGTCCACTCTATTGAGGCCCAATTAGCCTCAACAGGTACACCAGAGGAAGTCTCTTCTTTGAAAACTCAAATCAACAGCAACATTGTACTTCATAGAAAGGACATTGAGGACCGCAAGAGACACAAATTTGCTAGAGACCAGGAGGACTACGATTTAGATCGCGTCTACAAGTGGCGTGACAGACCTCCCACATGGCATCCTTACTCCAGACCAGGACAAAGATCCTCCACCGGTGCTTCTACTTCAGGCTCAGAACAAGACCGTGGCAGCTCCTCCTCAATCCCAACGACTTTTTTAGGACAACGAAGGAGACCACAACGAAGAAGAGGACCAGACGGGGGCACAGACCGCAGGGGCAATCACAATCAAATACGGACTACCCGGTCCCAGGTACGTGCCCCCTCGTCGTTAATATCTCGTCACGGACTCTAAGTATAGCGGAATATAACGTCCTTCAGAAAGGACTATCCTTTTGTCCATCTTACAAGTACAGGACATTTGAACTGGAGATGGACCTTCAACGGTTCTTCCGCTCACTTAGACTTAAGGCCTATTTTTCTAAACCTCCAACAAACACAGGCACCCCTTCTCACTCCATAGAGGATGCAGACCGACTTTCTGCCTCCACCTTAGGCCTCAGATCTAAGAGCCACTTCAGACCACCACTGGGCTCAAATGGTTTAGAGACATTCATTGATTTCATTCAATCTTCATTTCTTAGTCTGAAAACAGACATAGAAAAAGGTAAACTACACTATCCTGCCAATTTACCAGCGGTTGACCACCATGCCATCAAATCTCTACAAGAAGACTCCAATATCATTATAAAACCCGCTGATAAAAGGGGGGGCCATAGTTGTTATGGACCGGTCCTATTACATCACTGAGGCCCTTCGTCAACTTAGTGACAACACTGTATACCAGAAGCTACCCCATGATCCCACAAGCACTATCAGATCCCACATAGAGGGGATACTCCAACGATATAGTGATTTAGGAACTTTAGACAAAAAAACTCAGGACTTTCTCATCTCCCAAAACCCAGTCATACCGGTATTTTACATATTACCGAAAATCCACAAAAACCTTCAACAACCTCCTGGCAGACCCATAGTTGCCGCCTCAGATTCCATACTTTCACCAATTGCAATTTACTTAGAAAAGATTCTTACTCCACTAACCAAACTCAGTCAATCTTTTCTTTTGGACACAGGCTCTTTTTTGGACATCATCCATTCCATTGGTCAAGTCCCTAGAGACTCCCTACTAGTCACTTTTGACGTGAAGGATCTCTATACCTCCATACCTCACGCACAGGGCATTCGATCGGTCCAACGCCTATTGGAAACATCTGACCTTAACACAACACAAATTAATCTGTGTATAGACCTCCTTTCCACAGTACTCAATAAAAACTATTTTCTATTTCAGGATGACTTATTTTTACAAATACGCGGGACCGCAATGGGCTCGAACGTAGCGCCCCCCTATGCTAACTGTTATATGGCTCATTTTGAGGAGACAACCATATACACCTGCTCTCTCTTCAAAGATAATGTCATAACGTGGAAACACTACATAGACGATATCTTTTGCATATGGGGGGCACGTTAGAGTCCCTATCAATTTTCCATGATTTCTTAAATAACTCATGGCCAGGGCTGAGTTTCACAATTTCCCAGGACCCGTCCAAAATGAATTTCCTAGATACCTTAATCATGAAAGATACTGAGGGCTATCTAAGTTCAGACCTCTTTGTCAAACCCACCGACCGCAATAGCCTACTCCATTTCAACAGCTTCCATCCCACTGCCATGAAAAAATCCATTCCGAAGTCTCAGTTTCACCGTGTACGCAAGATTGTCTCTAACCAAGCCACTCAGGAGGTCCGCCTATCTGAGATGAATTCAAAGTTCAGAGATAGGGGTTACCCACAAAAAGTTTTGGACTCATCCCTCACACCCCATACTCATGAGAAAAAGGACACTAAGGGCAGAATAGCCTTTGTACACTCATACCATCCTTTTGCTTATATACTGCACAAATCTATTCGGAAACACTGGCCCCTCCTACATATGGCACATCCAGACATCTCTGAGTTCGCAAAACCATTTCTTCCTTGCTTTCGCCGTCCACCCAATCTCAAGGACACTTTAATTAGAGCGGATTTGGGCCCAACTAAACCTAAGGGAACACAGAGATTCCTCAAAAGACCCAAATTGGGCACTTTTCCTTGCTTAAACTGCACACAATGCAGTAACGTACTAAAGGGTGAAATTATTCATCACCCCCACACAGGCAAAGCATACAAAGTTAGAGGTTTTTTCACATGCGACACTCCTTTTGTCATCTATGTCATTAAATGTCCCTGTGGATTATTGTATGTGGGGGAGACAACCCAACCCGTTAAGGACCGTATATCCAAACACAAGTCCACAATCAGGTGTAAGAATACACTTCTCCCTATACCACATCATTTCTTAACCCAGGTCATACCATAGCTCAACTGAGGTTCCAGGTCCTGGAACAAGTACCACAACCAAGGAGAGGTGGTGACCGTATACGACAATTAAAACGCCGTGAGGCCTACTGGATACACACCCTGGATACCTTATCTCCTAAAGGACTAAATAGGGATTATGATCTATTATCTTTTACGTAACCTACTTGTCACATACAATATCTGTATTCCCTTCATACCAATTGTGGCTGTTTATCAACTTATACCTCTGCTGTGTGTATATAAGCTCTTATATATCTCAACTTTGTATTTAGAACCGCTGTCCATTGACTCCATATCTGTTTCTCACCCATAGGTTAAAAATGTGTGACATCATAATTAAGTAAATGTACTAAGTGTTCAAGTGGTTACTATATTTCTACTATCTATGCAATTTTTATGTCCCTGTTGAATGGTTTGGGATAAAACCATCATGACGATACCTACATATATAGAACATAACTTATGTATGAATCTTTTTTCTGCTATGATATAATACCGCCTTAATAATATAAGGACTAACAAATATTTCCTTTCTGCCGCCTATACTAGCCTTTTGAACATGTTTCCTCACATGCCGGACACCTTACTTTGATATCCGCACTACCTGTTTCTACTTTACAAAATGCCTCCTCTCACAGCACCGCTCTTTAAGACCTAGGAGAATGCTGGCTATCCACTGGAATAAATCACCTGACAGTGACACGCACGGCCATTCACTTCCTGCCACGTCACTTCCTGTTCTGAGCTGGAGCCGCCTGATAGGCACCATAGCTACATAGTCCCGCCTCTTCCCTTTATTTAGCCTGCACAATTGCATTCACTACATGCACGGACTAGCGGCGGATACCGCGTCCACCGCAGGCACATTTTTGCTCCACCGGGACCCCCCAGGTTAGTTACTCGCTATCCAGTATATCCTTCATGGAATACCGCTCAGTACCGCACTCTGCTCATGTTCCACCTGCTTTTCTCCAGGTAACCGCTGCCATATTTGATCACCTATATCGAACAGAATTTAAACCTGGTAGGTTTATCTCTCACTTATCACTGATCCTTTTACTTAGCCACATTGTCTCACTATGCCTATTATATCATTATACAGATATTCCGGGCATAGCCCCTCTTTTTGCTGGGTCCACCTACTCACAGTAGTCTATGGTATGTTTTATTACCTATTACTCTCGCATCACATCCGTCCTCAATTTTTGATCTAGTTATGCTCCTGAATTACAGCATACTCATGAACTGTTATTTTCGTTTGACCAAGATTTATTACTATTGTTGTACATACTTTGCTTCCCTTTTGTAAAATCCTTTTATTTTACTTTATTTTACTTTTTCTATAACCACACAGTGACTGATGAAGGTCCAAGTTCAGGACCGAAACGTATCTGTTATTACTGTGGACACGATTAAAAATCATCACTCTACTGAAGTTGAGTTCTGAGTTTATTTGCTAGAAATATAATTGCAAACATATGAGTAACAAAAGCTTATATTGACAGTTAGAATGAGTTAATGCAGCAAGTCAATATTTGCAGTGTTGACCCTTCTTCTTCAGGACCTCTCCAATTCTCCCTGGCATGCTCTCAATCAACTTCTGGACCAAATCCTGACTGGTAGCAGTCCATTCTTGCACAATCAATGCTTTCATTTTGTCAGAATTTTTAGGTTTTTGTTTGTCCACCCGTCTCTTGATGATTGACCACAAGTTCTCAATGGGATTAAGATCTGGGGAGTTTCCAGGCCATGGACCCAAAATCTCTATGTTTTGTTCCCTGAGCCATTTAGTTATCACCTTTGCTTTATGGCAAGGTGCTCCATTATGCTGGAAAAGGCATTGTTGATCGCCAAACTGCTCTTGGAGGGTTGGAAGAAGTTGCTCTTGGAGGACATTCTGGTACCATTCTTTATTCATGGCTGTATTTTTAGGCAAGACTGTGAGAGAGCTGATTGCCTTGGCTGAGAAGCAACCCCACACATGAATGGTTTCAGGATGCTTAACAGTTGGCATGAGACAAGACTGGTGGTAGCGCTCACCTTGTCTTCTCCGAATGAGGCGTTTTCCTGATGTCCCAAACAATCGAAAAGGGGATTCATCAGAGAAAATAACTTTACCCCAGTCCTCAGCAGTCCACTGCCTGACCTTTTGCAGAATATCAGTCTGTCCATGATGTTTTTTCTGGAGAGAAGTGGCTTCTTTGCTGCCCTCCTTGAGACCAGGCCTTGCTCCAAGAGTCTCCGCCTCACAGTGCGTGCAGATGCACTCACACCTGCCTGCTGCCATTCCTGAGCAAGCTCTGCACTGCTGGTAGCCCGATCCCGCAGCTGAAACACTTTTAAGAGACAATCCTGGCGCTTGCTGGTCTTTCTTGGGCACCCTGGAGCCTTTTTGGCAACAATGGAACCTCTCTCCTTGAAGTTCTTGATGATGCGATAGATTGTTGACTGAGGTGCAATCTTTCTAGCTGCGATACTCTTCCCTGTTAGGCCATTTTTGTGCATTGCAATGATGACTGCACGTGTTTCTTTAGCGATAATCATGGTTAACAGAAGAGAAACAATGATGCCAAGCACCAGCCTCCTTTTAAAGTGTCCAGCGGTGTCATTCTTACTTAATCATGACAGATTGATCTCCAGCCATGTCCTCATCAACACCCACACCTGTGTTAATGGAGCAATCACTGAAAAGAGGTTAGCTGGTCCTTTTAAGGCAGGTCTGCAATGATGTTGAAATGTGTTTTGGGGATAAAGTTCATTTTCTAGCCAAATATTGACTTTGCAAGTAATTGCTGTTAAGATGATCACTCTTTATAACATTCTGGAGTATATGCAAATTGCCTTTAGAAAAAGTGAAGCGGTAGACTTTTTAAAAATTAATATTTGTGTCATTCTCAAAACTTTTGGCCATGACTGTACAATCTCTTGCCGACTCTTTTCACCTGCACCTAAAAAACATGTCTAGAATCCGCCCCTTTCTCAACATGGAAACAACGAAAACCCTAACTGTTGCCCTGATCCACACCCGCCTTGACTATTTTACTTCTCTAGTAATTGGCCTCCCCCTCACTTGACTTTCTCCTCTCCTGTCAATCCTTAATGGAGCAGCCAGGGTTATCTATATGGCTAAGCGTTACTTTTACGCATCCGCTTTGTGCCAGTCATTACACTGGCTGCCCATACATTATATGATCCAATTTAAGCTGCTTGTTCTCACCCAAAAAGCTCTCCATAGTGCAGCATCCCCCCTACATCTCCTCCTTTATTTTGGTTTATTAGCCTACCCGCTCGTTAGACTCCGCAAGCGTCTTTTGACTAACATTCGCACTACTCCGTACCTCCTACTCCCGGCTCCAAGACATCTCCCGAGTTGCACCAATCCTCTGGAATGCTCTACCACAAGATATTAGGACTAACCACAACTTACACAGTTTTAGATGCTCCCTAAAAACACGTGTTTAGGGCGGCTTATCACATTCCTGAATCAAAGTCCTTTTTTTATATATATATAGCTTGTTCCCTATTTCTCTGAATATAATTCTCCATCAAACTCCACATCACCCTAAAGCACTACAAATATTGGCTGGTGACTAAAAGCACTGTCACACTTAGCGATCGCACCAGCGATCACGACAACGACACGACCTGGCGAGATCGCTGGTGCGATCGCTATGTGATCGCTAGTTAGATTCCAAACACAGCTCATCAGCGATCTGTATAACGACCTCTGCGGTCGTTGGGAAAACCTAGACCCACCTGCGACGCTGGTGAAGTCGTTCATAAATGGTGTCACACCACACCAGGCTCACCAGCGGGACACCACTGACCAAAAAACGGCTCAGAACGTTCATTAGCGATCAGCGACATCTCAGCAGGGGCCACATCGCTGCTACATGTCACACACAGCTAAGTCGCTAATGAGATCGCTACTGCGTCATAAAATCAGTGACGCATTAGCGATCTCGTTAGCGATCTCATTTAGTGTGACAGTACCTTAACTCATGCAGCCTTTATCTATCCCCGATTCCATCAAGATGGCTGCACCATCATTGTAAATAAACCCCTATACTTTGTGTCTCCTCCACCTCATTGTAGATTATAAGCTCTTACGAGCAGGGTCATCATTATCTTTGCCTTAATTATTGTATTATCTTTAACTTTATTACTTATGTCTGTTGAACTGCTGATTTGGAAATCGCTGCAGAATATGTTGACGCTGTATAAATAAAGATTATTATGATTAATAAATAAGATACACTTTAGGTTATATTCACCCATGACAGATTTCTATATGACGGTATTATTTATCTGTATGGGATTTTCTAAATATGTATGCTTGCTACAGAAACAATTCAGGTAAATGTAGCAAATGTTTAACCTTGGAAACTTCTGCAACAAATTTGCCACAATATACCCTAAACAATAATATGCAACTAGGAACTTCAAAGCAAACTACATGTATTAGCAAGAATGTCCCTTTTTGCTATTGTTACAATATAATGGAGACGTGCCTATTTCTTATCTGAATTGCAGATCAAATTTGCATAGAAAAAACAAATATAAATCCAATGCCTTCCAGGTGTCTTCTGAGTGCTGTCTGTTTTTTTGTTACTGTTTAATGGGTAGGAAATGCGTAAAATTATTATTATACTTATTATTTATTTTTTTATTGCATATGAGAAAAATAGTTGACACACTGCAAGAAAGACTGAAGAGACCCTTATGGCATATAATGGTGCTTCCCCACCTCCACCAATCCCATAATAACAAAACAACAACAGGCCTGGATGGGTTTAACAGGTCGGTCACAGTTTATTAGATTATAAGCAGAGAGGGGCAAATACGATTCGCAACGGACTCACTGCCGAAAGCCCACGGCGCCGCTGGTGGGCAAGCAGATGAGAGGTTACGAACCGTTGCCCTCCCCCCCATACTACCGCTGTGACAATGAATACAACAAAAACTTTGTAAGTGATGAGAATGATAACATTTTTTTTTTATATAACATTATATACAGTAGCCGCACTGCAAATCTTTGATGAGCAAAACCCACGTGCCTCTACCGGTGGGATTGCATTTGGATTTTCGCACTCTATTGCGTAAAGCGTCGCTACATATGACGACATCCTCGTGGATCAACCCGCCCACCGATGTTGTTTTTAACTGCGCCACTAGTTCGCCGATGCGCAGCGCCCCAAAAAATGCAATTGAAAACGCTGCAGATATTAGGGTCGCATCGCACTGCGAGTTGCAAACTGACATCAAGATTATGATGATATCGTGCAACAGACTTAGAGACACAGGGTGACGACATTCCTAACTAGGTTGGAGCCTCTTCCAGCCTTTAACTGATAAGGAAGTATTTAGTAACGTCGTCCCACCCTGAAAGCTGAAAGAAAAAGGCTATGCCTGCTAATTGTTGCTGCGCTGAAGTACCCGACGTTCTTCTATTCCTGAGCAGATTCAGGAGTTCTACTAAAACGTCGCATCTGGCCCGATTACATGAATCGACTGGTCTTCCCTTGATTAAAGAGCACCATTCCTTCCATGCCTTACCGTAGACCTGCCAGGTATCCGGTGTCACTGAAGCTTGGATCAAGGGCATTAGTGATTGGCCACAGTGTCCCAGAGGGAGGGAGGACACTGTAGGCCCATTGGCTGAGCTTTGGGGCGGAGCGATTTGAAGGCCTGTCAATCGGAAGACAACAGAGAGTTAACAATCACATTCTCTGCGATAGACGTAACTCTGGAGCGGCACCAGATGTTGTGTTTAAGGCATAATTACGGTAGGCGGCGCAGCAGCGCGAGAACAGGCGGGGAGGAAGAAGACATGTTGTTTAAACTTCTTGCGGTTCCTGGGTGTTTGGTTAGAAATCTGATGTTACCGTTTTCCAATTGGGTACCCCAGAGCTCAATGGATGTTACTATTGAAAAAATCTCCAACAGCGCTGGGTTGCGGCCCCAGGTGGATGTGGTCCATAGAATCGGCCAGCTGCATTTCCACCATTGCTCTTTGTAGATTGCGACAAAACTGTTATTGATATTGCTACCAACCTCCAAACCTAAATCTTTACTCGGCGTTTCCTGCACCATTACACATGTGTGTCCGTTGTAGTAATCTAAGAATGACTTGCAGACTAACAGATCTGCTTTTAAGGAGCGGATAAGTCTAATTCTATGTCCCAACTGGGTAATACCTTTTGTTGACAATGATAGACGGCGTGAGAAAGCTCTGCCCACTGGCATAACGTGGCAAGCAAAATTGAGCAAACCTAGCAAAGACTGCATCTGCTGCAGGATATAAAAAAGAAGCAGCATCCATCCAGGTGAAGAAAAGTAGAAAAACTTTAATCTGCCATAAAGAACCACGACGTTTCGGCCATTCAGTGGCCTTTTTCAAGTGTGCATATACAGACACAGGCGGCCTTTAAATAGTGTGGAGAAGCCAATCACTATCAAGGAACACGCCTCCATGTTAATTAATACATACATGTATACAGAAAAAATATATTACAAAACAGCGATCAAACATCAAAATTACATCTAATCCCATGAAACCAACAATCTAATATCGTTAGCAACCTATATATTTAAGTGGTGACAAACGTAAACAATATTATAAACTTAACCCACCAATCCTGATCTAGCTATATAGTATCCATGGAGCTCCTAGACTAATCAGACGGGCCAAAACACTTATGTCCTTGGCACCAATCACATATAGTCCTCTACCTTTGCCGCCATCTCAGTAAGCCCATCAGCGATCGGATAAGATTACTCCTCACAAAGCGTTGCATAATGACGCTATAGCCGCGCCACAGAGTGACGTGTGAGGCTGCGCCGAGGAAATCTCCAATTAGACTCGGCACAGTCCCACCATCCTCGTCACGTGTACTAGAATCACATGATCCACTGCATCACAGGTCCGCGCATGCGCAGGACATATCTAAGGTGAAATCTCGCAGGACAGACATCCAGGTCTTGTATCCATGCTAGTAAATATGTAATATCGCGATCTTTCATGGTATGATCTTAGAAAAAGAAAAAAACAGTCACCTAAGTTAAATTATAATAAACATTGTATGCAGGACACCATAAAAGATAAAAATAAAGAAAAAGATGGGGAAAACAAAAGAATATAACCAATATTATAATAGGAAACACAGGAGAAAAACGAAAAAGACAAAAAAGCAAAAATAGTAACTATATTAAAAACATTTAAAAAGCAAAAATACAGAGAAAAAGGCTCAATACTTAAGGGGGAGGGTTTAATTATATACAGATATTTAAATTATAGTCCAGGTTATGGCCCTTTGGTTGTATTGTTTCAAGAATTGAAATCCAACAAAGTTCCTTTTTCTTTAATAACCTGGACTTATCCCCACCCCGTCTCAAAATAGGGACACCGTCAATTACCCTGAATCTAAGCTGATTCACTGAGTGTCTGCAATCGACAAAATGTTTCGAAACAGGTAAATCAAGGAGTTTGGTTCTGATAGTGCTCTTATGCTTGCTGATACGTGCTCTCACCTCCATCGTGGTTTCGCCCACGTACATCAACCCACATGGACAGGTGAGCACATACACCACAAAGCTAGATGAGCATGTATAGCGTTCTTTGATAAAGAATCTCTTCCCTGTTCGGGGATGATTGAAACTGTCACCTCGCAACATGTTACCGCAACATGCACAACTGCTGCAGGGTGACTTTTTTTAGCAACGATGAAAATTTCGACCGTTTGCCGTATTTTTTGTAGTTTATCCGCTGGTAGACGAAAAACCATTTAGTTGGTATCTATCTCGATGCCGAGAAAAGGGAGCACGTTGCATGGGCCGATCGTTTTTTCGTGTGAAAGTGGTACTCCGAAGAGCCGCGCTATAAATTTAAACTTCTGGAGGAGGAAGATACAGAGTTTTGAGTTCCTGGGCCCGACAAACAAAAAATCATCTAGGTAGTGAATGGTTGAATTGCTACCCATTTTGTGCCGCACTACCCAGTCTATTCAAGTGCTGAAAAGTTCGAAATAGTGGCATGAGATAGAGCAGCCTATTGGTAAGCACATGTCGAAGTAAAACAGCTGGTCCACCCTGAAGCCTAACAAATTAAAGCATTCAGGGTGAACCGGCAAAAGGTGGAAAGCTGACTCTATGTCAAATTTTGCTAGGAGCATGCCAGGCCCCGCGGTGCGTACCAGTTCGAAAGCTTTGTCAAAAGAGGCGTAAGTTACAGAAGTGTCTTCGGGGAGTATTGTGTTGTTGGTAAGTGCCATCTGGAGGACCGTCTATCAAATGTAGCGTGTGCACTGCTAGGTAAGAGGGTGCCAAAAATAGGTTCCCAAACCAGTATACAGTAAAAATGAAAATTGGCACTCAACTTGATGTTTAACGATAATAAATCAATTTATTGTGACCCAAAAGGTAGGTTTTCAAATGAATAATGGCACCATTCTTTTATCATACTTCAAGGAACACTTGTATTATTCAGCATCACCATTCGGTCTCTCTTTTTTTGCTGATCTCACAATCTGCCATGTGCACGGTGGAACGCACTAAAGTCCCCTCCTGGAACGCACTAAAGTCCTCTCCTGGAATGCAATAGGGGTAGAACGCACTAAAGTCCCCTCCTGGAATGCAATAAAGTCCTCTCCTGGAATGCACTAGGGTAGAACGCACTAAAGTCCCCTTCTGGAACGCACTAAAGTCCCCTCCTGGAACGCACTAAAGTCCTCTCCTGGAACGCACTTGCGTTTCCGGTTCCAGGAACTCTCAACCGGAAGTACTTGGTGGAACGCACGCTAGAGCCTCGTACTACACACTTCCTGGTACGCAATACAGCCGCATAGTCACCGCCCACATCCTCGGCTTTTTCTAGCAGGCATCACTGCTACCTCACTGACAAGCGGCGGATACCGCGTCAGCAGCACGTCTGTGGTAAGCACACTGGCCGCTCACTTTATAGTTTTAGCTGATATTAATGCAGTTTACAACTTTTTGGCCTACTATTTTTAGGCTATGTCCCATTTGGAACTTATTCAGGTCTCACCTATAACCTATCCATTGGAGGGTATGCATATTGAAGTTTTTACTTACTATCACAGAGCGCACCACCATACTTACCGGCACGTATATCTTACAGGCAATCACCCCCTGATTTTCTTGTGGCTTAGTTAAGTGCATTCTTTACATGATACGGTATGTTACCTTAGATGCTTCCATAAATTTGACTGTGTTTTGATTTATATTCCATTCTGCTTTTGATCTGTCATTGTCTTAGTACCAAGATATATGAATTATTTGTATATACTTTATTTTGTTTTTTTCCTATTGAGATAAATTTACTTTTCCATGTTTTGAAGGTTTTCTTAACAATATGTACAGCAATTGATGAAGGTTAGTGTAATACCGAAACGTTTTGCTTGCTACAGTTCATTTGAAAACCTACCTTTTGGGTCACAATAAATTGATTTATTATCGTTAAACATCAAGTTGAGTGCCAATTTTCATTTTTACTGTAATCTGGAGGACCGTGACCTGCGGTGATTCCTGTAGGGGCTGCATCTACTCCTGTAACGAGAACAGCAACAGCCAGGGGGACAGCGAAAATGTCGGTGGGAATCTTCTGAGGAGGAGGGTGAGGGTCTACGACGTGTATGCCTACGGCTACCGTGGCTATGGACTGCGTTAGGGGTGTCCCGGTATATGGCATCACCTGGGGGGGAGTGATGGGTGGGGTAAGCACTGCCCACAGTTCCTTCTAACATAGAGTATATATGGGCTCTTCAGTCAGATGCACGATCCCTATGCGGTGCCGTGCCTACCAAAACGTACTGTCTGTATGAGGCCTAACAAAAACAAGCTGGTGTGTTTGGGAATGTTTCCTCTCTTTCCTGAAGTAAATATGCTTCATTACTCTTGTGTTGGTTCTATCCCCACCAATTTGCTTGCTAATGTTGGACTTCCTATTTGAGATAGAGAATGTAATCCTATTTTTGCTAAGTTTTCTCTGCTATTGTATATTGTGTATATTATGTATCATTTAAGGACATTTACAGTTAGAGAGGACATGCCACTTGCTCAAAAAATTGATTCAGATTCCTCGAAAAATCCATGAACCCCCTGAAACTGCTGCTCTTTTCCATTTTGTGCTTCGTCACTCCATTGCAGATATATTCACATTTGTTGCCTTTGGAGTGCAGTATGTGAAATTTCAACTTACAGTCCAATTGGCATGATTTCACTGTTTTCTATGGGGCGTGTGATTTTACCCCTTTGCTTTAGAAACTGGCAGTCACAGGTTGGCAGCATCTGAGACTGCTAGATCAACTGGTAGTCTTTGGCAGCATTTGGGAGCCAAGGATAAAAACACATGCCCCTAGAGGAGACTATGAAGAAACGCACAGTTGGTACACAAGCAAAGATTTCACATAGTGTGCTCCAAAAGCAACAAATGTGAACATTTCTGTGATGGAGTCATACTGCTTATAAAAGAAAAGAGCAACAGGGGATATCAGGAATCTTCACAAATTATTTAGCTACAGTTTTTGAGTGACAGCTCCTCTTTAAGGCACTCATTGTGTAAGGGCCCCGTCTCACATAGCGAAATCGCTAGCGAAATCGCTGCTAAACAGCGATCTCAGCAGCGATCTCGCTATGTCTGACACGTACCAGCGATCAGACCCCTGCTGTGAATCGCTGGTCGTGTCAGAAATGCCAGGACTTTTTTTGATCGCTGGTCTCCCGCTGGCCAGCACTCATCGCTGCGTGTGACAGGCAGGAGACCAGCGATCTACTGGTAACCAAGGTACACATCGGGTTTCCAGGCGCGGGGCTGTGTTTGGAAATCCGACGTGTACGTTGGATACCAGCGCGCTGCTGCAGGGGAGCTGGTAACCAAGGTACACGTCGGGTTTCCAGGCACCGCGCAGCACCTGGAAACCCAACATGCACCTTGGTTACCAGCTCCCTGCATCAGCGCGCTGGTATCCAACGTACACTGCGGGTAACTAGGCGACGTTACCCGTAGTGTCGCTGTCCTGATCGCTGCCTGAGCTGCCTGTTTGTCAGCTCAGCAGCGATCATGTAGTGACACACCAGCGATCCTGATCGTTGTTGGGATCGCTGGTGTGTCGCTATGTGAGACGGGGCCCTTATACTTTATTTTTGTTTATTATTCACAGACTAATCAAATTAGAACAATAGTAGTAATAGGATAAAATAAAAATATATATATATTTTTTCAGATTTCCAAAGATACCCAGTATCAAGAATAAGTTTAAGTTTAAAGGGAACCTGCCACGTGAAAAAACCTATTAACCTACTAATATGGGGTTAATCTGCAGTTTAACAGTGTTCAGGATCTGCCTTGCTCCCATACTTAGACCCCCCGTTGCCGGGAGGAAATGAACTTTATTCTTCCTGATAGTATTTGGTTTTCAGTCACGGAGAGGCGTCAACTTGATTTCAGTCACCGTTCTGTATATAGAGAGCAGCTGCTGTAACTACGCATTGGCTCTGATTGACAGCCAGCCCTAATGCTGTGTTTACTCGACCCTCTGCATCCATCTGCATGGGAGTCCTGAAAACTGCTTAGTAAGCAGGAAACCATTTGTGGGACCACATCTTTCAGACATGACAAGGACCAACCCTTTTAACGTGAGGTAGATGTATAGTTCAATAGAACAACTGGAACTGTATTAAAGATTTCTGAATCATAACGTTATGTACAGCAGGAGGAAGGTAAATCCTGTCTTGTGTCTGTCTTTTAATTACACTACATATGGCTGCTAATTCATTGATTAATTAAATCTTCTGGAATCATCATTTTGTCACCATTTCATAACACAGATGGCGAGAGTGTGGCTTGTTCCCTTATTAATATTATTGGAAATAATTCAACAAATAGACTAGACTGCAAACCGTGGATGATTCAACAAGGCTGACAAACTCATATGGCATTATTCTTCATGTATAGTAGATTAAGCTTAATTTTCAGTTCTTTACTCACCTTCCTCAGGTCAAACACTGAGTTTCTGCCATTTATCTTTGTGTCCGTTACTGTCTGCAGCGGTGATGTCACATCAAGAGCAATAAAGCACATGCGTGAGCTTAGCGGATTTGCCTCAGTAAATGGCACAAGCCACTGAGCTTATTGATTGGCTGCAGGGTTGTTTATGTGAAATCAGAGATGAAAACAGTAAGAGACACTAGGAGTAGCTGAAGAGACTCAGCACTGGATCCGAACTGGTGAGTAAAGTTTTTTTAAGCAAACTGAGCTTGTGGAAATAGTTTTCCAAAAAGCTGAAAATCCCTTAAGGGTGCAAACAGATGGCCAGATAACTTGTGAGAGGATCACATCGCAATCCTCGTATTGGCAGTCTGCTCTCCTGACATGGGCATGACAGTTGCATAGAAATACATCACGCTGTCAAGCTTAGGTGAGGAGAGGTGCTGTGTAAGAAGTAGGACCAGACCACGGATACCTGTTCTGTGCCGGGTCCGTAACTGTCGGGGCTGTCTCCTCTGTTGTCTGGGGAAAGCTAATGAGACCGAACAAACCTACACATCCGGGAGTAGGGGGCGTGGCTAAGCGGCTGCAGCCACAGCGTGCGCGGAAGTACTTAGTTGTGGTGGCAACAGACAGTGAGCGGCAGTTTGAAGTGTGTGCTCTGGCCCTCAAGCCCTGTCACAGAGCAGACCTGCGCCTGCAGATCCCCACAGCGACTAACAGCGTTCACCAGGAGAGACGTGCAGGACGCCTGTTGGTCACTATCAGGCGTGGTGCCAAACTCTCCGGGCTCGTGAGTACCGTGCACACTTCACCTCAGAGAAACCCAGTGTGGGACCGTAAGCTGTGCCCTGATTCCCCCATATACGTCTACCGGTCCATGTTGAACCCGGAGAATGTCGAGACCTATACCCTCTTGGCTGCATCAGTAAATGGACTAAAGGCTCAGTGGAAGGTACCGGAAGCCAACCTCTGCCGCCAGAAGACGGATCCTCATTACCCATTGGACCTCATTGGATCAGCATCGCATCAGCCGTTGTTGGCACCATCACCACTTCACAACACCCACGGCGTGAGCATCAGCGGATAGGATAAGTTAACCACACAAGGACTGTCCTTACTGTCTTAATTGTTCTTTAATGCTACCCACAATTTCACCTTTGAACTGTTTTATTCCCTGTTTAACCCTTTACCTCCCTGCGTGGAGTATCCCACTGTTGATTAAAACCCAGTTAACCTTTGCTCTGTCTCCTGCCTGTCTCTGCATCCCGCAACCTGCTCACAGCTGGGCCAGTCTGTGCAGTGCAATACGATCATCGCATGAGTTATACATCTGTCCGTCTATGCCCTACTGGCAGAGCTCAGGTGCTTCAGTATTAAGTAGAAGTGTCCACAGTTGCCTCAAGTTTATAAGGAATTTGCTGCTACTTCTCATGGCTCAGCTCCAGCCAGGTGTCTGTCATCTTTCCAGCTTCTCCTATTTATAACCTCAATTCATTTTTCTTTGTATTGTCAACACTAACTTCTCAGCAAGTCACCAACTTCTTGTAATTGTTCTCTTTCCCATTCACACCTGGCCTCTGTGGCTACAAATCCACATTTGGATACATTGCTGGTATGAACCCTTTTACCCTGCTCAAATATACCAGACTGCATTTACTTTTACCAGACTGCATTTACTTTTTTGTTATACTTGTGATCAGTTATTTCCCTGCTGGAATATCCAGACTGCATTTACTTCTGTTATACCTTTAATTAACCATTGCCTTGCTGGAAGATGCCAAACTGCATTCCTAGCAAAGACTGCATCTGCTGCAGGATATAAGAAAGAAGCAGCATCCATCCAGGTGAAGAAAAGTAGAAAAACTTTAATCTGCCATAAAGAACCACGACGTTTCGGCCTTTCAGTGGCCTTTTTCAAGTGTGCATATACAGACACAGGCGGCCTTTAAATAGTGTGGAGAAGCCAATCACTATCAAGGAACACGCCTCCATGTTAATTAATACATACATGTATACAGAAAAAATATATTACAAAACAGCGATCAAACATCAAAATTACATCTAATCCCATGAAACCAACAATCTAATATCGTTAGCAACCTATATATTTAAGTGGTGACAAACGTAAACAATATTATAAACTTAACCCACCAATCCTGATCTAGCTATATAGTATCCATGGAGATCCTAGACTAATCAGACGGGCCAAAACACTCATGTCCTTGGCACCAATCACATATAGTCCTCTACCTTTGCTGCCATCTCAGTAAGCCCATCAGCGATCGGATAAGATTCCTCCTCACAAAGCGTTGCATAATGACGCTATAGCCGCGCCACAGAGTGACGTGTGAGGCTGCGCCGAGGAAATCTCCAATTAGACTCGGCACAGTCCCACCATCCTCGTCACGTGTACTAGAATCACATGATCCACTGCATCACAGGTCCGCGCATGCGCAGGACATATCTAAGGTGAAATCTCGCAGGACAGACATCCAGGTCCTGTATCCATGCTAGTAAATATGTAATATCGCGATCTTTCATGGTATGATCTTAGAAAAAGAAAAAAACAGTCACCTAAGTTAAATTATAATAAACATTGCAGGACACCATAAAATATAAAAATAAAGAAAAAGATGGGGAAAACAAAAGAATATAACCAATATTATAATAGGAAACACAGGAGAAAAACGAAAAAGACAAAAAAGCAAAAATAGTAACTATATTGAAAACATTTAAAAAGCAAAAATACAGAGAAAAAGGCTCAATACTTAAGGGGGGGGGGGTTTAATTATATACAGATATTTAAATTATAGTCCAGGTTAAGGCCCTTTGGTTGTATTGTTTCAAGAATTGAAATCCAACGAAGTTCCTTTTTCTTTAATAACCTGGACCTATCCCCACCCCGTCTCAAAATAGGGACACCGTCAATTACCCTGAATCTAAGCTGATTCACTGAGTGTCTGCAATCGACAAAATGTTTCGAAAGAGGTAAATCAAGGAGTTTGGTTCTGATAGTGCTCTTATGCTTGCTGATACGTGCTCTCACCTCCATCGTGGTTTCGCCCACGTACATCAACCCACATGGACAGGTGAGCACATACACCACAAAGCTAGATGAGCATGTATAGCGTTCTTTGATAAAGAATCTCTTCCCTGTTCGGGGATGATTGAAACTGTCACCTCGCAACATGTTACCGCAACATGCACAACTGCTGCAGGGTGACTTTTTTTAGCAACGATGAAAATTTCGACCGTTTGCCGTATTTTTTGTAGTTTATCCGCCGGTAGACGAAAAACCATTTAGTTGGTATCTATCTCGATGCCGAGAAAAGGGAGCACGTTGCATGGGCCGATCGTTTTTTCGTGTGAAAGTGGTACTCCGAAGAGCCGCGCTATAAATTTAAACTTCTGGAGGAGGAAGATACAGAGTTTTGAGTTCCTGGGCCCGACAAACAAAAAATCATCTAGGTAGTGAATGGTTGAATTGCTACCCATTTTGTGCCGCACTACCCAGTCTATTCAAGTGCTGAAAAGTTCGAAATAGTGGCATGAGATAGAGCAGCCTATTGGTAAGCACATGTCGAAGTAAAACAGCTGGTCCACCCTGAAGCCTAACAAATTAAAGCATTCAGGGTGAACCGGCAAAAGGTGGAAAGCTGACTCTATGTCAAATTTTGCTAGGAGCATGCCAGGCCCCGCGGTGCGTACCAGTTCGAAAGCTTTGTCAAAAGAGGCGTAAGTTACAGAAGTGTCTTCGGGGAGTATTGTGTTGTTGGTGAGTGCCATCTGGAGGACCGTCTATCAAATGTAGCGTGTGCACTGCTAGGTAAGAGGGTGCCAAAAATAGGTTCCCAAACCAGTATACAGTAAAAATGAAAATTGGCACTCAACTTGATGTTTAACGATAATAAATCAATTTATTGTGACCCAAAAGGTAGGTTTTCAAATGAATAATGGCACCATTCTTTTATCATACTTCAAGGAACACTTGTATTATTCAGCATCACCATTCGGTCTCTCTTTTTTGCTGATCTCACAATCTGCCATGTGCACGGTGGAACGCACTAAAGTCCCCTCCTGGAACGCACTAAAGTCCTCTCCTGGAATGCAATAGGGGTAGAACGCACTAAAGTCCCCTCCTGGAATGCAATAAAGTCCTCTCCTGGAATGCACTAGGGGTAGAACGCACTAAAGTCCCCTTCTGGAACGCACTAAAGTCCTCTCCTGGAACGCACTTGCGTTTCCGGTTCCAGGAACTCTCAACCGGAAGTACTTGGTGGAACGCACGCTAGAGCCTCGTACCACACACTTCCTGGTATGCAATACAGCCGCATAGTCACCGCCCACATCCTCGGCTTTTTCTAGCAGGCATCACTGCTACCTCACTGACAAGCGGCGGATACCGCGTCAGCAGCACGTCTGTGGTAAGCACACTGGCCGCTCACTTTATAGTTTTAGCTGATATTAATGCAGTTTACAACTTTTTGGCCTACTATTTTTAGGCTATGTCCCATTTGGAACTTATTCAGGTCTCACCTATAACCTATCCATTGGAGGGTATGCATATTGAAGTTTTTACTTACTATCACAGAGCGCACCACCATACTTACCGGCACGTATATCTTACAGGCAATCACCCCCTGATTTTTTTGTGGCTTAGTTAAGTGCATTCTTTACATGATACGGTATGTTACCTTAGATGCTTCCATAAATTTGACTGTGTTTTGATTTATATTCCATTCTGCTTTTGATCTGTCATTGTCTTAGTACCAAGATATATGAATTATTTGTATATACTTTATTTTGTTTTTTCCTATTGAGATAAATTTACTTTTCCATGTTTTGAAGGTTTTCTTAACAATATGTACAGCAATTGATGAAGGTTAGTGTAATACCGAAACGTTTTGCTTGCTACAGTTCATTTGAAAACCTACCTTTTGGGTCACAATAAATTGATTTATTATCGTTAAACATCAAGTTGAGTGCCAATTTTCATTTTTACTGTAATCTGGAGGACCGTGACCTGCGGTGATTCCTGTAGGGGCTGCATCTACTCCTGTAACGAGAACAGCAACAGCCAGGGGGACAGCGAAAATGTCGGTGGGAATCTTCTGAGGAGGAGGGTGAGGGTCTACGACGTGTATGCCTACGGCTACCGTGGCTATGGACTGCGTTAGGGGTGTCCCGGTATATGGCATCACCTGGGGGGGAGTGATGGGTGGGGGTAAGCACTGCCCACAGTTCCTTCTAACATAGAGTATATATGGGCTCTTCAGTCAGATGCACGATCCCTATGCGGTGCCGTGCCTACCAAAACGTACTGTCTGTATGAGGCCTAACAAAAACAAGCTGGTGTGTTTGGGAATGTTTCCTCTCTTTCCTGAAGTAAATATGCTTCATTACTCTTGTGTTGGTTCTATCCCCACCAATTTGCTTGCTAATGTTGGACTTCCTATTTGAGATAGAGAATGTAATCCTATTTTTGCTAAGTTTTCTCTGCTATTGTATATTGTGTATATTATGTATCATTTAAGGACATTTACAGTTAGAGAGGACATGCCACTTGCTCAAAAAATTGATTCAGATTCCTCGAAAAATCCATGAACCCCTGAAACTGCTGCTCTTTTCCATTTTGTGCTTCGTCACTCCATTGCAGATATATTCACATTTGTTGCCTTTGGAGTGCAGTATGTGAAATTTCAACTTACAGTCCAATTGGCATGATTTCACTGTTTTCTATGGGGCGTGTGATTTTACCCCTTTGCTTTAGAAACTGGCAGTCACAGGTTGGCAGCATCTGAGACTGCTAGATCAACTGGTAGTCTTTGGCAGCATTTGGGAGGCAAGGATAAAAGCACATGCCCCTAGAGGAGACTATGAAGAAACGCACAGTTGGTACACAAGCAAAGATTTCACATAGTGTGCTCCAAAAGCAACAAATGTGAACATTTCTGTGATGGAGTCATACTGCTTATAAAAGAAAAGAGCAACAGGGGATATCAGGAATCTTCACAAATTATTTAGCTACAGTTTTTGAGTGACAGCTCCTCTTTAAGGCACTCATTGTGTAAGGGCCCCGTCTCACATAGCGAAATCGCTAGCGAAATCGCTGCTAAACAGCGATCTCAGCAGCGATCTCGCTATGTCTGACACGTACCAGCGATCAGACCCCTGCTGTGAATCACTGGTCGTGTCAGAAATGCCAGGACTTTTTTTGATCGCTGGTCTCCCGCTGGCCAGCACTCATCGCTGCGTGTGACAGGCAGGAGACCAGCGATCTACTGGTAACCAAGGTACACATCGGGTTTCCAGGCGCGGGGCTGTGTTTGGAAATCCGACGTGTACGTTGGATACCAGTGCGCTGCTGCAGGGGAGCTGGTAACCAAGGTACACGTCGGGTATCCAGGCACCGCGCAGCACCTGGAAACCCAACGTGTACCTTGGTTACCAGCTCCCTGCATCAGCGCGCTGGTATCCAACGTACACTGCGGGTAACTAGGCGACGTTACCCGTAGTGTCGCTGTCCTGATCGCTGCCTGAGCTGCCTGTTTGTCAGCTCAGCAGCGATCATGTAGTGACACACCAGCGATCCTGATCGTTGTTGGGATCGCTGGTGTGTCGCTATGTGAGACGGGGCCCTTATACTTTATTTTTGTTTATTATTCACAGACTAATCAAATTAGAACAATAGTATTAATAGGATAAAATAAAAATATATATATATTTTTTCAGATTTCCAAAGATACCCAGTATCAAGAATAAGTTTAAGTTTAAAGGGAACCTGCCACGTGAAAAAACCTATTAACCTACTAATATGGGGTTAATCTGCAGTTTAACAGTGTTCAGGATCTGCCTTGCTCCCATACTTAGACCCCCCGTTGCCGGGAGGAAATTAACTTTATTCTTCCCGATAGTATTTGGTTTTCAGTCATGGAGAGGCATCAACTTGATTTCAGTCACCGTTCTGTATATAGAGAGCAGCTGCTGTAACTACGCATTGGCTCTGATTGACAGCCAGCCCTAATGCTGTGTTTACTCGACCCTCTGCATCCATCTGCATGGGAGTCCTGAAAACTGCTTAGTAAGCAGGAAACCATTTGTGGGACCACATCTTTCAGACATGACAAGGACCAACCCTTTTAACGTGAGGTAGATGTATAGTTCAGTAGAACAACTGGAACTGTATTAAAGATTTTCTGAATCATAACGTTATGTACAGCAGGAGGAAGGTAAATCCTGTCTTGTGTCTGTCTTTTAATTACACTACATATGGCTGCTAATTCATTGATTAATTAAATCTTCTGGAATCATCATTTTGTCACCATTTCATAACACAGATGGCGAGAGTGTGGCTTGTTCCCTTATTAATATTATTGGAAATAATTCAACAAATAGACTAGACTGCAAACCGTGGATGATTCAACAAGGCTGACAAACTCATATGGCATTATTCTTCATGTATAGTAGATTAAGCTTAATTTTCAGTTCTTTACTCACCTTCCTCAGGTCAAACACTGAGTTTCTGCCATTTATCTTTGTGTCCGTTACTGTCTGCAGCGGTGATGTCACATCAAGAGCAATAAAGCACATGCGTGAGCTTAGCGGATTTGCCTCAGTAAATGGCACAAGCCACTGAGCTTATTGATTGGCTGCAGGGTTGTTTATGTGAAATCAGAGATGAAAACAGTAAGAGACACTAGGAGTAGCTGAAGAGACTCAGCACTGGATCCGAACTGGTGAGTAAAGTTTTTTTAAGCAAACTGAGCTTGTGGAAATAGTTTTCCAAAAAGCTGAAAATCCCTTAAGGGTGCAAACAGATGGCCAGATAACTTGTGAGAGGATCGCATCGCAATCCTCGTATTGGCAGTCTGCTCTCCTGACATGGGCATGACAGTTGCATAGAAATACATCACGCTGTCAAGCTTAGGTGAGGAGAGGTGCTGTGTAAGAAGTAGGACCAGACCACGGATACCTGTTCTGTGCCGGGTCCGTAACTGTCGGGGCTGTCTCCTCTGTTGTCTGGGGGAAAGCTAATGAGACCGAACAAACCTACACATCCGGGAGTAGGGGGCGTGGCTAAGCGGCTGCAGCCACAGCGTGCGCGGAAGTATTTAGTTGTGGTGGCAACAGACAGTGAGCAGCAGTTTGAAGTGTGTGCTCTGGCCCTCAAGCCCTGTCACAGAGCAGACCTGCGCCTGCAGATCCCCACAGCGACTAACAGCGTTCACCAGGAGAGACGTGCAGGACGCCTGTTGGTCACTATCAGGCGTGGTGACAAACTCTCCGGGCTCGTGAGTACCGTGCACACTTCACCTCAGAGAAACCCAGTGTGGGACCGTAAGCTGTGCCCTGATTCCCCCATATACGTCTACCGGTCCATGTTGAACCCGGAGAATGTCGAGACCTATACCCTCTTGGCTGCATCAGTAAATGGACTAAAGGCTCAGTGGAAGGTACCGGAAGCCAACCTCTGCCGCCAGAAGACGGATCCTCATTACCCATTGGACCTCATTGGATCAGCATCGCATCAGCCATTGTTGGCACCATCACCACTTCACAACACCAACGGCGTGAGCATCAGCGGATAGGATAAGTTAACCACACAAGGACTGTCCTTACTGTCTTCATTGTTCTTTAATGCTACCCACAATTTCACCTTTGAACTGTTTTATTCCCTGTTTAACCCTTTACCTCCCTGCGTGGAGTATCCCACTGTTGATTAAAACCCAGTTAACCTTTGCTCTGTCTCCTGCCTGTCTCTGCATCCCGCAACCTGCTCACAGCTGGGCCAGTCTGTGCAGTGCAATATGATCATCGCATGAGTTATACATCTGTCCGTCTATGCCCTACTGGCAGAGCTCAGGTGCTTCAGTATTAAGTAGAAGTGTCCACAGTTGCCTCAAGTTTATAAGGAATTTGCTGCTACTTCTCATGGCTCAGCTCCAGCCAGGTGTCTGTCATCTCTCCAGCTTCTCCTATTTATAACCTCAATTCATTTTTCTTTGTATTGTCAACACTAACTTCTCAGCAAGTCACCAACTTCTTGTAATTGTTCTCTTTCCCATTCACACCTGGCCTCTGTGGCTACAAATCCACATTTGGATACATTGCTGGTATGAACCCTTTTACCCTGCTCAAATATACCAGACTGCATTTACTTTTACCAGACTGCATTTACTTTTTTGTTATACTTGTGATCAGTTATTTCCCTGCTGGAATATCCCAGACTGCATTTACTTCTGTTATACCTTTAATTAACCATTGCCTTGCTGGAAGATGCCAAACTGCATTCCTGTGATTGTCTGCAGCCACACTGAAAGATAGCAGTTTCCCAAACAGTCAGTGTCTCCATGTGCATGCACATACATGGTTGTACTTCATCTGTGCCACCTGCTCCACTTGTTTGTCTGTTGTCCTACTTACATATCTGTCCTGGTCCTTGCGGATTCACATAACGACTGTCAAGACCTGCTCTGCTGCACAGTCGCCTTTGGTCTCTGTAGCTCATCCAGACTTATGACTTAGAGAATCCACCTCAGCAGGTGAGCCCTTAACACATGGCTTGCTGTGGAAGTGACATAACACAAGATCTATAGCCAATGTCAGAAAAATAAACAACAACATGTTTGTCACCTGCTTTTGTTGCAGTCATCAGTTGGCAAAAAGAATAGATGTGAGCACTTCATTTGAAACTATTCCAAAGTGTCAAAAAAGGCCTGTGGCTTTGGAATTCAAAAATGTGCTGTCTTTATTATTATTATTATTAGCATGCTCCAGTGGCACATTAATGGCCTAAAATAAGCCAACAGAAAGTTTGCTTAAATGTCTAATTTCCTAAGATCAGACCAATGTAACATTTGTAGAACACTAAAGGTTTACAAGTGACGACTAAAAGGAAGATAATAGTTGTGTCCCTAAAGAACCAATGAACAAATTACTGCCAATATATAATGTGCGGGACTAACCATAAAAAATATAATTAACTTTATTCATAACATTATTCATTAAAACATGATTAAAAACAAAACAAGCACATAAACAAGACAATGGGATAAACCACAAAGGACTAATTGCACAAAGATGCAAAATAAGATACAGTGCTAATTTGTCAAATATATTGCAACTAGAGTTGAGCGATACTTTCCGATATCCAAAAGTATCGGAATCGGAATGGTATCGCCGATACCCAAAAAATATCGGCGATACCCGAAACCGATACCGGAGGTCCCATGTAAGTCTATGGGAACAAAATATCGGAATTAAAAAAAACCCATTCTTGCCTTGTTGGTTAATTGTACATGAAGGAAAACAACAAAGAGTAATGTACAATGTATTGTGGAAGGTTGAGGAGACATTAAAGGCATAGATGTTTAACCCAATCAAATGGAATAGCATAAATATTTTTTTTTTAAAGATGTTCGGATTGACGAAGAAATTGACAATGTTGTTAACGTTTTTTCTATTTTGGCAAATATGTATATTTCACAACTTCCATGCTCTTCACCTTTTTAACTTTTCACACACTTTCTCCTTCATAATCTTCAGCAGCATCATCTTTTTCATCAAATTATTCTTCATCTTCACCTTCTTTATCTTCTTCTTAAACTTCTTGCTATTCATCTTTTTGTTAACATTACTCAGATTCTTCTTATTAAACTATTATTCTTATTCATATTGTACTTCATCTTCTTCATCATATTCTGATTTGTGACAGAGAATCCTGTACTTGTAATCTGTCAAAGTATGAATTTTTCATCCTTCCGTTCTTGCTGTCACAAAAGATTTAAATTACAACAGTATTTGTCCGTGTTCAGTTTAGCCTGCAGCAGCAGGCATTTTCCAGGGGCACCACGAGGAGGAACGGACTCACCCCCATACACTGCTTAGTCTTCTTCTGCTTATAATTTAGAGCATATATTTTGCTCTTCATTTTGGTCTTATACTTCATGTTCTTCTGCTTTTTGATCTTCTGCTTATTGTTCTTAAGTCTCTTGTTCTGTATCTTGTAGTTTGTCTTAACCTTCTTAGTCCTGTTTGGTAATCTTTTATTTCTTCTTTGTGATGGTGTTTAGGCTGGTTGGCTTGATGCTCGTCGTCCTTGTGGTCGTCATCTTCTTCGGGGTGGTCATCAGGGTCGTCGTCTTCATTGTTGGAGATCCAGAGTGATTACCCAAAAAAGCATTGAAAAAATCTTCAATTTGTAAATGTAGCACAAGGTACAAGAGTCAATGCAAGTAACGAGGACCAGCTGACTGTGCTGGAACCCGGAGGGGCAGCAGAAGGAAAAGAGCCAATGGCACAACCGAGGACCAGCTGACGTTACTGGGACACGGTTACTAAGCAGGAGGTACCTGTGCTCCAAAGCACTACCAAGGACCAGCAGACGTTGCTGGAACTCGGATACCGAGATGGAGGTACCTAGGCCAAAGGCACTGCGGAGAACCAGCTGACGGTACTGGAACCCGGACGGGTAGCAGAAGGTACCCATGGAAATTTAAGATGACAGGCCGCGAGCCGGCCGCAGTTACCGAATCCCACAGTACTACAGTGGGTGATTGTCCTATTGTCACAACGGAAACAGCCTTTATTTGCAAATCCCGCAGCACACATAGGAAGCACCTAAACTCCAAGCACCATAGAGTCGGCTAACCCGACCGCAACACGACAGGACAACTTATTGGAGGCTAAGTGACGTTTACACTGACAGGAAACAGATGGCGTGCTGTAACCAGTCTGGGCAGGAGTGAGTACCCGTGCCAATGACACTTCCGAGCAACAACTGGCGGTGTTGAAGCCCAGGGATGAGAAGAGAACATGGTGGAGGCAGCAGGACTTTTAGCCGTTATCACAGCAGGGGAACAGCTGACATTACTGAACCCCAGTAACACAGGAGCAAGTGTAGACTGTGCTAACAGCACTTCCGAGCAACAACTGGCGGTGTTGTAGCCCAGGGATGAGAAGAGAACATGGTGGAGGCAGCAGGACTTTTTGCCGTTATCACAGCAGGGGAACAGCTGACATTACTGAACCCCAGTAACACAGGAGCAAGTGTAGACTGTGCTAACAGCACTTCCGAGCTACAACTGGCGGTGTTGTAGCCCAGGGATGAGAAGAGAACATGGTGGAGGCAGCAGGACTTTTTGCCGTTATCACAGCAGGGGAACAGCTGACATTACTGAACCCCAGTAACACAGGAGCAAGTGTAGACTGTGCTAACAGCACTTCCGAGCTACAACTGGCGGTGTTGTAGCCCAGGGATGAGAAGAGAACATGGTGGAGGCAGCAGGACTTTTTGCCGTTATCACAGCAGGGGAACAGCTGACATTACTGAACCCCAGTAACACAGGAGCAAGTGTAGACTGTGCTAACAGCACTTCCGAGCAACAACTGGCGGTGTTGTAGCCCAGGGATGAGAAGAAAACATGGTGGAGGCAGCAGGACTTTTTGCCGTTATCACAGCAGGGGAACAGCTGACATTACTGAACCCCAGTAACACAGGAGCAAATGTAGACTGTGCTAACAGCACTTCCGAGCAACAACTGGCAGTGTTGTAGCCCAGGGATGAGAAGAGAACAGGGTGGAGGCAGCAGGACTTTTTGCCGTTCACACAGCAGGGGAACAGCTGACATTACTGAACCCCAGTAACACAGGAGCAAGTGTTCACTGTGCTAACAGCACTTCCGAGCTACAACTGGCGGTGTTGTAGCCCAGGGATGAGAAGAGAACATGGTGGAGGCAGCAGGACTTTTTGCCGTTATCACAGCAGGGGAACAGCTGACATTACTGAACCCCAGTAACACAGGAGCAAGTGTAGACTGTGCTAACAGCACTTCCGAGCAACAACTGGCAGTGTTGTAGCCCAGGGATGAGAAGAGAACATGGTGGAGGCAGCAGGACTGTTTGCCGTTATCACAGCAGGGGAACAGCTGACATTACTGAACCCCAGAAACACAGGAGCAAGTGTAGACTGTGCTAACAGCACTTCCGAGCTACAACTGGCGGTGTTGTAGCCCAGGGATGAGAAGAGAACATGGTGGAGGCAGCAGGACTTTTTGCCGTTATCACAGCAGGGGAACAGCTGACATTACTGAACCCCAGTAACACAGGAGCAAGTGTAGACTGTGCTAACAGCACTTCCGAGCAACAACTGGCGGTGTTGTAGCCCAGGGATGAGAAGAGAACATGGTGGAGGCAGCAGGACTTTTTGCCGTTATCGCAGCAGGGGAACAGCTGACATTACTGAACCCCAGTAACACAGGAGCAAGTGTAGACTGTGCTAACAGCACTTCCGAGCAACAACTGGCGGTGTTGTAGCCCAGGGATGAGAAGAGAACATGGTGGAGGCAGCAGGACTTTTTGCCGTTCACACAGCAGGGGAACAGCTGACATTACTGAACCCCAGTAACACAGGAGCAAGTGTTCACTGTGCTAACAGCACTTCCGAGCTACAACTGGCGGTGTTGTAGCCCAGGGATGAGAAGAGAACATGGTGGAGGCAGCAGGACTTTTTGCCGTTATCACAGCAGGGGAACAGCTGACATTACTGAACCCCAGTAACACAGGAGCAAGTGTAGACTGTGCTAACAGCACTTCCGAGCAACAACTGGCGGTGTTGTAGCCCAGGGTCAAGGAGGGTGTAGGCAGAGGCCTAGTATGAGACGTTTGAAGTTGAAGTTGTAGTTAGCAGCAGTAATTTTTGCCAGACACACAGCAGGGGAACAGCAGGCGTTACTGAACCCCACAAACACATCAGCGATTGTTTTCATCTGTGCATCTAACACTTCTGAGCAGCAACTGGCGCTGTTGAAGCCCAGGGTCAAGGAGGGTGTAGGCAGAAAATATTGAGTTCTTGCCTTGTTACGTGGCCATTGCAAATGTATGTACTTCAAACAAGAATAAATGAAGTTTTACTAGGACAATAAAATGATGAATTTCAATTCCAAGAATAGAAAAATATTTATACTTGAGAGTAGAGTTGAGCGATACTTTCCGATATCCAAAAGTATCCGAATCGGAATGGTATCGCCGATAACATTAAAATATCGGCGATACCCGATACCGATACCGGAAGTCCCATGTAAGTCTATGGGAACAAAATATCGAAATTAAAAAAACCCCATTCTTGCCTTGTTGGTTAATTGTACATGAAGGAAAACAAGAAAGAGTAATGTAGAATGTATTGGGGAAGGTTGAGGAGACATTAAAGGCATAGATGTTTAACCCAATCAAATGGAATAGCATAAATATTTTTTTTTTTAAAGATGTTCGGATTGACGAAGAAATTGACAATGTTGTTAACGTTTTTTCTATTTTGGCAAATATGTATATTACACAACTTCCATGCTCTTCATCTTCACCTTTTTAACTTTTCACACACTTTCTCCTTCATAATCTTCTGCAGCATCATCTTTTTCATCAAATTATTCTTCATCTTCACCTTCTTTATCTTCTTCTTAAACTTCTTGCTATTCATCTTTGTTAACATTACTCATATTCTTCTTATTAAACTATTATTCTTATTCATATTCTGCTTCATCTTCTTCATCATATTCTTATTTGTGTCAGAGAATCCTGTACTTGTAATCTGTCAAAGTATGAATTTTTCATCCTTCCGTTCTTGCTGTCACAAAAGATTTAAATTACAACAGTATTTGTCCGTGTTCAGTTTAGCCTGCAGCAGCAGGCATTTTCCAGGGGCACCACGAGGAGGAACAGACTCACCCCCATACACTGCTTAGTCTTCTTCTGCTTAGAATTTAGAGCATATATTTTGCTCTTCATTTTGGTCTTATACTTCATGTTCTTCTGCTTTTAGATCTTCTGCTTATTGTTCTTGTGTCTCTTGTTCCGTATCTTGTATTTGTAGCACAATCTTGTACCAGCTGATGTTACTGGGACACGGTTACTAAGCAGGAGGTACCTGTGCTCCAAAGCACTACCAAGGACCAGCAGACATTGCTGGAACTCGGATACCGAGATGGAGGCACCTAGGCCAAAGGCACTGTGGAGAACCAGCTGACGGTACTGGAACCCGGAGGGGCAGCAGAAGGAAAAGAGCCAATGGCACAACCGAGGACCAGCTGACGTTACTGGGACACGGTTACTAAGCAGGAGGTTCCTGTGCTCCAAAGCACTACCAAGGACCAGCAGACGTTGCTGGAACTCGGATACCGAGATGGAGGCACCTAGGCCAAAGGCACTGCGGAGAACCAGCTGACGGTACTGGAACCCGGAGGGGCAGCAGAAGGAAAAGAGCCAATGGCACAACCGAGGACCAGCTGACATTACTGAACCCCAGTAACACAGGAGCAAGTGTTGACTGTGCTAACAGCACTTCCGAGCAACAACTGGCGGTGTTGGAGCCCAGGGTCAAGGAGGATGTTTAAATACTAGATCAAGTAATTTCCTTGTTACCTGTCAATTTTAAATGTCTATACTTCAAACAAGAGAAAGATAACCTTTACTACCATAAGATGATGATTTCATTTAAACTAATATCTAGATAAATAAAGAATTGACAAACATAAACACATACATTAACATGTTGAACAGCAATGCAAACCACAAAATAAATTAGTTAAGGAATCTGCTATACGGTTGTACATAAAATCATACAAGTACATATCTGAATCCATTAATGATGGATAAGTAACAGTATGTACACCATTTTTATTGTATAGACAATGAATGTCTGACTTCAAAACATCATCAGCATTACAAGTTATCTGTGATATTACTAAAATGTTCCATTTGCTGAATAATGTCCCTAAATATTTTATACAAAATTATACAATTTCCATCATGTAATACTCATAATATGTGGCAATAATCATTTTTATTAACAAACATAACCTTTAAAAAGTGCATAGTGCATAGTGAAAATTGCTATTTATGGCTGACTGTCGACTTGGAAGCATGACAACAGATAGATAAGGTATATATAGATGAGACTGCATAGCCACAGATGGTGAATGGCGATGTAATACTGTACCTCAATAAAGTGTGCGTCACTACTACATAATTTTTTTTATATAGCTTTATAAACAGGGTACATGGATGTATGCTTGTGCCTTTGTTTTGACGCACAGACTGCCTTCCTGCTGAGACGCATTGGGTAGTGAACAGTTGTGTGCAGTGTTCACTGCAGTCTCTGCGGAATAACCACACTTAGACCTTATAACTTTTCAGACTTTCTTTATCAATCTACCAAGATGAAGAAGGCAGGGAGTAAGGCACGTGGTCGTGGAGTTTCTTCAGGGAGAGGACGTGGGGATTCTGTGGCTGCTGCGGCCCCCAGTGACACAGCATCCACCAGTTTTCCCCGTGAGCGTTCCTTTATGCGCACTTTTGTAGGAGCTCGGAGTACCCCCCTGCTGCGGGAAGAACAAATTGAAGCCGTTGTTGTTTGGATGTCAGCCAATGCATCGACTTCAATTGCTTCCACCTCCTCTCAGGACCACAGCACTGTTGGGCAACCATCTGTCTCTTCACCGCCTGGCAAATTGCCCAGGCAGTCAGAGAGTTCTGTACAGGAGCCAGCTGAGTGTCTGCTTCTGTTCTCAGAATCTATTGGCTTGCAAACAGGGGCCCAGCCAAGCAGCATTCTGTAATGTGAAGAGGGAGTATGCAGTGATGCGCAACAGCTGTGTCTCTCTGAATCTGAAGAGGCGGGTGAGACAGTGCCGATGGTCAGCACACCGCAGAACGCATCTGATGATGATGAGACCCAGGTGCCAGTTTCTGTTGAGCATGGTGCTGGCCAGACCACCCAACAGCAGGTGTTGGAAGAGGGTAGTGGAGATGATGAGGTCCAAGACCCAACATGGCATGAGGAACAGGAAGGTGGTGGGAGCAGCTCAGAGGTATAATAATAATATTTATTTATATAGCGCCATCATATTCCGCAGCGCTTTACAGTTTAGCAGTTTCAGAACACAAGTCATAAGTAACAACGTTAACAATACAATAATTTAAGCTAAATAAGTTGCCCCTGCTCGTGACAGCTTACAATGTACAATGAGATGGGGGAGATACAAAGTATAGGTGTTTATGACAATGGTGCATTTACAATGATGTTCCAGCCATCTTAAGGGACTGAGGGATGGAGATAGTGAATGGGCTAGAGACACACACACACTTACACAGAATACATAGAATGACTTTGATTAGTGAATGTGATAGGCCGCTCTGAACAAATGTGTTTTGAGGGAGCGCCTGAAACCATGCAAATTGTGGATAGTCCTAATTTCTTGGGGTACAGCATTCCAGAGGATTGGCGTAGAGCAGGAGAAGTCTTGGAGTCGGGAGTGGGAGTACGTATTAGTGCAGAGGTTAGTCGAAAGTCGTTTGCAGAGCGCAGCAGTCGGTTAGGCCGATAGATAGAAATGAGGGAGGAGATGTAGGAGGGGTGCTGCACTGTGGATAGCTTTGTGGCTGAGAACCAGTACTTTGGTTGAAAGCTGGGAGAGGCCTAGAGAAATGGTTAGTGATAGAAGGAAGATAGAGGAAGACATTGCCCCAACGGTACAAACAGGAGGGAGAGTTAGGCTGCAGACTCGGTTGCCTGTAGCCTCCAGTTTGGCACCTGTTCGGAGCAGTTGTCTTCCAAAAGTCAAAACGTGCGCTCCCAGGACTTGCACTGCGTGGTCCTTTTTTCACACACTTGCACATGATATTTGCTATGTGAAATGCAAGCTGTGTAATCAAAAATTAAAAATAGCTAAAAGTGTCAGTCACCTCAATACCACAAATATGTGGAAACATGTGCGGACAAAGCACGTAGTTGAGTTACAAAGACACACTGGAGATGTAGGCCAACCTACAGCAGCACCTACATCTTCAGGTTGTGTTGAAGCCTCTTCATCGAGCTCACACACAGCTGGTTCTGCTTCCTCACAGGATCGCCATGGAAGAACCTCGGCCACTGTTGTCCAGAGACAAACTGTTATTCCACACACAGCAGCAAGTTCCCTGTCATCCTCACACTCCCAGGCCACAAAACAGCCATCGGTAGCACAGGCATGGGATAAAAGACGGCCATACTCCGCAAACCATGCACGAGCACAGGCTCTGAATGCTGGCATTGCAAAACTCCTGTCCCTTGAAATGCTGTGATTCAGGCTGGTGGAGACAGACAGTTTCCGTAACTGAATATCATTGTCAGTCCCACAATACAATGTGCCAAGCCGATTTCATTTCAGCAGGCAAGCCGTCCCTGGTCTGCAAAAGCATGTTGAGGGAAAAATTAAACATGCGCTACTAAAAGCCCTCAGTAGCAAGGTCCACCTGACCACCGATGCGTGGACCAGTACCCATTGTTATGATCTGCTACAACCAGTAAGGAAAGAAGGGAATTCTGTCCCTACAATACAACTAAGCTGAATCCCTACGATGTAACGGGGAACCTGATCCTGCGACCAACCCGCTAAAGTCCTCATCTAGTGTGAACGAAGACCTATAGTTGCGAGGGAGTAATCCCTACAAGATCTAGGGACTGGGAGAAAAGGTGGACACCTCCTAACATAAATTGTAGCATGGATAATTAAACAGAAAAATAAATACTTTGTGATCCTAACATCAAGCAAAACTGACAGATTAAGGCACCTAAGCACCCGGCTAGCTTAACAGTAGATAATACAATGAAGTCAAGCAAAGCCAGAAGGGCGGAGCCAGACTAAATAGGGAAAAAAGGTCATGTGACCAGCAAACTGAAACAAAACCTAACAAGAGGGTTCTAACACCCATGGCCAGGGACAATACCTTTCCCTCACTGCCCATTGGGTCAATGTTGTGCAGCCGGGTACTGATCTTGCGAGTGGCGCTGTACGTGTTCTGCCAACTCCAAGGATTGCAGGAATCAAGTCTGTACACATTGATTCCTCCTCCTACTCCAGTTCCTCAGAATCATCGCTGCAGGAGCCGTCACGGTCTACCTCCACATGGACCCGTGAACGTTTACCTGTTGCGACCGATATGAGCACAGCCGTGTCCAAATGTCAACAGGCCGTCCTGAAATTAATTTCCATGGGGAATCTTAGCCACACAGCGCAGGAGCTCTGTAATGCCATAAAGCAGGAGAGCGACGTGTGGTTTTTGGAAGAGAATCTACAGGCAGGCTTGGTAGTGTGTGACAATGGCCGAAATCTGGTGTCAGCTCTGGGCCTTGGCAACCTCACTCACATACCATGTCTGTCATATGTGCTCAACTTGGTCGTGCAGAGTTTTTTGAGGGACTATCCGGATCTTGATGCACTGCTGCACAAGGTCCGCCTAGAGTGCGCTCACTTGCGACGTTCCAGCATGGCCAGATCGCTGATTGCAGCTCTGCAACGCAGATTTCACCTTCATGAACATCGCATCATATGTGACGTACCCACCAGGTGGAATTCCTCGTTACATATGTTGGAGCGGTTGTGTGAGCAGCAGCCAACAGTAATGGAGTATCAGCTGCATCAGGCGCAGTCAACTCGCAATTTGCGCCGTTCACACTTCACCACTACTGAGTGGGCCTCTATAATAAGAATAATAATATTATTTATTTATATAGCGCCATAATATTCCGCAGTGCTTTACAGTTTAACAGTTTCAAAACACAAGTCATAAGTAACAACGTTAACAATACAATAATTAAAGCAAAATCGCCGCCCCTGCTGGTGAAAGCTTACAATCTACAATGAGGTGGGGGAGATACAAAGTACAGGTGTTTATATACAATGGTGTTTTTACAATGATGGTCCAGCCATTTTAAGGGAGTGAGGGATGCATGGAGATAGTGAATGGGCTACACACACAGAATTACACATAGAATGACTTTGATTAGTGAATGTGATAGGCCACTGTGAACAAATGTGTTTTGAGGGAGCGCCTGAAACCATCCAAATTGCGGATAGTCCTAATTTCTTGGGGTAGAGCATTCCAGAGGATTGGCGCAGCGCGGGAGAAGTCTTGGAGTTGGGAGTGGGAGGTACGGATTAGTGCAGAGGTTAGTCGAAGGTCGTTTGCAGAGTGCAGCAGTCGGTTAGGCCGATAAATATAAATAAGGGAGGAGATGTAGGGGGGTGCTGCGCTGTGGAGAGCTTTGTTGGTGAGAACCAGTAATTAGAATTGGATCCTATAATGAATGGGCAGCCACTGCCAGTGTAATGAGTGGCGAATAACTCTATGAAGGATATCTGCCACGTTTTGCGTGCGTTTGATGAGTCAACGCGGATGGCGAGTGCAGATGATGCACTAGTCAGCCTGACTGTCCCCCTTATCTGCCTGCTTCAAAAAACACTGCAAGCACTAAGGCATGAGGTTTTGGAAGAGGTGGAGGATGAGGAGTCACAAATTCCATCACCTTCTGGACAGTCAGCGCAACGTGGTTCCTCACAAAGGGCTGGAGGACTTTCAAAGTACCATGCTGTATCAACAATTGAACCTCCAGAGTCGCTGTCTATATTTTCATAACCATTACAAACTTTTAATGTATTTACAAAGCACATAATGTACATTTTTGTCTATCCTTTTGTAATGCTATTGTGTTTCCATAAACTGATGTTACAGAATTATGATACAAAGTTTTTAAATTTTGAGTTTTAAATTTTGTAAATTTATATGTATTTGAAGGACTTTGTGAGAGGATGAGGAGGAGTCAATGGAGGAGGAAGACATCGCTCCAGAGGGAGGTAGACAATGCTCTAGTCAGTATGTAGACCAAGGGTGGGGTGATGCACAGCAGGCAGAGATGACGCCTCTTGCAGGGGACAACGTTTCTTGGCCAGTTGGGAGTCTGCAGCACATGGTTGATTTCATGCTGCAGTGGCTGAGAAACGACCGCCGCATCGAACACATTCACACCACGTCTGATTATTGGGTGTACACCCTCCTAGACCCTCGCTACCGGGACAACTTACAAAGCCTCATCACACCGTTGAACCGGGAGCGTAAAATGCGGAAGTACCAAGACACACTGGTGCAATCCATAATGTTCTCCATTCCAGCCGAGAGCACTGCTGCTGCTACTGCTTTACAAAGCAGCTCTGTGCGTCGAGGCAGTGGAGACAGCTCTGCAACAAGAGGGAGCACAAGCAGCGCCTCTGCACAGGGCAAGAACAGTATGTTCCAAATGTGTCGAAGTTTTGTGGCAGCGCCACCAATGTCTACACCATCCGAGACGGCTCCAGTCAGCAGGAGGCAACATTTCCGTAAGATGGTGACAGACTACATGTCTTGCCCTCTCAGTGTACTCCCAGATGGCTCTTCCCCATTCAAGTTTTGTGTCTCTAAGCTGGATACATGGCCAGAGCTTAGCCAGTATGCATTGGAGGTGCTGGCTTGCCCTGCTGCCAGTGTATTATCGGAGCGCGTCTTTACTGCTGCAGGTGGTGTACTAACAGACCGTTGCATGCGACTATCCTCCGATAATGTAGAACGGCTTACTTTTCTGAAAATGAACTAGGCATGGATCTCGCCTGAATTTGCCTGTCCGGTTTCAGATTAACTAACTGGTTGGCAACGTTTTCCATGTCTCCTGTTATGTTCATCTTTCTACCACCTGAGCTATACTCCCTGGGCTACAACACTGCCAGTTGCTGCTCAGAAGTGTCGTGTCCACAGACCAATACACAAGCTATAGTGATAGTGGGGTTCAGTAACGCCTGCTGTTCCCCTGCTGCGTGTCTGACAAAAATTAATGCTGCTAACTCCAAATTAAAGTTCAAATTAAAGTTCAAACATCTCATACTAGGCCTCAGGCTACACCCTCCTTGACCCTGGGCTCAGAAGTGTTGGATGCACAGATCAAAACAATCGATGATGTGTTTGTGGGGTTCAGTAACGCCTGCTGTTCCCCTGCTGTGTGTCCGGCAAAAATTACTGCTACCTAGCTACACATGTTGAAAAAAACATGACATGTTAAAGTGGCTAGTGCTACACATAGATATCAGGCTACACCCTTACTTCTAAGCTGTAAACAAGTGAAACGTCAAATTTAAAACCATTCAATGATTAGTGTTGGTAACAAATCTGTAACTAAATAATTGTGACATATTATGGCAGATATCCACATGTCTAACACAAATGCTAACACAAAAGCATACTTATGCTATAGGGTACTGATGGTGAACCTTCTCACTCCATAACTTTGACAAATCCAACTCACATCATGCCTCAAATGCTGCAATGTTGGAAGTGCATAATGTGGGTTGAACTTTGACAACAGCTGCAGTGCGAAGGTTATCCTTCTGTGTTCTTGGCTTTTAAATAAAAGCATACAAGTAAATATAATAATACATTGTTGATTAAGGGACATGATGTACACCTGTAATATTGTGCAAACAATGGATGTAGGACTATTCCTCTTCAACATTACTTATATTTGTGTCATTTGAAAAAATACATATTTTAGTTAAAAATTAAAAACCCATGTTCAGTAGCTGTGAAAGGCCCGTTTGTGTACTTCTATATTGTTTGCAACCAATGTATTGTATACGGATGGAATCACGTCACTGTAATAGATTTGAATTATTTTAAATAGAATAAAGCAGCACCAATTTTAGAAAAATGACAAGGATGAGCCAGTGACAGACACTCAGCAGAGTACACGCAGCGGTGGTTGAAGAAGTAAATGGAGCGTGATCTGCATTTAAAAAAAAAAAAAAAAAAAATACCTCACAGACTGCAGTGAACACTGAAACACAACTATTCACAATCTGTGAAAGGCTACTCCTTTGTCTACTTCTATAGTGTTTGCAACCAATGTATTGTAGACGGATGGAAGCGCGTCACACTAATAGATTAGATTTTAAATGGAATGGAGCAGAACCAATTGGAGATAAATGAAAAGGATGAGCCACTGAGACACGCTCAGCAGAGTACAAGCAGCAGTGCTTGAACAAGTAACTGGAGCGTGATGTGCACTCAAAAAAAAAAAAACACAGACTGCAGTGAACACTGAAACACAACTGTCCACAATCTGGGAAAGGCTACTCCTTTGTCTACTTCTATAGTGTTTGCAACCAATGTATTGTATACGGATGGAAGCGCGTCACACTAATAGATTAGATTTTTTTCAAATATAATGGAGAAGCACCAATTGGAGAAAAATGAAAAGGATGAGGCACTGAGACACGCTCAGCAGAGTACAAGCAGCAGTGCTTGAACAAGTAACTGGAGCGTGATATGCACTCAAAAAATAAAAAACACAGACTGAAGTGAACACTGAAACACAACTGTCCACAATCTGTGAAAGGCTACTCCTTTGTCTACTTCTATAGTGTTTGCAACCAATGTATTGGATACGGATGGAAGCGCATCACACTATAATTTCTATTGAATGGAGCAGCTAGAATTACACTAAAGAAAAAAAAAAAGAGTCTGTGAGTGACATGTGCAGATGCCTACAGACAGCGTTGGATGCAGTGCAAACTGCAGCGTTACCTGCACTCACACACACCTTGCAGAGCTGTTAAAACAACACTGCAGGCAAAAGGAAGCTTTACACAGCGGTTGGTGATAGCCTGCCTACAGCACAGTACACTAAATCGCAATCTCTAACTGTCCCTCAGAGTCAGCAGAGTAGCGTTCTGTCCCTATCTGAATTCACAGCACAGTGACGCTAAAATGGCGGCGGCGCCTTTTATAGTGCATTCTGACATCATTTCAGCAGCCAATCACAGCCATGCCATTAGTTAAGATGACCGCAGCATTACAGGATGTGCCCACACTTCGTAGGATTCCTCATTGGCTGACTAAAATCACATTGCCTCTCAAAGAATTATGGGAACTTCCGATTCCGGTATACGATATTGAAAAAGTATCGGAATTAAGTATCGGAATTCCGATAACGCGAATATCGGCCGATACCCGATACTTGCGGTATCGGAATGCTCAACACTACTTGAGAGTCCTCTGTGATTGATACCGTTTAATGGCTAACTGAAAATATGGTAACAAATTCAAAGCTTTTGAGACTACTCAGGTCTCTTCATCAGGCTAAAACTAAAAAAAAAAAGGAAGAATCACATATTTCTACACACAACAGGACACAGGAATAGGTAAGACAAGCGAGGGAGGGATCAAGTGAGGGGAGACCGGCCAAAAAATGAGAACAAGGATGAATTATCAGCGCCACACGATAAGACAAAAAATAATGGATTTACCTGTGGCAAAACACTTTTGTATGCCCGGTCATAGCATGATGGATATGGAATTACTGGTATTAAAATATAACTTCAAATATGACAAAGATACAAAGGTTTCAGAATATAAGCTCATCATGACCTTTGACACTGTTAGTGATGGAATGAATAGATCACACGGATTTATGTCATTCTATATCAATTAAGGAATCTGCATCTCTGCCCTTCCAGGGGCATGAAAACACAAAACCAGACCCCAATCAGAGGGCAATAAAACTTTCTATCGTTATCTAGGAACTGTTCCAATATTTATGTTCATCCCTCTGTGATAATGACAGTTCTGCTACACGTCACTTACTTGTCTTAGCTATTGCACTATTCCTGTGTCCTGTTGTGTATAGAAATATGTGATGCTTCATTTTTTGGTTTAGTCTTTTCCTGATGAAGAGACGTGAGTAGCCTCGAAAGCTTGCAATTTGTTACCATCTTTTCAGTTATCCATTCAAAGGTATCAACCACTGCGGACTCTCAAGTCTAAATATTTATCTATCTACTGGCTAACACGGTACAAAGATACACATGTTTCCTAACTTCAAGAATAAAAATAAAGACACTGCAAATATAAACGCATATATGCACATGCCAACAAGAAATGGAACAACACACCACCCAAAAAATTGGTTACAAAATATAGTGTTGTAAATTTAACAATAAAAGTCCATTTTTGTATTTATGAATAATGCTTAAGGAACGCTATGTTAAACCATAACATAGTGAAGACAATGGATTTTGTAATAGTCACTTATCATCATCATCATTGCAATTTAGATGTGACAGTCACAGACATTTCAATTATTTAAGTTAATAAAATAGTTACTTTGTACACCATGTATGACATGTCCAGCATGGACTCATCAATGTGATGACACAATAATGTACGATAAAAAATAACCATTTAAAAAAACATAATGCATTGTCACAATTTAAGTGTGTGCCTGCAAGTGTAGGTGAAACAAAGGCTACGGATAGCAAAGGTATATTCTATGTCTGTATCAGACAGTGGACAGCCTCTGATGGGTAATGTCGATGTTATACTGTACGTCAATAAAGTCTGCGGCTGCAATCATGCATTTTTTGCTTGTACAGTGTTGAAGAGGGTAAAAGCATGTCTGGTTGCGCAAGGCTTTATCCGTCAACACTACCTTCCTACTGTCACGCGTAGGGTAGGGTAGCGTGTGTCAATTAGATGACTCTATAAAATGTGACGTTACGCAGCGTTATTGCGCCCTAGGGATGCCAAAAATACGACAGCAGTAATCATTTACTGTCTAATACTCCACCTATGACCAACAAAAAAAGACCGTTCCCTCTTTAACAATCTACAAGACTAACAAGCATAATGGTTGACGCTTACTTTATTGAGGTACAGTATTACATCGACATTGTCCATGAGTAACTATGCACTGTGATACCTATATACCATTATTAATTTATATCTGTTGTGGTTGTTTCAACAGCACTTGCAGGTATAACTAGTACTACCTATTGTCAGTATGCATGATGCACTTTCTAGATGTAATAATTTATTATTGCACATTATTACCAGGTTTAGATGCTGGCCATTTCATATATGGTGTGTGAAGTTACAGTTGGCATCAGTATGTGTATTTTATAATGTCTGTCATAAATAAAACTCGTGATGATGATGATGAGGATTTTATGATTTGTACATCCATTGACTGCATTATCTTACAGGTACAGATAAAGTTCCTTAAAAAGCATTAATTGATAAGTATGAAATGTACTTTTATGCATTAATTTCAAAAAGTGAAGACTATGTTTTAGTTTTTGTTACCATTTATAATAGACATGTGCAGATATGCGCTGTGATGACAAATTATTATTTGTCCATATTTGTCATAAAAATTTATCATTCTAGGCCTGGAAAACTTCACAATTTCCTGTTTTAAGCATAACAATCAGGGTGACGGCTCTTCCCTATTTGGAGCATGTTCGACATGGGTTTTTCTGTGCATGTGTAGGGAACAGGAGACTTGTTGCCGGACACACAGCAGGGGAACAGCTGGCGTTACTGAACCCCACTAACACTATAGCTTGTGTATTGGTCTGTGGACACGACACTTCTGAGCAGCAACTGGCAGTGTTGTAGCACAGGGAGTAGAGTTCAGGTGGTAGAAAGATGAACATAACAGGAGACATGGATAACGTTGCGAACCAGTTATTTAATCTGAAAACGGACAGACAAATTCTGGCGAGATCCATGCCTTGTTCATTTTCAGAAAAGTAAGCCGGTCTACATTATCGGAGGATAGTCGCATGCGACGGTCTGTTAGTACACCACCTGCGGCACTAAAGACGCGCTCCGATAATACACTGGCAGCAGGGCAAGCCAGCACCTCCAATGCATACTGACTAAGCTCTGGCCATGTATCCAGCTTAGAGACCCAAAACTTGAATGGGGAAGAGCCATCTGGGAGTACACTGAGAGGGAAAGACATGTAGTCTGTCACCATCTTACGGAAACGTTGCCTCCTGCTGACTGGAGCCGTCTCGGATGGTGTAGACATTGGTGGCGCTGCCACAAAACTTCGCCACATTTGGAACATACTGGTCTTGCCCTGTGCAGAGGCGCTGCTTGTGCTCCCTCTTGTTGCAGAGCTGTCTCCACTGCCTGGACGCACAGAGCTGCTTTGTAAAGCAGTAGCAGCAGCAGTGCTCTCGGCTGGAATGGAGAACATTATGGATTGCACCAGTGTGTCTTGGTACTCCCGCATTTTACGCTCCCGGTTCAACGGTGTGATGAGGCTTTGTAAGTTGTCCCGGTAGTGAGGGTCTAGGAGGGTGTACACCCAATAATCAGACGTGGTGAGAATGTGGGCGATGCGGCGGTCGTTTCTCAGGCACTGCAGCATGAAATCAACCATGTGCTGCAGACTCCCAACTGGCCAAGAAACACTGTCCCCTGCAAGAGGCGTCATCTCTGCCTGCTCTGCATCACCCCACCCTCGCTCTACATACTGACTAGAGCGTTGTGTACCTCCCTCTGGAGAGATGTCTTCCTCCTCCATTGACTCCTCCTCATCCTCCTCACAAAGTGAACACTGCCCAGCCCTTTGTGAGGAACCACGTTGCGCTGACTGTCCAGAAGGTGATGGAATTTGTGACTCCTCATCCTCCACCTCTTCCAAAACCTCATCCCTTATTGCTTGCAGTGTTTTTTGAAGCAGGCAGATAAGGGGGACAGTCAGGCTGACTAGTGCATCATCTGCACTCGCCATCCGCGTTGACTCATCAAACGCACGCAAAACGTGGCAGATGTCCTTCATAGAGGCCCACTCAGTAGTGGTGAAGTGTGAACGACGCAAATTGCGAGTTGATTGCGCCTGATGCAGCTGATACTCCATTACTGCTGGCTGCTGCTCACACAACCGCTCCAACATATGTAACGTGGAATTCCACCTGGTGGGTACGTCACATATGATGCGATGTTCAGGAAGGCGAAATCTGCGTTGCAGAGCTGCAATGCGCGATCTGGCCATGCTGGAACGTCGCAAGTGAGCGCACTCTAGGCGGACCTTGTGCAGCAGTGCATCAAGATCCGGATAGTCCCTCAAAAAACTCTGCACGACCAAGTTGAGCACATGTGCCAGACATGGTATGTGAGTGAGGTTGCCAAGGCCCAGAGCTGCCACCAGATTTCGGCCATTGTCACACACTACCAAGCCTGGCTGGAGATTCGCTGGCAAAAACCACACGTCGCTCTCCTGCTTGATGGCATTCCAGAGCTCCTGCGCTGTGTGGCTTCGATTCCCCATATAAATTAATTTCAGGACGGCCTGTTGACGTTTGGCCACGGCTGTGCTCATATCGGTCGCATCAGGTAAGCGTTCACGGGTCCATGTGGAGGTAGACCGTGACGGCTCCTGCAGCGATGATTCTGAGGAACTGGAGTAGGAGGTGGAGTCAATGTGGACAGACTTGATTCCTGCAATCCTTGGAGTTGGCAGAACACGTACAGCGCCACTCTCAAGATCTGTACCCGGCTCCACAACATTGACCCAATGGGCAGTGAGGGAAAGGTATCGTCCCTGGCCATGGGTACTGGTCCACGCATCGGTGGTCAGGTGGACCTTGCTACTGACGGCGTTTAGTAGCGCATGTTTAATTTTTCCCTCGACATGCTTTTGCAGACCAGGGACGGCTTGCCTGCTGAAATAAAATCGGCTGGGCACATGGTATTGTGGGACTGCCAATGCCATAAAGTTACGGAAAGTGTCAGTCTCCACCAGCCTGAATGACAGCATTTCAAGGGACAGAAGTTTTGCAATGCCAGCATTCAGAGCCTGTGCTCGTGGATGGTTTGCCGAGTATGGCCGTCTTTTATCCCATGCCTGTGCTACCGATGGCTGTTTTGTGGCCTGGGAGTGTGAGGATGACAGGGAACTTGCAGCTGTGGGTGGAATAACACTGGGTCTCTGGACAACAGTTACAGAGGTTCTTCCATGGCGATCCTGTGAGGAAGCCGAACCAGCTGTGTGTGAGCTGGAGGAAGAGACTCCAACACGAGCTGAAGATGTAGGTGCTTGTTGTGAATGGGTTTGAGATGAGTTCTGAGCAGAGGCTCCCTCTGGTGGTTACAAGCGGTGCTAGTGAAGATTGTGAGGACTGGGAATCAGGTGTTACTGACTGGTCTTATATAAGGGAGTCATTTTCCCATCAGGGTTGCCGGTGATCAATTGTTCTGGTCTGAATCCTTCATTCCAGTTTCCCTTGTAGCCTGCTGTGTCGTGTCTGCATCTCCTGCTTACAGATAAGACTTTTGCTTCTTTTGTGTTTGTGCTATATTTTTGCATTTTGTCCTGCACTTCTTTGGGGGCCTTCAGGGTCCCCTCCGGGGGCTTCTGCCCTCTCAGTTTAGTTCAGCCACTGAGTTTTGTTCTTTTGCTTTTTCCAGTTTTTTCAGTGGCTGCTGTTTTTATTTTGTTACACCAGAGAACTAATTTAGGTGGTAGAGGTCGTGTGATCTCAGGTGATTTTGAAATTAGTAGAGTTGGTGCTTTTCAGGGTTTTCTGGGATTGCAGTAAGTACCCTTCCTATCCTTTTCTATTTAGATAGTTTGGGCCCCAGCGTTTGCTCATACTATTTTCTTTCTGTGTCAGTATTTCCTCTTGTCTAACCGCCATTACATGTTTGGGGGCTTTCTGTTATCTTTGGGGTTCTGCTCCGGGGCAGATAGCTTTCCTATTTCTATCTTTAGGTGTAGTTAGTTTCTCAGGCTGTGACGAGGCGTCTAGGACCAACGTAGGAACGCTCCACGGCTGCCTCTAGTTGTGGTGGTTAGTCAGGGTACTGCAATCTCATAGATTCCAACTGCTCTGGTGTATTGCCTTTTTTACCTGCACTCCTCAGCTACCGAAACATAAAAGTATCACCGGCCAAAAAAATTGAAATTGTATGGTACTCACAGAAGGAAAAAAAATATTGTGAAAAAAAAAAAGTTGTCAGAGTTGTCAGAGATATTTTTCTGTTTGTTGCATTTTTTTTTTTTTCCTCTGTATCTCTGGGTGCTGGGGAGGATCTTTTCTCCCAATGGAGTTTGCACAGTTGTCTGGCTGTGTGGATCAGCTTGCCACTGAGGTTCAGAGTATTGCTGCATATCTTGCTAGGTTGCCTGTTGTGGAACCTAGGATCCCCATGCCAGATTTGTTTTTAGGGGATCGAGCTAAGTTTCAGAATTTCAAAAATAATTGTAAATTGTTTTTTGCCTTAAAATCTAAGTCCTCAGGAAACGCAGCGCAGCAGGTTCAAATTATTATCTCTCTCCTGCGCGGCGATCCTCAGGATTGGGCTTTTTCCCTGATACCTGGGGATCCTGTTTTGAGTGATGTTGATGCGTTTTTTCAGGCTTTGGGGTTATTGTACGATGAGCCTAATGTCACTGATCAAGCTGAAAAAACCTTGTTGGCATTAAATCAGGGGCTTGATGACGCTGAGTTATACTGTCAGAGATTCCGTAGGTGGGCAGTCCTGACCAAATGGAATGACGACGCTTTGGCGGCCCTTTTCCGGAAGGGTCTGTCAGATAATGTAAAGGATGTTATGGTGGGATTCCCTGTCCCCTCTGGTCTCAATGATTCTATGTCATTAGCGATTCAAATTGACAGACGTTTGCGTGAGCGGAGAAGTATGCGTGGAATAGTGTTGCCTTGTGAACCAGCTTCTGAACCCATGCAGTGTGATAGAGTGGTGTCTGGGGCACAGCGTCATGAGTTTCGAATGCGCAATGGGTTATGTTTCTACTGTGGTGATGCCTCTCATGCTATTTCAGTCTGCCCTAAGCGGGGAAGACGTTTTGCACGCTCAGTTGTCTTGGGTAGTGTTCAGACTAAGTTTTTATTAACTGTCACTCTGATATGCTCTCTGTCCTCATTTTCTGCTCAGGCTTTCGTTGATTCTGGAGCAGCTATTAACCTGATGGATTATGATTTTGCTAAACGTTGTGGGTTTCCCTTGATACCCTACAGAAGTCTATTCCCCTACTGGGGATCGATTCTACCCCTTTGGCTGAGAATAAACCCCAGTTTTCTACTCAGGTGATAATGAGGGTTGAACCTGATCACCAGGAGTGCTGCAAATTTTTGGTTCTATATAATCTGCATGACATTATCGTGCTGGGTTTCCCTTGGTTACAGTCTCATAATCCTGTTTTGGATTGGAAATCTGTGTCTGTAACCAGTTGGGGCTGCCAATGTGTTAATACCAACACTCCTGTTTTTTCTGCCTCCCCCCAGGCTCAGGATGTTCCTGACTTTTTGTTTGATTTTTCTGATGTGTTTAGCGAAAGTAAATCTGCATCCTTGCCTCCCCATAGGAGCTATGACTGCGCTATTGAATTAGTGCCGGGTAGTAAATTCCCTAAAGGTCGCCTTTTTAACTTGTCTGTACCTGAACATGACGCTATGCGGTCTTATATCAAGGAATCATTGGAGAAGGGTCATATCAGACCATCCTCTTCACCCTTAGGTGCCGGTTTTTTCTTTGTGGCCAAAAAAGATGGTTCATTAAGGCCGTGTATTGATTATCGTCTCTTGAACAATATTACTGTGAAATATCAATACCCGTTACCCTTGATTTCTGACCTGTTTTCCAGGGTGAAAAACGCTACTTGGTTTACCAAGCTTGACCTCAGGGGGGCGTATAACCTTATTCGCATTAAGCACGGGGATGAATGGAAGACGGCATTCAATACCCCTGAAGGGCATTTTGAGTACCTAGTGATGCCCTTTGGGCTCACTAATGCTCCTTCCGTCTTCCAGTCCTTCATGAATGACATTTTCAGGGATTTTGTGGACAAATTTCTGATTGTTTATTTGGATGATATCTTGATTTTTTTCTAATGACTGGGACTCTCATGTGAAACATGTTCGAACTGTATTCCAGATTTTGAGAGAGAATGCTCTGTATGTGAAGGGATCAAAGTGTCTTTTTGGCGTACAGAGGATCTCATTTCTGGGATTCATTTTGTCCCCATCTGTTATTGAAATGGACCCGGTCAAGGTTCAGGCCATCTGTGATTGGGTCCAACCTACTTCATTAAAGGCTCTTCAGAGATTTTTGGGTTTTGCCAATTTTTATCGTAAATTTATTGGTAATTTCTCGGTTATTGTTAAACCATTAACTGATTTGACCAGAAAGGGTTCTGATGTGGTGAATTGGCCTCCTGAGGCAGTCTCTGCATTTCAGGAACTTAAGCAGAGATTCACTTCTGCTCCTGTTCTACGGCAGCCTGATGTTTCTCTGCCATTTCAGGTGGAGGTTGATGCCTCTGAAATTGGGGCAGGTGCCGTTTTGTCCCAAAAAGATCCAGAGACCTCTAAAAGTAACCCTTGTGCCTTTTTCTCTCGAAAATTTTCTCCTACTGAACGTAATTATGACGTAGGTAATCGGGAGTTATTGGCCATGAAGTGGGCCTTTGAAGAGTGGAGACATTGGCTGGAGGGAGCCAAACATCAGGTGGTGGTCCTTACGGACCATAAGAATCTGGTCTATCTGGAATCTGCCAAGCGACTCAATCCTAGACAGGCCAGGTGGGCCTTGTTTTTCACACGTTTTAATTTTGTGGTTTCCTTTCTTCCTGGCACTAAGAATGTTAAGGCGGATGCCCTCTCGAGGAGTTTCCTTGCGGACTCTCCTGAGTTATCTGATCCTTCTGTTATTTTGAAAGAGGGTGTAGTTCTTTCCGCCATCTCGCCAATTTGAGACTTGCTCTGGAAGGGTGTCAGGAGGATAGGCCCGAGCGCTGCCCTGTTGGAAAATTGTTTGTCCCGGACCAATGGAAAAAGAGTGTGATGTCTGAGATTCATTGTTCCGCATTGGCTGGGCATCCCGGAATTTTTGGTAATAGAGACTTGGTTAGTCGGTCCTTTTGGTGGCCTACCTTGTCTCGTGATGTCAAGGAATTTGTGCAGTCCTGCGGGACTTGCTCTCGCTCCAAGCCTTGCTCTCGCTCTAGTGGTTTGTTGATGCCATTGCCTGTGCCCAAGAGACCATGGACCCATATCTCTATGGATTTAATTTCCGATCTTCCTGTTTCTCAGAGAATGACCACCATCTGGGTAATTTGTGATAGGTTTTCCAAAATGATTCATCTTGTGCCATTACCTAAGTTGCCTTCCTCCTCTGAATTGGTGCCGTTGTTCCTTCAGCACGTGGTTTGTTTACACGGCATTCCTGAGAACATTGTGTCTGACAGAGGAGTCCAGTTTGTTTCCAGATTTTGGAGGACTTTTTGTTCTAAACTGGGTGTTCAATTGTCTTTCTCCTTGGCATTTCATCCTCAGACCAATAATCAAACTGAGAGAACAAACCAGACATTGGAGACTTATCTAAGATGCTTTGTGTCTGCTGATCAGGATGACTGGGTCTCTTTTTTGCCTTTGGCTGAGTTTGCTCTTAATAATAGGGCTAGCTCTGCCACTTTGATGTCTCCGTTTTTCTGTAATTCTGGGTTTCACCCTCGATTTTCTTCAGGACAGACGGAGGCTTCTGTCTGTCCAGGTGTTGACTCTGTTGTTGAGCGTATGCAGCAGATTTGGGACCAGGTAGTGGAGAGGTTGTCCTTCTCTCAGGAGAAGGCCCAGCGGTTTGCTAACCGGCATAGGACTGATGGTCCTCGGTTTAAAGTGGGGGACTTGGTCTGGTTGTCCTCAAAGAATATTCCTATGAGAGTAGCATCTCCTAAATTTAAGCCTAGGTTCATTGGACCTTATAAGATCATGGAGATTATTAATCCTGTTTCTTTTCGTTTGCTTCTTCCAGGGACATTTAAGATCCATAACGTGTTCCACAAGTCCTTGTTGAAGAGGTTTGTTGAGCCAGTGGTTCCTGCTGCTGTGCCTCCTGACCCTGTTTTGGTTGAGGGCAATCTGGAGTATGTGGTTGAGAAAATATTGGATTCTCGTTTTTCTAGACGGAAACTCCAGTATTTGGTTAAATGGAGAGGTTATGGTCAGGAAGACAATTCTTGGGTGTTTGCTTCGGACATCCATGCTAGGAGACTTATCCGTGCGTATCATAGAACTCATCCTGACCGACCTGGTTGCTCAAATGAGGGTTCGGTGACCCCTCCTCAAGGGGGGGTACTGTTGTGAATGGGTTTGAGATGAGTTCTGAGCAGAGGCTCCCTCTGGTGGTTAAAAGCGGTGCTAGTGAAGATTGTGAGGACTGGGAATCAGGTGTTACTGACTGGTCTTATATAAGGGAGTCATTTTCCCATCAGGGTTGCCGGTGATCAATTGTTCTGGTCTGAATCCTTCATTCCAGTTTCCCTTGTAGCCTGCTGTGTCGTGTCTGCATCTCCTGCTTACAGATAAGACTTTTGCTTCTTTTGTGTTTGTGCTATATTTTTGCATTTTGTCCTGCACTTCTTTGGGGGCCTTCAGGGTCCCCTCCGGGGGCTTCTGCCCTCTCAGTTTAGTTCAGCCACTGAGTTTTGTTCTTTTGCTTTTTCCAGTTTTTTCAGTGGCTGCTGTTTTTATTTTGTTACACCAGAGAACTAATTTAGGTGGTAGAGGTCGTGTGATCTCAGGTGATTTTGAAATTAGTAGAGTTGGTGCTTTTCAGGGTTTTCTGGGATTGCAGTAAGTACCCTTCCTATCCTTTTCTATTTAGATAGTTTGGGCCCCAGCGTTTGCTCATACTATTTTCTTTCTGTGTCAGTATTTCCTCTTGTCTAACCGCCATTACATGTTTGGGGGCTTTCTGTTATCTTTGGGGTTCTGCTCCGGGGCAGATAGCTTTCCTATTTCTATCTTTAGGTGTAGTTAGTTTCTCAGGCTGTGACGAGGCGTCTAGGACCAACGTAGGAACGCTCCACGGCTGCCTCTAGTTGTGGTGGTTAGTCAGGGTACTGCAATCTCATAGATTCCAACTGCTCTGGTGTATTGCCTTTTTTACCTGCACTCCTCAGCTACCGAAACATAACAGGTGCTGCTGTAGGTTGGCCTACATCTCCAGTGTGTCTTTGTAACTCAGCTACGTGCTTTGTCCGTACATGTTTCCACATATTTGTGGTATTGAGGTTACTGGTATTTTTACCTCTTTTAACTTTTTGATTACACAGCTTGCATTTGACATAGCAAATATCATCTGCAAGTTAGAGTTGAGCGATACTTTCCGATATCCTAAAGTATCGGAATCGGAATGGTATCGCCGATATCACTAAAATATCGGCGATACCCGATACCGATACCGGAAGTCCCATGTAAGTCTATGGGAACAAAATATCAAAATTAAAAAAAAACCATTCTTGCCTTGTTGGTTAATTGTACATGAAGGAAAACAAGAAAGAGTAATGTAGAATGTATTGGGGAAGGTTGAGGAGACATTAAAGGCATAGATGTTTAACCCAATCAAATGGAATAGCATAAATATTTTTTTTTTAAAGATGTTCGGATTGACGAAGAAATTGACAATGTTAACGTTTTTTATATTTTGGCAAATATGTATATTACACAACTTCCATGCTCTTCATCTTCACCTTTTTAACTTTTCACACACTTTCTCCTTCATAATCTTCTGCAGCATCATCTTTTTCATCAAATTATTCTTCATCTTCACCTTCTTTATCTTCTTCTTAAACTTCTTGCTATTCATCTTTGTTAACATTACTCATATTCTTCTTATTAAACTATTATTCTTATTCATATTCTGCTTCATCTTCTTCATCATATTCTTATTTGTGACAGAGAATCCTGTACTTGTAATCTGTCAAAGTATGAATTTTTCATCCTTCCGTTCTTGCTGTCACAAAAGATTTAAATTACAACAGTATTTGTCCGTGTTCAGTTTAGCCTGCAGCAGCAGGCATTTTCCAGGGGCACCACGAGGAGGAACGGACTCACCCCCATACACTGCTTAGTCTTCTTCTGCTTAGAATTTAGAGCATATATTTTGCTCTTCATTTTGGTCTTATACTTCATGTTCTTCTGCTTTTAGATCTTCTGCTTATTGTTCTTGTGTCTCTTGTTCCGTATCTTGTATTTGTAGCACAATCTTGTACCAGCTGATGTTACTGGGACACGGTTACTAAGCAGGAGGTACCTGTGCTCCAAAGCACTACCAAGGACCAGCAGACGTTGCTGGAACTCGGATACCGAGATGGAGGCACCTAGGCCAAAGGCACTGCGGAGAACCAGTTGACGGTACTGGAACCCGGACGGGTAGCAGAAGGTACAAGAGCCAATGCAAGTAACGAGGACCAGCTGACTGTGCTGGAACCCGGAGGGGCAGCAGAAGGAAAAGAGCCAATGGCACAACCGAGGACCAGCTGACGTTACTGGGACACGGTTACTAAGCAGGAGGTACCTGTGCTCCAAAGCACTACCAAGGACCAGCAGACGTTGCTGGAACTCGGATACCGAGATGGAGGCACCTAGGCCAAAGGCACTGCGGAGAACCAGTTGACGGTACTGGAACCCGGACGGGTAGCAGAAGGTACAAGAGCCAATGCAAGTAACGAGGACCAGCTGACTGTGCTGGAACCCGGAGGGGCAGCAGAAGGAAAAGAGCCAATGGCACAACAGAGGACCAGCTGACGTTACTGGGACACGGTTACTAAGCAGGAGGTACCTGTGCTCCAAAGCACTACCAAGGACCAGCAGACGTTGCTGGAACTCGGATACCGAGATGGAGGCACCTAGGCCAAAGGCACTGCGGAGAACCAGTTGACGGTACTGGAACCCGGACGGGTAGCAGAAGGTACAAGAGCCAATGCAAGTAACGAGGACCAGCTGACTGTGCTGGAACCCGGAGGGGCAGCAGAAGGAAAAAGAGCCAATGGCACAACCGAGGACCAGCTGACGTTACTGAACCCCAGTAACACAGGAGCAAGTGTTGACTGTGCTAACAGCACTTCCGAGCAACAACTGGCGGTGTTGGAGCCCAGGGTCAAGGAGGATGTTTAAATACTAGATCAAGTAATTTCCTTGTTACCTGTCAATTTTAAATGTCTATACTTCAAACAAGAGAAAGATAACCTTTACTACCATAAGATGATGATTTCATTTAAACTAATATCTAGATAAATAAAGAATTGACAAACATAAACACATACATTAACATGTTGAACAGCAATGCAAACCACAAAATAAATTAGTTAAGGAATCTGCTATACGGTTGTACATAAAAGCATACAAGTACATATCTGAATCCATTAATGATGGATAAGTAACAGTATGTACACCATTTTTATTGTATAGACAATGAATGTCTGACTTCAAAACATCATCAGCATTACAAGTTATCTGTGATATTACTAAAATGTTCCATTTGCTGAATAATGTCACTAAATATTTTATACAAAATTATACAATTTCCATCATGTAATACTCATAATATGTGGCAATAATCATTTTTATTAACAAACATAACCTTTAAAAAGTGCATAGTGCATAGTGAAAATTGCTATTTATGGCTGACTGTGACTGTCGACTTGGAAGCATGACAACAGATAGATAAGGTATATATAGATGAGACTGCATAGCCACAGATGGTGAATTGCGATGTAATACTGTACCTCAATAAAGTGTGCGTCACTACTACATAATTTTTTTTATATAGCTTTATAAACAGGGTACATGGATGTATGCTTGTGCCTTTGTTTTGACGCACAGACTGCCTTCCTGCTGAGACGCATTGGGTAGTGAACAGTTGTGTGCAGTGTTCACTGCAGTCTCTGCGGAATAACCACACTTAGACCTTATAACTTTTCAGACTTTCTTTATCAATCTACCAAGATGAAGAAGGCAGGGAGTAAGGCACGTGGTCGTGGAGTTTCTTCAGGGAGAGGACGTGGGGATTCTGTGGCTGCTGCGGCCCCCAGTGACACAGCATCCACCAGTTTTCCCCGTGAGCGTTCCTTTATGCGCACTTTTGTAGGAGCTCGGAGTACCCCCCTGCTGCGGGAAGAACAAATTGAAGCCGTTGTTGTTTGGATGTCAGCCAATGCATCGACTTCAATTGCTTCCACCTCCTCTCAGGACCACAGCACTGTTGGGCAACCATCTGTCTCTTCACCGCCTGGCAAATTGCCAGGCAGTCAGAGAGTTCTGTACAGGAGCCAGCTGAGTGTCTGCTTCTGTTCTCAGAATCTATTGGCTTGCAAACAGGGGCCCAGCCAAGCAGCATTCTGTAATGTGAAGAGGGAGTATGCAGTGATGCGCAACAGCTGTGTCTCTCTGAATCTGAAGAGGCGGGTGAGACAGTGCCGATGGTCAGCACACCGCAGAACGCATCTGATGATGATGAGACCCAGGTGCCAGTTTCTGTTGAGCATGGTGCTGGCCAGACCACCCAACAGCAGGTGTTGGAAGAGGGTAGTGGAGATGATGAGGTCCAAGACCCAACATGGCATGAGGAACAGGAAGGTGGTGGGAGCAGCTCAGAGGAATAATAATAATATTTATTTATATAGCGCCATCATATTCCGCAGCGCTTTACAGTTTAGCAGTTTCAGAACACAAGTCATAAGTAACAACGTTAACAATACAATAATTTAAGCTAAATAAGTCGCCCCTGCTCGTGACAGCTTACAATGTACAATGAGATGGGGGAGATACAAAGTATAGGTGTTTATATACAATGGTGCATTTACAATGATGTTCCAGCCATCTTAAGGGACTGAGGGATGGAGATAGTGAATGGGCTAGAGACACACACACACTTACACAGAATACATAGAATGACTTTGATTAGTGAATGTGATAGGCCGCTCTGAACAAATGTGTTTTGAGGGAGCGCCTGAAACCATGCAAATTGTGGATAGTCCTAATTTCTTGGGGTACAGCATTCCAGAGGATTGGCGTAGAGCAGGAGAAATCTTGGAGTCGGGAGTGGGAGGTACGTATTAGTGCAGAGGTTAGTCGAAAGTCGTTTGCAGAGCGCAGCAGTCGGTTAGGCCGATAGAAATGAGGGAGGAGATGTAGGAGGGGTGCTGCACTGTGGAGAGCTTTGTGGGTGAGAACCAGTACTTTGGTTGAAAGCTGGGAGAGGCCTAGAGAAATGGTTAGTGATAGAAGGAAGATAGAGGAAGACATTGCCCCAACGGTACAAACAGGAGGGAGAGTTAGGCTGCAGACTTGGTTGCCTGTAGCCTCCAGTTTGGCACCTGTTCGGAGCAGTTGTCTTCCAAAAGTCAAAACGTGCGCTCCCAGGACTTGCACTGCGTGGTCCTTTTTTCACACACTTGCACATGATATTTGCTATGTGAAATGCAAGCTGTGTAATCAAAAATTAAAAATAGCTAAAAGTGTCAGTCACCTCAATACCACAAATATGTGGAAACATGTGCGGACAAAGCACGTAGTTGAGTTACAAAGACACACTAGAGATGTAGGCCAACCTACAGCAGCACCTACATCTTCAGGTTGTGTTGAAGCCTCTTCATCGAGCTCACACACAGCTGGTTATGCTTCCTCACAGGATCGCCATGGAAGAACCTCGGCCACGTTGTCCAGAGACAAACTGTTATTCCACACACAGCAGCAAGTTCCCTGTCATCCTCACACTCCCAGGCCACAAAACAGCCATCGGTAGCACAGGCATGGGATAAAAGACGGCCATACTCCGCAAACCATGCACGAGCACAGGCTCTGAATGCTGGCATTGCAAAACTCCTGTCCCTTGAAATGCTGTGATTCAGGCTGGTGGAGACAGACAGTTTCCGTAACTGAATATCATTGTCAATCCCACAATACAATGTGCCAAGCCGATTTCATTTCAGCAGGCAAGCCGTCCCTGGTCTGCAAAAGCATGTTGAGGGAAAAATTAAACATGCGCTACTAAAAGCCCTCAGTAGCAAGGTCCACCTGACCACCGATGCGTGGACCAGTACCCATTGTTATGATCTGCTACAACCAGTAAGGAAAGAAGGGAATTCTGTCCCTACAATACAACTAAGCTGAATCCCTACGATGTAACGGGGAACCTGATCCTGCGACCAGACCCGCTAAAGTCCTCATCTAGTGTGAACGAAGACCTATAGTTGCGAGGGAGTAATCCCTACAAGATCTAGGGACTGTGAGAAAAGGTGGACACCTCCTAACATAAATTGTAGCATGGATAATTAAACAGAAAAATAAATACTTTGTGATTCTAACATCAAGCAAAACTGACAGATTAAGGCACCTAAGCACCCGGCTAGCTTAACAGTAGATAATACAATGAAGTCAAGCAAAGCCAGAAGGGCGGAGCCAGACTAAATAGGGAAAAAAGGTCATGTGACCAGCAAACTGAAACAAAACCTAACAAGAGGGTTCTAACACCCATGGCCAGGGACAATACCTTTCCCTCACTGCCCATTGGGTCAATGTTGTGCAGCCGGGTACTGATCTTGCGAGTGGCGCTGTACGTGTTCTGCCAACTCCAAGGATTGCAGGAATCAAGTCTGTACACATTGATTCCTCCTCCTATTCCAGTTCCTCAGAATCATCGCTGCAGGAGCCGTCACGGTCTACCTCCACATGGACCCGTGAACGCTTACCTGTTGCGACCGATATGAGCACAGCCGTGTCCAAATGTCAACAGGCCATCCTGAAATTAATTTCCATGGGGAATCTTAGCCACACAGCGCAGGAGCTCTGTAATGCCATAAAGCAGGAGAGCGACGTGTGGTTTTTGGAAGAGAATCTACAGGCAGGCTTGGTAGTGTGTGACAATGGCCGAAATCTGGTGTCAGCTCTGGGCCTTGGCAACCTCACTCACATACCATGTCTGTCATATGTGCTCAACTTGGTTGTGCAGAGTTTTTTGAGGGACTATCCGGATCTTGATGCACTGCTGCACAAGGTCCGCCTAGAGTGCGCTCACTTGCGACGTTCCAGCATGGCCAGATCGCTGATTGCAGCTCTGCAACGCAGATTTCACCTTCATGAACATCGCATCATATGTGACGTACCCACCAGGTGGAATTCCTCGTTACATATGTTGGAGCGGTTGTGTGAGCAGCAGCCAACAGTAATGGAGTATCAGCTGCATCAGGCGCAGTCAACTCGCAATTTGCGCCGTTCACACTTCACCACTACTGAGTGGGCCTCTATAATAAGAATAATAATATTTATTTATTTATATAGCGCCATAATATTCCTCAGTGCTTTACAGTTTAACAGTTTCAAAACACAAGTCATAAGTAACAACGTTAACAATACAATAATTAAAGCAAAATCAGCCGCCCCTGCTGGTGAAAGCTTACAATCTACAATGAGGTGGGGGAGATACAAAGTACAGGTGTTTATATACAATGGTGTTTTTACAATGATGGTCCAGCCATTTTAAGGAAGTGAGGGATGCATGGAGATAGTGAATGGGCTACACACACAGAATTACACATAGAATGACTTTGATTAGTGAATGTGATAGGCCACTGTGAACAAATGTGTTTTGAGGGAGCGCCTGAAACCATCCAAATTGCGGATAGTCCTAATTTCTTGGGGTAGAGCATTCCAGAGGATTGGCGCAGCACGGGTGAAGTCTTGGAGTTGGGAGTGGGAGGTACGGATTAGTGCAGAGGTTAGTCGAAGGTCGTTTGCAGAGTGCAGCAGTCGGTTAGGCCGATAAATATAAATAAGGGAGGAGATGTAGGGGGGTGCTGCGCTGTGGAGAGCTTTGTTGGTGAGAACCAGTAATTAGAATTGGATCCTATAATGAATGGGCAGCCACTGCCAGTGTAATGAGTGGCGAATAACTCTATGAAGGATATCTGCCACGTTTTGCGTGCGTTTGATGAGTCAACGCGGATGGCGAGTGCAGATGATGCACTAGTCAGCCTGACTGTCCCCCTTATCTGCCTGCTTCAAAAAACACTGCAAGCACTAAGGCATGAGGTTTTGGAAGAGGTGGAGGATGAGGAGTCACAAATTCCATCACCTTCTGGACAGTCAGCGCAACGTGGTTCCTCACAAAGGGCTGGAGGACTTTCAAAGTACCATGCTGTATCAACAATTGAACCTCCAGAGTCGCTGTCTATATTTTCATAACCATTACAAACTTTTAATGTATTTACAAAGCACATAATGTACATTTTTTGTCTATCCTTTTGTAATGCTATTGTGTTTCCATAAACTGATGTTACAGAATTATGATACAAAGTTTTTAAATTTTGAGTTTTAAATTTTGTAAATTTATATGTATTTGAAGGACTTTGTGAGGAGGATGAGGAGGAGTCAATGGAGGAGGAAGACATCGCTCCAGAGGGAGGTAGACAATGCTCTAGTCAGTATGTAGACCAAGGGTGGGGTGATGCACAGCAGGCGGAGATGACGCCTCTTGCAGGGGACAACGTTTCTTGGCCAGTTGGGAGTCTGCAGCACATGGTTGATTTCATGCTGCAGTGGCTGAGAAACGACCGCCGCATCGCCCACATTCTCACCACGTCTGATTATTGGGTGTACACCCTCCTAGAACCTCGCTACCGGGACAACTTACAAAGCCTCATCACACCGTTGAACCGGGAGCGTAAAATGCGGAAGTACCAAGACACACTGGTGCAATCCATAATGTTCTCCATTCCAGCCGAGAGCACTGCTGCTGCTACTGATTTACAAAGCAGCTCTGTGCGTCGAGGCAGTGGAGACAGCTCTGCAACAAGAGGGAGCACAAGCAGCGCCTCTGCACAGGGCAAGAACAGTATGTTCCAAATGTGTCGAAGTTTTGTGGCAGCGCCACCAATGTCTACACCATCCGAGACGGCTCCAGTCAGCAGGAGGCAACATTTCCGTAAGATGGTGACAGACTACATGTCTTGCCCTCTCAGTGTACTCTCAGATGGCTCTTCCCCATTCAAGTTTTGTGTCTCTAAGCTGGATACATGGCCAGAGCTTAGCCAGTATGCATTGGAGGTTGTTATGTTACGGTAGCTGAGGAGTGCAGGCAAAAAAGGAAATACACCAGAGCAGTTGGAATCTATGAGATTGCAGTACCCTGACTAACCACCGCAACTAGAGGCAGCCGTGGAGCGTTCCTACGTTGGTCCTAGACGCCTCGTCACAGCCTGAGAAACTAACTACACCTAAAGATAGAAATAGGAAAGCTATCTGCCCCGGAGCAGAACCCCAAAGATAATAGAAAGCCCCCAAACATGTAATGGCGGTTAGACAAGAGGAAATACTGACACAGAAAGAAAATAGTATGAGCAAACGCTGGGGCCCAAACTATCTAAATAGAAAAGGATAGGAAGGGTACTTACTGCAATCCCAGAAAACCCTGAAAAACACCAACTCTACTAATTTCAAAATCACCTGAGATCACACGACCTCTACCACCTAAATTAGTTCTCTGGTGTAACAAAAACAGCAGCCACTGAAAAAACTGGAAAAAGCAAAAGTACAAAACACAGTGGCTGAACCAAACTGAGAGGGCAAAAGCCCCCGGAGGGGACCCAGAAGGCCCCCACAGAAGTGCAGGACAAAATGCAAAAATATAGCAAAAACACAAAATAAGAAATTGTCTTATCTGATAGCAGGAGATGCAGACACGACACAGCAGGCTACAAGGGAAACTGGAAAGAAGGATTCAGACCAGAACAATTGATCACCGGCAACCCTGATGGGAAAATGATTCCCTTAAATAAGACCAATCAGTAACACCTGATTCCCAGTCTTCACAATCCTCACTAGTACCGCTTGTAACCACCAGAGGGAGGCTCTGCTCAGAACTCATCTCAAACCCATTCACAACAGTACCCCCCCTTGAGGAGGGGTCACCGAACCCTCATTTGAGCAACCAGGTCGGTCAGGATGAGTTCTATGATACGCACGGATAAGTCTCCTAGCATGGATGTCCGAAGCAAACACCCAAGAATTGTCTTCCTGACCATAACCTCTCCATTTAACCAAATACTGGAGTTTCCGTCTAGAAAAACGAGAATCCAATATTTTCTCAACCACATACTCCAGATTGCCCTCAACCAAAACAGGGTCAGGAGGCACAGCAGCAGGAACCACTGGCTCAACAAACCTCTTCAACAAGGACTTGTGGAACACGTTATGGATCTTAAATGTCCCTGGAAGAAGCAAACGAAAAGAAACAGGATTAATAATCTCCATGATCTTATAAGGTCCAATGAACCTAGGCTTAAATTTAGGAGATGCTACTCTCATAGGAATATTCTTTGAGGACAACCAGACCAAGTCCCCCACTTTAAACCGAGGACCATCAGTCCTATGCCGGTTAGCAAACCGCTGGGTCTTCTCCTGAGAGAAGGACAACCTCTCCACTACCTGGTCCCAAATCTGCTGCATACGCTCAACAACAGAGTCAACACCTGGACAGACAGAAGCCTCCGTCTGTCCTGAAGAAAATCGAGGGTGAAACCCAGAATTACAGAAAAACGGAGACATCAAAGTGGCAGAGCTAGCCCTATTATTAAGAGCAAACTCAGCCAAAGGCAAAAAAGAGACCCAGTCATCCTGATCAGCAGACACAAAGCATCTTAGATAAGTCTCCAATGTCTGGTTTGTTCTCTCAGTTTGACCATTGGTCTGAGGATGAAATGCCGAGGAGAAAGACAATTGAACACCCAGTTTAGAACAAAAAGTCCTCCAAAATCTGGAAACAAACTGGACTCCTCTGTCAGACACAATGTTCTCAGGAATGCCGTGTAAACGAACCACGTGCTGAAGGAACAACGGCACCAATTCAGAGGAGGAAGGCAACTTAGGTAATGGCACAAGATGTATCATTTTGGAAAACCTATCACAAATTACCCAGATGGTGGTCATTCTCTGAGAAACAGGAAGATCGGAAATGAAATCCATAGAGATATGGGTCCATGGTCTCTTGGGCACAGGCAATGGCATCAACAAACCACTAGAGCGAGAGCAAGGCTTGGAGCGAGAGCAAATCCCGCAGGACTGCACAAATTCCCTGACATCGCGAGACAAGGTAGGCCACCAAAAGGACCGACTAACCAAGTCTCTGGTACCAAAAATTCCGGGATGCCCAGCCAATGCGGAACAATGAATCTCAGACATCACACTCTTTTTCCATTGGTCCGGGACAAACAATTTTCCAACAGGGCAGCGCTCGGGCCTATCCTCCTGACACCCCTCCAGAGCAAGTCTCAAATTGGGCGAGATGGCGGAAAGAACTACACCCTCCTTCAAAATAACAGAGGGATCAGATAGCTCAGGAGAGTCCGCAAGGAAACTCCTCGAGAGGGCATCCGCCTTAACATTCTTAGTGCCAGGAAGAAAGGAAACCACAAAATTAAAACGTGTGAAAAACAAGGCCCACCTGGCCTGTCTAGGATTGAGTCGCTTGGCAGATTCCAGATAGACCAGATTCTTATGGTCCGTAAGGACCACCACCTGATGTTTGGCTCCCTCCAGCCAATGTCTCCACTCTTCAAAAGCCCACTTCATGGCCAATAACTCCCGATTACCCACGTCATAATTACGTTCAGTAGGAGAAAATTTTCGAGAGAAAAAGGCACAAGGGTTACTTTTAGAGGTCTCTGGATCTTTTTGGGACAAAACGGCACCTGCCCCAATTTCAGAGGCATCAACCTCCACCTGAAATGGCAGAGAAACATCAGGCTGCCGTAGAACAGGAGCAGAAGTGAATCTCTGCTTAAGTTCCTGAAACGCAGAGACTGCCTCAGGAGGCCAATTCACCACATCAGAACCCTTTCTGGTCAAATCAGTTAATGGTTTAACAATAACAGAGAAATTACCAATAAATTTACGATAAAAATTGGCAAAACCCAAAAATCTCTGAAGAGCCTTTAATGAAGTAGGTTGGACCCAATCACAGATGGCCTGAACCTTGACCGGGTCCATTTCAATAACAGATGGGGACAAAATGAATCCCAGAAATGAGATCTTCTGTACGCCAAAAAGACACTTTGATCCCTTCACATACAGAGCATTCTCTCTCAAAATCTGGAATACAGTTCGAACATGTTTCACATGAGAGTCCCAGTCATTAGAAAAAATCAAGATATCATCCAAATAAACAATCAGAAACTTGTCCACAAAATCCCTGAAAATGTCATTCATGAAGGACTGGAAGACGGAAGGAGCATTAGTGAGCCCAAAGGGCATCACAAGGTACTCAAAATGCCCTTCAGGGTGTTAAATGCCGTCTTCCATTCATCCCCGTGCTTAATGCGAATAAGGTTATACGCCCCCCTGAGGTCAAGCTTAGTAAACCAAGTAGCGTTTTTCACCCTGGAAAACAGGTCAGAAATCAAGGGTAATGGTATTGATATTTCACAGTAATATTGTTCAAGAGACGATAATCAATACACGGCCTTAATGAACCATCTTTTTTGGCCACAAAGAAAAAACCGGCACCTAAGGGTGAAGAGGATGGTCTGATATGACCCTTCTCCAATGATTCCTTGATATAAGACCGCATAGCGTCATGTTCAGGTACAGACAAGTTAAAAAGGCGACCCTTAGGGAATTTACTACCCGGCACTAATTCAATAGCGCAGTCATAGCTCGTATGGGGAGGTAAGGATGCAGATTTACTTTCGCTAAACACATCAGAAAAATCAAACAAAAAGTCAGGAACATCCTGAGCCTGGGGGGAGGCAGAAAAAACAGGAGTGTTGGCACTAACACATTGGCAGCCCCAACTGGTTACAGACACAGATTTCCAATCCAAAACAGGATTATGAGACTGTAACCAAGGGAAACCCAGCACTATAATGTCATGCAGATTATATAGAACCAAAAATTTGCAGCACTCCTGGTGATCAGGTTCAACCCTCATTATCACCTGAGTAGAAAACTGGGGTTTATTCTCAGCCAAAGGGGTAGAATCGATCCCCAGTAAAGGAATAGACTTCTGTAGGGGTATCAAGGAAAACCCACAACGCTTAGCAAAATCATAATCCATCAGGTTAATAGCTGCTCCAGAATCAACGAAAGCCTGAGCAGAAAATGAGGACAGAGAGCATATCAGAGTGACAGTTAATAAAAACTTAGTCTGAACACTACCCAAGACAACTGAGCGTGCAAAATGTCTTCCCCGCTTAGGGCAGACTGAAATAGCATGAGAGGCATCACCACAGTAGAAACATAACCCATTGCGCTTTCGAAACTCATGACGCTGTGCCCCAGACACCACTCCATCACACTGCATGGGCTCAGCAGCTGGCTCACAAGGCAACACCACTCCACGCATACTTCTCCGCTCACGCAAACGTCTGTCAATTTGAATCGCCAATGACATAGAATCATTGAGACCAGAGGGGACAGGGAATCCCACCATAACATCCTTTACATTATCCGACAGACCCTTCCGGAAAAGGGCCGCCAAAGCGTCGTCATTCCATTTGGTCAGGACTGCCCACCTACGGAATCTCTGACAGTATAACTCAGCGTCATCAAGCCCCTGATTTAATGCCAACAAGGCTTTTTCAGCTTGATCAGTGACATTAGGCTCATCGTACAATAACCCCAAAGCCTGAAAAAATGCATCAACATCACTCAAAACAGGATCCCCAGGTATCAGGGAAAAAGCCCAATCCTGAGGATCGCCGCGCAGGAGAGAGATGATAATTTGAACCTGCTGCGCTGCGTTTCCTGAGGACTTAGATTTTAAGGCAAAAAACAATTTACAATTATTTTTGAAATTCTGAAACTTAGCTCGATCCCCTAAAAACAAATCTGGCATGGGGATCCTAGGTTCCACAACAGGCAACCTAGCAAGATATGCAGCAATACTCTGAACCTCAGTGGCAAGCTGATCCACACGGCCAGACAACTGTGCAAACTCCATTGGGAGAAAAGATCGTCCCCAGCACCCAGAGATACAGAGGGAAAAAAAAAAAAAAAAAAAAAATGCAACAAACAGAAAAATATCTCTGACAACTTTTCTTCCTTCAAAATATTTTTTCCCTTCTGTGAGTACCATACAATTTTTATGGCCGGTGATACTGTTATGTTACGGTAGCTGAGGAGTGCAGGCAAAAAAGGAAATACACCAGAGCAGTTGGAATCTATGAGATTGCAGTACCCTGACTAACCACCGCAACTAGAGGCAGCCGTGGAGCGTTCCTACGTTGGTCCTAGACGCCTCGTCACAGCCTGAGAAACTAACTACACCTAAAGATAGAAATAGGAAAGCTATCTGCCCCGGAGCAGAACCCCAAAGATAATAGAAAGCCCCCAAACATGTAATGGCGGTTAGACAAGAGGAAATACTGACACAGAAAGAAAATAGTATGAGCAAACGCTGGGGCCCAAACTATCTAAATAGAAAAGGATAGGAAGGGTACTTACTGCAATCCCAGAAAACCCTGAAAAACACCAACTCTACTAATTTCAAAATCACCTGAGATCACACGACCTCTACCACCTAAATTAGTTCTCTGGTGTAACAAAAACAGCAGCCACTGAAAAAACTGGAAAAAGCAAAAGTACAAAACACAGTGGCTGAACCAAACTGAGAGGGCAAAAGCCCCCGGAGGGGACCCAGAAGGCCCCCACAGAAGTGCAGGACAAAATGCAAAAAATATAGCAAAAACACAAAATAAGAAATTGTCTTATCTGATAGCAGGAGATGCAGACACGACACAGCAGGCTACAAGGGAAACTGGAAAGAAGGATTCAGACCAGAACAATTGATCACCGGCAACCCTGATGGGAAAATGATTCCCTTAAATAAGACCAATCAGTAACACCTGATTCCCAGTCTTCACAATCCTCACTAGTACCGCTTGTAACCACCAGAGGGAGGCTCTGCTCAGAACTCATCTCAAACCCATTCACAACAGAGGTGCTGGCTTGATCTGCTGCCAGTGTATTATCGGAGCGCGTCTTTACTGCTGCAGGTGGTGTACTAACAGACCGTTGCATGCGACTATCCTACGATAATGTAGAACGGCTTACTTTTCTGAAAATGAACTAGGCATGGATCTCGCCTGAATTTGCCTGTCCGGTTTCAGATTAACTAACTGGTTGGCAACGTTTTCCCATGTCTCTGTTATGTTCATCTTTCTACCACCTGAGCTATACTCCCTGGGCTTACAACACTGCCAGTTGCTGCTCAGAAGTGTCGTGTCCACAGACCAATACACAAGCTATAGTGATAGTGGGTTCAGTAACGCCTGCTGTTCCCCTGCTGTGGTGTCCGGCAAAAATTACTGCTACCTAGCTACACATGTTGAAAAAAAACATGACATGTTTAAAGTGGCTAGTGCTACACATAGATATCAGGCTACACCTTATTTCTAAGCTGTAAACAAGTGAACGTCAAATTAAAACCATTCAATGATTAGTGTTGGTAAACAAATCTGTAACTAAATAATTGTGAATATTATGGCAGAAATCCACATGTCTAACAAAAATGCTAACACAAATATTACTTATGCTATAGGGTACTGATGGTGAACCTTCTCACTCCATAACTTTGACCAATCCAACTCACATCATGCCTCAAATGCTTGCAATGTTGGAAGTGCATAAGTGGGTTGAACTTACAACAGCTGCAGTGCGAAGTTATCCTTCTGTGTTCTTGGCTTTTAAATAAAAGCATACAAGTAAATATAATAATACATTGTGATTTAAGGGACATGATGTACACCTGTAATATTGTGCAAACAATGGATGTAGGCTATTCCTCTTCAACATTACTTATATTTGTGTTCATTTGAAAAAATACATATTTTAGTTAAAAATTAAAAACCCATGTTCAGTAGCTGTGAAAGGCCCGTTTGTGTACTTCTTATATTGTTTGCAACCAATGTATGTATACGGATGGAAGCACGTCACTGTATAGAATTTGAATTATTTTAATAGAATAAAGCAGCACCAATTTAGAAAAATGACAAGGATGAGCCAGTGACAGACACTCAGCAGAGTACACGCAGCGGTGGTTGAGAAGTAAATGGAGCGTGATCTGCATTTAAAAAAAAAAAAAAAAAATACCTCACAGACTGCAGTGAACACTGAAACACAACTATTCACAATTGTGAAAGGCTACTCTTTGTGTACTTCTATAGTGTTTGCAACCAATGTATTGTATAGGATGGAAGCGCGTCAACTAATAGATTAGATTTATTTTAATGGAATGTGCAGAACCAATTGGAGATAAATGAAAAGGATGAGCCACTGAGACACGCTCAGAGAGTACAAGCAGCAGTGCTTGAACAAGTAAATGGACGTGATGTGCACTCAAAAATAAAAAACACAGACGGGAAGTGAACACTAAAAACAAATGTCCACAATCTGTGAAGGCTACTCCTTTGGTGTACTTCTATAGTGTTTGCAACCATTGTATTGTATACGGATGGAAGCGGTCACACTAATAGATTAGATTTTTTTTAAAATGGAATGTAGCAGAACCCAAATTTGGGGAGATAAATGAAAAGGATGAGCCACTGAGACACGCTCGAGGTACAACAGCAGTGCTTAAACAAGAATGGGCGGATGTGCACTAAAAAAAGAAAAAAAACACAACTGAAGTGAACACGAAACACAACTGCCCACAATCTTTTAAAAAGGCTACTCCTTTGTTTTCTTCTATAGTGTTTGCAACAATGTTGTATACGGATGGAACGCGTCACACAAATAATTGATTTTTTTAAAGGAAGTAGCAACCATTGGAGATAAAAAAAAAGGATGACCCAAAGGGGACACTCTCACGATACAAGCAGCAGTGCTTGAACAAGTAACTGGAGCGTGATGTGCACTCAAAAAAGTAAAAACACAGACTGAAGTGAACACTGAAACACAAAACTGTCCACAATCTGTGAAGGCTACCCTTTGCGTACTTCATAGTGTTTGCAACCAATGTATTGTATACGGATGGAAGCGGTCACACTAATAGATTAGATTTTTTTCCATAAAATGGAGAGCAGCACCAATTAGAGAAAAATGTGAAGGATGAGGCAGTGACACACGCTCAGCAGACTACAACCAGCAGTGGTTGAAGAACTAACTGGAGCGTGATCTGCACTCAAAAAATCAAAAACTCACAGACTGCAGTGAAACACTGAAAACACAACTATTCACTATCTGTGAAAAGCTCCTTTTGTACTTCTATAGTGTTTGCAAAACCCCAAAGTATTGTATACGGATGGAAGCACGTCACACTAATAGATTTGATTTTTTTCTAATATAATGGAGCTGCACCAAAATTCCATAAATAAAATAAAAAAATAAAAATAAAGAGTCAGTGACACGTGCAGATCCTACCAAACAGCGGTGGAGCAGAGAAAACTGCAGGTCACCTGCACTGTCACACACACACCTTGCACAGGAGCTGTTAAAACAACACTGGCAAAATGAAGCTTTACACCAGCGGGTTGGTAAACTAGCCTGCCTCAAGCACGTAGTACACAAAAATCGCAATATCAAACTGTCCCTCAGAGTCGCACAGCAGCGTTCTGTCCCTAACTGAGTTCACAGCACAGTGACGCTAAAATGGCTGCGGCGCCTTTTATAGTGCATTCGACATCATTTCAGCAGCCAATCAAGCCATGCCATTAGTTAAGATGACGCATTATTACGGATGTGCCCACACTTCGTAGGATCCTCTTGGCTGACTAAAATCACATTGCCTCTCAAAGAATTATGGGAACTTCCGATTCCGGTATAGATATTGAAAAAGTATCGGAATTAAGTATCGGAATTCGATAACGCGGAATATCGGCCGATACCCGATACTTGCGGTATTCGAATGCTCAAACACTACTGCAAGTGTGTCAAAAAAGGACCACGCAGTGCAAGTCCTGGGAGCGCCCATTTTGGCTGTTGGAAGGAACTGCTCGAACGGGGTGCCAAACTGGGGGTACAGGCAACCGAGTCTGCAGCCTACCTCTCCCTACTGGTTGGAACCGTTGGGGCAATATCTTCCTAGAGCTGCTACCACACCCTTCCTGTTCCTCACGCCATGTTGGGTCTTGGGACCTCATCATCTCCATACCCTTTCAACACCTGCTGCTGTTTGGTGGTCTGGCCAGCACCTTGCTCAACAGGAAAATGGGGACCCGAAGTCTCATCTCATCGATGGTTTGCGGGTGCTGACCATCGGCACTGGTCAC
>JARQOD010000004.1:448097145-448230124 GCA_033576555.1 Oophaga sylvatica | reverse complement strand
ACCATCCATATATAAATGTAGTGTTAATTAGTGTTTCCAGGGGACTTTACTATATGTACATTAAGAACCCTTTTGTATATATGTATATATTAACTGTTTATATTATTTGTTATATTTATGTCTGTGTTCATGATATATTTATATGTATGTTCTATTTCACAGCAAGGTTTTGAAAAAGACCACGTTTGGTCGAAACGTTAAACCCCATCAGCTTTGTCCTTTCTGAGCGCACATCACACAGTTGTCTGTGCTGTTTATCTAGTTCAATAACTTAATAAATGAAACTTCACTATTTTCACAATCAGTATTGAGTGCGGCTGATTTTTCTACTATATTGGATACTGTTGTTCAGCCAGCACCAATCAATCGACTATACAGTGTGCACATCATTTGCTTACTACTCAGATGGAGGCTGGTAGTTGGAAAGCTGCTTAGGTACTGAAAATTATGAGATCCTCGAACTTAAAGATATCTGTCCTCCTGGAGCTCCCAGACAGGAGATATTAATGCCATATTTCTTATCATTAGAGTTGAGCGATACTTTCCGATATCCTAAAGTATCGGAATCGGAATGGTATCGCCGATATCACTAAAATATCGGCGATACCCGATACCGATACCGGAAGTCCCATGTAAGTCTATGGGAACAAAATATCGAAATTAAAAAAAACCCATTCTTGCCTTGTTGGTTAATTGTACATGAAGGAAAACAAGAAAGAGTAATGTAGAATGTATTGGGGAAGGTTGAGGAGACATTAAAGGCATAGATGTTTAACCCAATCAAATGGAATAGCATAAATATTTTTTTTTTTAAAGATGTTCGGATTGACGAAGAAATTGACAATGTTAACGTTTTTTATATTTTGGCAAATATGTATATTACACAACTTCCATGCTCTTCATCTTCACCTTTTTAACTTTTCACACACTTTCTCCTTCATAATCTTCTGCAGCATCATCTTTTTCATCAAATTATTCTTCATCTTCACCTTCTTTATCTTCTTCTTAAACTTCTTGCTATTCATCTTTGTTAACATTACTCATATTCTTCTTATTAAACTATTATTCTTATTCATATTCTGCTTCATCTTCTTCATCATATTCTTATTTGTGACAGAGAATCCTGTACTTGTAATCTGTCAAAGTATGAATTTTTCATCCTTCCGTTCTTGCTGTCACAAAAGATTTAAATTACAACAGTATTTGTCCGTGTTCAGTTTAGCCTGCAGCAGCAGGCATTTTCCAGGGGCACCACGAGGAGGAACGGACTCACCCCATACACTGCTTAGTCTTCTTCTGCTTAGAATTTAGAGCATATATTTTGCTCTTCATTTTGGTCTTATACTTCATGTTCTTCTGCTTTTAGATCTTCTGCTTATTGTTCTTGTGTCTCTTGTTCCGTATCTTGTATTTGTAGCACAATCTTGTACCAGCTGATGTTACTGGGACACGGTTACTAAGCAGGAGGTACCTGTGCTCCAAAGCACTACCAAGGACCAGCAGACGTTGCTGGAACTCGGATACCGAGATGGAGGCACCTAGGCCAAAGGCACTGTGGAGAACCAGCTGACGGTACTGGAACCCGGAGGGGCAGCAGAAGGAAAAGAGCCAATGGCACAACCGAGGACCAGCTGACGTTACTGGGACACGGTTACTAAGCAGGAGGTACCTGTGCTCCAAAGCACTACCAAGGACCAGCAGACGTTGCTGGAACTTGGATACCGAGATGGAGGCACCTAGGCCAAAGGCACTGCGGAGAACCAGTTGACGGTACTGGAACCCGGACGGGTAGCAGAAGGTACAAGAGCCAATGCAAGTAACGAGGACCAGCTGACTGTGCTGGAACCCGGAGGGGCAGCAGAAGGAAAAGATCCAATGGCACAACCGAGGACCAGCTGACGTTACTGAACCCCAGTAACACAGGAGCAAGTGTTGACTGTGCTAACAGCACTTCCGAGCAACAACTGGCGGTGTTGGAGCCCAGGGTCAAGGAGGATGTTTAAATACTAGATCAAGTAATTTCCTTGTTACCTGTCAATTTTAAATGTCTATACTTCAAACAAGAGAAAGATAACCTTTACTACCATAAGATGATGATTTCATTTAAACTAATATCTAGATAAATAAAGAATTGACAAACATAAACACATACATTAACATGTTGAACAGCAATGCAAACCACAAAATAAATTAGTTAAGGAATCTGCTATACGGTTGTACATAAAAGCATACAAGTACATATCTGAATCCATTAATGATGGATAAGTAACAGTATGTACACCATTTTTATTGTATAGACAATGAATGTCTGACTTCAAAACATCATCAGCATTACAAGTTATCTGTGATATTACTAAAATGTTCCATTTGCTGAATAATGTCACTAAATATTTATACAAAATTATACAATTTCCATCATGTAATACTCATAATATGTGGCAATAATCATTTTTATTAACAAACATAACCTTTAAAAAGTGCATAGTGCATAGTGAAAATTGCTATTTATGGCTGACTGTGACTGTCGACTTGGAAGCATGACAACAGATAGATAAGATGAGACTGCATAGCCACAGATGGTGAATTGCGATGTAATACTGTACCTCAATAAAGTGTGCGTCACTACTACATAATTTTTTTTATATAGCTTTATAAACAGGGTACATGGATGTATGCTTGTGCCTTTGTTTTGACGCACAGACTGCCTTCCTGCTGAGACGCATTGGGTAGTGAACAGTTGTGTGCAGTGTTCACTGCAGTCTCTGCGGAATAACCACACTTAGACCTTATAACTTTTCAGACTTTCTTTATCAATCTACCAAGATGAAGAAGGCAGGGAGTAAGGCACGTGGTCGTGGAGTTTCTTCAGGGAGAGGACGTGGGGATTCTGTGGCTGCTGCGGCCCCCAGTGACACAGCATCCACCAGTTTTCCCGTGAGCGTTCCTTTATGCGCACTTTTGTAGGAGCTCGGAGTACCCCCTGCTGCGGGAAGAACAAATTGAAGCCGTTGTTGTTTGGATGTCAGCCAATGCATCGACTTCAATTGCTTCCACCTCCTCTCAGGACCACAGCACTGTTGGGCAACCATCTGTCTCTTCACCGCCTGGCAAATTGCCCAGGCAGTCAGAGAGTTCTGTACAGGAGCCAGCTGAGTGTCTGCTTCTGTTCTCAGAATCTATTGGCTTGCAAACAGGGGCCCAGCCAAGCAGCATTCTGTAATGTGAAGAGGGAGTATGAAGTGATGCGCAACAGCTGTGTCGCTCTGAATCTGAAGAGGCGGGTGAGACAGTGCCGATGGTCAGCACACCGCAGAACGCATCTGATGATGATGAGACCCAGGTGCCAGTTTCTGTTGAGCATGGTGCTGGCCAGACCACCCAACAGCAGGTGTTGGAAGAGGGTAGTGGAGATGATGAGGTCCAAGACCCAACATGGCATGAGGAACAGGAAGGTGGTGGGAGCAGCTCAGAGGAATAATAATAATATTTATTTATATAGCGCCATCATATTCCGCAGCGCTTTACAGTTTAGCCGTTTCAGAACACAAGTCATAAGTAACAACGTTAACAATACAATAATTTAAGCTAAATAAGTCGCCCCTGCTCGTGACAGCTTACAATGTACAATGAGATGGGGGAGATACAAAGTATAGGTGTTTATATACAATGGTGCATTTACAATGATGTTCCAGCCATCTTAAGGGACTGAGGGATGGAGATAGTGAATGGGCTAGAGACACACACACACTTACACAGAATACATAGAATGACTTTGATTAGTGAATGTGATAGGCCGCTCTGAACAAATGTGTTTTGAGGGAGCGCCTGAAACCATGCAAATTGTGGATAGTCCTAATTTCTTTGGGTACAGCATTCCAGAGGATTGGCGTAGAGCAGGAGAAGTCTTGGAGTCGGGAGTGGGAGGTACGTATTAGTGCAGAGGTTAGTCGAAAGTCGTTTGCAGAGCGCAGCAGTCGGTTAGGCCGATAGACAGAAATGAGGGAGGAGATGTAGGAGGGGTGCTGCACTGTGGAGAGCTTTGTGGGTGAGAACCAGTACTTTGGTTGAAAGCTGGGAGAGGCCTAGAGAAATGGTTAGTGATAGAAGGAAGATAGAGGAAGACATTGCCCCAACGGTACAAACAGGAGGGAGAGTTAGGCTGCAGACTCGGTTGCCTGTAGCCTCCAGTTTGGCACCTGTTCGGAGCAGTTGTCTTCCAAAAGTCAAAACGTGCGCACCCAGGACTTGCACTGCGTGGTCCTTTTTTCACACACTTGCACATGATATTTGCTATGTGAAATGCAAGCTGTGTAATCAAAAATTAAAAATAGCTAAAAGTGTCAGTCACCTCAATACCACAAATATGTGGAAACATGTGCGGACAAAGCACGTAGTTGAGTTACAAAGACACACTAGAGATGTAGGCCAACCTACAGCAGCACCTACATCTTCAGGTTGTGTTGAAGCCTCTTCATCGAGCTCACACACAGCTGGTTATGCTTCCTCACAGGATCGCCATGGAAGAACCTCGGCCACTGTTGTCCAGAGACAAACTGTTATTCCACACACAGCAGCAAGTTCCCTGTCATCCTCACACTCCCAGGCCACAAAACAGCCATCGGTAGCACAGGCATGGGATAAAACGGCCATACTCCGCAAACCATGCACGAGCACAGGCTCTGAATGCTGGCATTGCAAAACTCCTGTCCCTTGAAATGCTGTGATTCAGGCTGGTGGAGACAGACAGTTTCCGTAACTGAATATCATTGTCAATCCCACAATACAATGTGCCAAGCCGATTTCATTTCAGCAGGCAAGCCGTCCCTGGTCTGCAAAAGCATGTTGAGGGAAAAATTAAACATGCGCTACTAAAAGCCCTCAGTAGCAAGGTCCACCTGACCACCGATGCGTGGACCAGTACCCATTGTTATGATCTGCTACAACCAGTAAGGAAAGAAGGGAATTCTGTCCCTACAATACAACTAAGCTGAATCCCTACGATGTAACGGGGAACCTGATCCTGCGACCAGACCCGCTAAAGTCCTCATCTAGTGTGAACGAAGACCTATAGTTGCGAGGGAGTAATCCCTACAAGATCTAGGGACTGTGAGAAAAGGTGGACACCTCCTAACATAAATTGTAGCATGGATAATTAAACAGAAAAATAAATACTTTGTGATCCTAACATCAAGCAAAACTGACAGATTAAGGCACCTAAGCACCCGGCTAGCTTAACAGTAGATAATACAATGAAGTCAAGCAAAGCCAGAAGGGCGGAGCCAGACTAAATAGGGAAAAAAGGTCATGTGACCAGCAAACTGAAACAAAACCTAACAGAGGGTTCTAACACCCATGGCCAGGGACAATACCTTTCCCTCACTGCCCATTGGGTCAATGTTGTGCAGCCGGGTACTGATCTTGCGAGTGGCGCTGTACGTGTTCTGCCAACTCCAAGGATTGCAGGAATCAAGTCTGTACACATTGATTCCTCCTCCTATTCCAGTTCCTCAGAATCATCGCTGCAGGAGCCGTCACGGTCTACCTCCACATGGACCCGTGAACGTTTACCTGTTGCGACCGATATGAGCACAGCCGTGTCCAAATGTCAACAGGCCATCCTGAAATTAATTTCCATGGGGAATCTTAGCCACACAGCGCAGGAGCTCTGTAATGCCATAAAGCAGGAGAGCGACGTGTGGTTTTTGGAAGAGAATCTACAGGCAGGCTTGGTAGTGTGTGACAATGGCCGAAATCTGGTGTCAGCTCTGGGCCTTGGCAACCTCACTCACATACCATGTCTGTCATATGTGCTCAACTTGGTCGTGCAGAGTTTTTTGAGGGACTATCCGGATCTTGATGCACTGCTGCACAAGGTCCGCCTAGAGTGCGCTCACTTGCGACGTTCCAGCATGGCCAGATCGCTGATTGCAGCTCTGCAACGCAGATTTCACCTTCATGAACATCGCATCATATGTGACGTACCCACCAGGTGGAATTCCTCGTTACATATGTTGGAGCGGTTGTGTGAGCAGCAGCCAACAGTAATGGAGTATCAGCTGCATCAGGCGCAGTCAACTCGCAATTTGCGCCGTTCACACTTCACCACTACTGAGTGGGCCTCTATAATAAGAATAATAATATTATTTATTTATATAGCGCCATAATATTCCGCAGTGCTTTACAGTTTAACAGTTTCAAAACACGAGTCATAAGTAACAACGTTAACAATACAATAATTAAAGCAAAATCAGCCGCCCCTGCTGGTGAAAGCTTACAATCTACAATGAGGTGTGGGAGATACAAAGTACAGGTGTTTATATACAATGGTGTTTTTACAATGATGGTCCAGCCATTTTAAGGAAGTGAGGGATGCATGGAGATAGTGAATGGGCTACACACACAGAATTACACATAGAATGACTTTGATTAGTGAATGTGATAGGCCACTGTGAACAAATGTGTTTTGAGGGAGCGCCTGAAACCATCCAAATTGCGGATAGTCCTAATTTCTTGGGGTAGAGCATTCCAGAGGATTGGCGCAGCGCGGGTGAAGTCTTGGAGTTGGGAGTGGGAGGTACGGATTAGTGCAGAGGTTAGTCGAAGGTCGTTTGCAGAGTGCAGCAGTCGGTTAGGCCGATAAATATAAATAAGGGAGGAGATGTAGGGGGGTGCTGCGCTGTGGAGAGCTTTGTTGGTGAGAACCAGTAATTACGAATTGGATCCTATAATGAATGGGCAGCCACTGCCAGTGTAATGAGTGGCGAATAACTCTATGAAGGATATCTGCCACGTTTTGCGTGCGTTTGATGAGTCAACGCGGATGGCGACTGCAGATGATGCACTAGTCAGCCTGACTGTCCCCCTTATCTGCCTGCTTCAAAAAACACTGCAAGCACTAAGGCATGAGGTTTTGGAAGAGGTGGAGGATGAGGAGTCACAAATTCCATCACCTTCTGGACAGTCAGCGCAACGTGGTTCCTCACAAAGGGCTGGAGGACTTTCAAAGTACCATGCTGTATCAACAATTGAACCTCCAGAGTCGCTGTCTATATTTTCATAACCATTACAAACTTTTAATGTATTTACAAAGCACATAATGTACATTTTTTGTCTATCCTTTTGTAATGCTATTGTGTTTCCATAAACTGATGTTACAGAATTATGATACAAAGTTTTTAAATTTTGAGTTTTAAATTTTGTAAATTTATATGTATTTGAAGGACTTTGTGAGGAGGATGAGGAGGAGTCAATGGAGGAGGAAGACATCGCTCCAGAGGGAGGTAGACAATGCTCTAGTCAGTATGTAGACCAAGGGTGGGGTGATGCACAGCAGGCGGAGATGACGCCTCTTGCAGGGGACAACGTTTCTTGGCCAGTTGGGAGTCTGCAGCACATGGTTGATTTCATGCTGCAGTGGCTGAGAAACGACCGCCGCATCGAACACATTCACACCACGTCTGATTATTGGGTGTACACCCTCCTAGACCCTCGCTACCGGGACAACTTACAAAGCCTCATCACACCGTTGAACCGGGAGCGTAAAATGCGGAAGTACCAAGACACACTGGTGCAATCCATAATGTTCTCCATTCCAGCCGAGAGCACTGCTGCTGCTACTGATTTACAAAGCAGCTCTGTGCGTCGAGGCAGTGGAGACAGCTCTGCAACAAGAGGGAGCACAAGCAGCGCCTCTGCACAGGGCAAGAACAGTATGTTCCAAATGTGTCGAAGTTTTGTGGCAGCGCCACCAATGTCTACACCATCCGAGACGGCTCCAGTCAGCAGGAGGCAACATTTCCGTAAGATGGTTACAGACTACATGTCTTGCCCTCTCAGTGTACTCTCAGATGGCTCTTCCCATTCAAGTTTTGTGTCTCTAAGCTGGATACATGGCCAGAGCTTAGCCAGTATGCATTGGAGGTGCTGGCTTGATCTGCTGCCAGTGTATTATCGGAGCGCGTCTTTACTGCTGCAGGTGGTGTACTAACAGACCGTTGCATGCGACTATCCTACGATAATGTAGAACGGCTTACTTTTCTGAAAATGAACTAGGCATGGATCTCGCCTGAATTTGCCTGTCCGGTTTCAGATTAACTAACTGGTTGGCAACGTTTTCCATGTCTCCTGTTATGTTCATCTTTCTACCACCTGAGCTATACTCCCTGGGCTACAACACTGCCAGTTGCTGCTCAGAAGTGTCGTGTCCACAGACCAATACACAAGCTATAGTGATAGTGGGGTTCAGTAACGCCTGCTGTTCCCCTGCTGTGTGTCCGGCAAAAATTACTGCTACCTAGCTACACATGTTTAAAAAAACATGACATGTTAAAGTGGCTAGTGCTACACATAGATATCAGGCTACACCCTTATTTCTAAGCTGTAAACAAGTGAAACGTCAAATTTAAAACCATTCAATGATTAGTGTTGGTAACAAATCTGTAACTAAATAATTGTGACATATTATGGCAGATATCCACATGTCTAACACAAATGCTAACACAAAAGCATACTTATGCTATAGGGTACTGATGGTGAACCTTCTCACTCCATAACTTTGACCAATCCAACTCACATCATGCCTCAAATGCTGCAATGTTGGAAGTGCATAATGTGGGTTGAACTTTGACAACAGCTGCAGTGCGAAGGTTATCCTTCTGTGTTCTTGGCTTTTAAATAAAAGCATACAAGTAAATATAATAATACATTGTTGATTAAGGGACATGATGTACACCTGTAATATTGTGCAAACAATGGATGTAGGACTATTCCTCTTCAACATTACTTATATTTGTGTCATTTGAAAAAATACATATTTTAGTTAAAAATTAAAAACCCATGTTCAGTAGCTGTGAAAGGCCCGTTTGTGTACTTCTATATTGTTTGCAACCAATGTATTGTATACGGATGGAAGCGCGTCACACTAATAGATTAGATTTATTTTAAATGGAATGTAGCAGAACCAATTGGAGATAAATGAAAAGGATGAGCCACTGAGACACGCTCAGCAGAGTACAAGCAGCAGTGCTTGAACAAGTAACTGGAGCGTGATGTGCACTCAAAAAAGTAAAAAAACACAGACTGAAGTGAACACTGAAACACAACTGTCCACAATCTGTGAAAGGCTACTCCTTTGTGTACTTCTATAGTGTTTGCAACCAATGTATTGTATACGGATGGAAGCGCGTCACACTAATAGATTAGATTTATTTTAAATGGAATGTAGCAGAACCAATTGGAGATAAATGAAAAGGATGAGCCACTGAGACACGCTCAGCAGAGTACAAGCAGCAGTGCTTGAACAAGTAACTGGAGCGTGATGTGCACTCAAAAAAGTAAAAAACACAGACTGAAGTGAACACTGAAACACAACTGTCCACAATCTGTGAAAGGCTACTCCTTTGTGTACTTCTATAGTGTTTGCAACCAATGTATTGTATACGGATGGAAGCGCGTCACACTAATTGATTAGATTTATTTTAAATGGAATGTAGCAGAACCAATTGGAGATAAATGAAAAGGATGAGCCACTGAGACACGCTCAGCAGAGTACAAGCAGCAGTGCTTGAACAAGTAACTGGAGCGTGATGTGCACTCAAAAAAGTAAAAAACACAGACTGAAGTGAACACTGAAACACAACTGTCCACAATCTGTGAAAGGCTACTCCTTTGTGTACTTCTATAGTGTTTGCAACCAATGTATTGTATACGGATGGAAGCGCGTCACACTAATAGATTAGATTTATTTTAAATGGAATGTAGCAGAACCAATTGGAGATAAATGAAAAGGATGAGCCACTGAGACACGCTCAGCAGAGTACAAGCAGCAGTGCTTGAACAAGTAACTGGAGCGTGATGTGCACTCAAAAAAGTAAAAAACACAGACTGAAGTGAACACTGAAACACAACTGTCCACAATCTGTGAAAGGCTACTCCTTTGTGTACTTCTATAGTGTTTGCAACCAATGTATTGTATACGGATGGAAGCGCGTCACACTAATAGATTAGATTTATTTTAAATGGAATGTAGCAGAACCAATTGGAGATAAATGAAAAGGATGAGCCACTGAGACACGCTCAGCAGACTACAACCAGCAGTGGTTGAAGAACTAACTGGAGCGTGATCTGCACTCAAAAAATCAAAACCTCACAGACTGCAGTGAACACTGAAACACAACTATTCACTATCTGTGAAAAGCTCCTTTCTGTACTTCTATAGTGTTTGCAACCAATGTATTGTATACGGATGGAAGCACGTCACACTAATAGATTTGATTTTTTTCTAATATAATGGAGCTGCACCAATTCCACTAAATAAAATAAAAAAAAAAAAAAAAAAGTGACACGTGCAGATGCCTACAAACAGCGGTGGATGCAGAGCAAACTGCAGCGTCACCTGCACTGTCACACACACACCTTGCACAGAGCTGTTAAAACAACACTGGCAAAATGAAGCTTTACACAGCGGTTGGTAAACTAGCCTGCCTCAAGCACAGTAGTACACAAAATCGCAATATCTAACTGTCCCTCAGAGTCAGCACAGCAGCGTTCTGTCCCTAACTGAGTTCACAGCACAGTGACGCTAAAATGGCTGCGGCGCCTTTTATAGTGCATTCTGACATCATTTCAGCAGCCAATCACAGCCATGCCATTAGTTAAGATGACCGCATCATTACAGGATGTGCCCACACTTCGTAGGATTCCTCATTGGCTGACTAAAATCACATTGCCTCTCAAAGAATTATGGGAACTTCCGATTCCGGTATACGATATTGAAAAAGTATCGGAATTAAGTATCGGAATTCCGATAACGCGAATATCGGCCGATACCCGATACTTGCGGTATCGGAATGCTCAACACTACTTATCATGATTTTAGCTTTGTATAGATAGACAACTCCATGATGTACCATAAGTAAATGAGTAAGTAACTAGGTCTCCCTCAAATATAAGACATACCGGTCACAAAAAAGAATATTCATAACTGGTATCAGCTACCGTCCTGTTCCCCTGTAATTCTTTTGAACATAGGAAGCCATATCTACACAGGAGAGAAAAGTGTAAAAAGTGTCACCTCCCAGCCTCTTATACAGACTTCATGTTTGCTCTCCATCAGATAACCTACTTTACATTTACAATTTAAGATGTAGCCATGCTTCTATACTCAATATGGGGAACCTTGACGAAGGACATGTTCTGAAACACACGTTGGGATGTGCACTGCACTTGAACCTATGGACCACCCAGGTAACTCCTCCCTGCTTGTTGATCCACCTCTATTTTACTCTCATTATATACCCCTTCATTTCCACTCCAGTTATTAACTTGGTGTATGAGACACGTTCACTTTTTCATTCATCCAGCATACATAGTCCTCTGCATCCATGCCATATACCTGTGTCTTATATATCATTCATTTTAACCTATACTTGTTTCCAAGGTCACTTTCTCAATTCAGGTGTCTCCCTACTGTTTGATTGCCAACACTGCTCCTGAGTATATACTTGTGTGCCTTTGGTTAATTTTCTGACACTTAGTCATTTTATTAGATCCTCCCCGTTCCTCCTCTTCATCCACATTGTACCGCCACCTTTTACACCTTTGGTCTCCTTTTTTATCTTTCATCATTACCCAGTCACTTACTCGACTGACACTCATCATGTCTCATGATATAGGAAAGATGTGTATCTTCGTACCGTGTTAGCCAGTCTCATGAGGCACTCCATTGTACACATCTTTGCCCCCTTTTTTTTGCTTCAGGCAATGTGTATATGATTTTTTATTTTGGTTTATCAACACCTACTACTCACTGTAATATTTATCTAATGTCATTATATAGCTTATCACTCTCTTGGAATACCCTATCTTTATTCAGTGGTCTAAGGTTTTTTAGTTTTTGATTAATTAATCATTTATATTTATTTTTTATCGTGTCTATCATTGTTTTTCATTCAAGTGCGGGCACGTCTTTGCATGTAGTGCGACCATTTACTATTCTTGTTTAATAAAGGTACTTTTATTCTTGCATCATTCATCCCACACCTTCTTCTTTGGACCTCAGGTTCGGTACATTCTCTCTTGGTTCTCAGTGTTTTCCCGAATAGTTCACCATTCATCCACCTAGCAAATATATATTACTCATCCATATTGGGCTTTATTTAACGTATTTTTTTTAGTTGATGTATATCATTTGCTCTGTTCAGTATGTGTTCTTTCAATATGAGGGTAACATACACCATTCACACATATCCAGTAAGAATAATAGAGAAATGGAACACAAGATGTGAAGATTATGTTTCATCAATACAAAATAAGTTGATAAAAGCAATAGATTTTCTTTTTCTTTTCTGATTTTGAAAAATGTCATTTTAGTTTTTTGCAAAAATCAGAACAAAAAAACAACATGACTGCACTATGTGAAGGAACAAAAATATTGAAATGTTTATTAAAATTAAAGGGGTTGCCCACTAATGCATAATCCCGTATTAATGAGCCTAAAGAAGTGACCTAAATAAAAATCTACTGATATTATCCCCCAGGCTGGCATCTTTCTTTTGTACTAAGCACTGGGTCCCCTATCAGTCTTCTGGAGGGAGGGTAAAATGAGCGCTACAGTCAATCAGGGGCTGAAAGTGAACACATCAGCTGATCATCCACCGCAGATTTCCTATGGTGCTCACATAATGCCTCTGCTGGATATTTAAAATACAGGACACTAGTTGGGGATGCAGCATTGCTGTTCATGGTGGTTCGTCATTTATTTTCACCTCTGAGCCCATTAGTAAGGGGATGTCTACTAATGAATAACCCATAAAGGGTATTACAAGTGACATACCGTATCAGTGTCTTGCATGGTACTAATATAGCACTACTGTTCTTGTAATACAGATATTATATGTGTTTGCTTATTTTACTATAATTAATCTTGTTACAGTAAGAAATGTGACACATTTATATAAGCCCAGATCAGCACAAATTAAATACCAGTAGACATATACTGAAAAGTCAGATATACACATGCGAAGCGCACAGAGTGAGGCTCTCTAGCGGAGACAAGGCTGATAGTGAGACAATTAAAGCCATTTAAAGTTGACAGGACACTAGGACCAGATGAATAATTCCAAATTTGTCAGAGAAAACGTTGAATGCAATGACATAGATAAAGGGTTTAGTTAGAGATCGGTGACAGATGGATGCTTCATCAAAAGGTGAGATTCAAAGAACTAGAACTAATGAACTTCCTACATGTCCTAATCTCTCGTCTGAGTCTTACAGCATGGGCAAGCTACTCTGCATGTAATGCTGCGGGCTCCAATGTTATGGATTATTGTGCAGGTCAGAACCACTTCTAGATCTAGGGTAGAGATTCTCATGTTGGAAACTGAAATGACATAGGACTCATGACAGAATTTGGTGATCCATATTGAATCTGTAATAATTAGTGTTTGCCAACCAGAGCCTCCTCCGGCTATTAGCAGATACTATTGTGCACCAATTGTACTGGCAGTTTTTACTGGGTATTTAGAGCTGCATTCACACATCTGATTTTCACAAATTTCTCAATCTGTATACTGCACCCCTCCCATGGTGTGCCCTTGCATTGACCCTCACTCTGTATAATGAAGACCTCCTTCAAGTTTACAGGGATTCCAGCTCCAGTAAGCACTTGCAATGTCCCTTATCTTTGCATCCTCTGCAGCCTTGCATTAATGTCAGCAACATGATGACATGACCTCATTGCACTGCAGCTAAGCCAGCTATGTGACCACGTCACTGCATTTTGGGGCAGGGCGCAGATAGGCGCTCTTTTGCCTTTACAGGAGAGATGCTCACATCTCATAGCTGTAAATGAGAACATAAATAAATGTGCAATAACAAAGTGCAAATATAATCTGTAAAATAAATAAAATATAGGCAAACATGTTACAAACAGTAGTGAGGATTAAAAACATCACCTTTATTGAATTCATTAGCCATTCTACATGGATTATTTTGGGATTAAGAGTTGGATATACAGTATAAGAAAAGGGACTATATGTAAAAAATAGCAAATGATAGAATAATATCACATAAACATATGTATATGTATAAACAGTGGCTTGCCAAAGTATTGACCCCTTCCCACCCCACGGTTTTTTTTTTTACCTGTTTTGTTACATTAAAACCTGAGTTACATATTTTTGTAATTCAATTTGTGTGTGATGCATCAGCACTAAATAGTCTAAGTTGGTAAAGTGAAGTGAGAAAAATATATAGCCATAAATTAAACTTATAGTATAGTCACCCCTTTTGCTATGAAGTCCTTAAAATTTCTGGTGCAACCAATTACCTTTAAAAGTCACATGCTAAGTGAACGGAAGTCCACCTGTGTGCAATTTAAGGGTCACATGGTCTGTCAGCATAAACACAACTTTTCTGAAAGGCCACAGAAGCAGCAACACCAAAAAAAATAACCCAATCTCTGATGATCCCTTGGAGCAACATGAAATCCATTATCATCAAATGAAAAGAACATGGAATGACAACAAACCTGCAAAGAGAGGACTGCCCACCAAAACGCTTAGTCCATGCAAGGAGGGCATTAATCAGAGAGGCCGCACAAATACCAAAAGGTGACCCTGAAGGAGCTACTGAATTCCCAAACAGAGACTGAAGTACCTGTCTATATTACCACATTAAGCCGTATATTCCTGTAACGGGGGCCAGGGCTGTAATAGTGGCTAACAGTGGCTGCTTTGTCGCACCCTGGCCTCCCGCCACATAAATACATTGTCGATGCTGTAGCGTTCCTTTTACTCCGCTCTCCTGTCCGTCAGGGTCCTCTCTGGTCTGCCAGGGCTTCTTCCCTTTCATCTGCACACAATGGCAAGCAGAGTCTGGATCCATTTTTAATAAAACAACTTTACTCAGTTCTTTTCTCAGCATGTCCAGTTTAGTCACAGAAACAGCATAAGTTCCTTCACAGAATGCATCCTTTCCTTTCCCTGTGCTGTCCCTCACATCTCCAGGAATATTGCAGGGTCGTACCGTCGCCTTCGGTATCTCAGTGCTCTGTCTGGTCAGCCTAACTCGCTCCAAGAATTCCCTGTCCATTTTGCCACAGATATTTGGGGTTGAATTGACATTCTTCTGTCCACCTGATTCCTAGTCCATTTATTGAGACTGATAATATAACTGGAGAAAGAGTGAGAATTGTTTATTGGTTTGTTTATTTATGGCAGACACTGATGAGAATATTAGTGGTATGTGCTGATATAGGCATCCAGATGTACTAATGGGAGAGTCTTAGGCTTAAAGGGGTATTCCCGTCTTCAAGATCATATCTGTTGTGAATATGCTGGAGGCGGCTTCTGAGCTGGGGCTCCCTCCGGTGGTTGCTGAGGGTAATGAACTGATTACTGAATGGCCTTCAGCTGGCGCTGAATGGTAGGATATAAGTGGCCTGAGTTCCCAGCAGCCTTGCCGGTTATCAATTGTTCCTTCTGGTCTTGCTTGAAGCACTGCTAGTTTCCTGCTCTCCTTCAGATAAGTGTTTGCTGTTTTTTTTTTCCTGTGTTTGATTTTCTCTGCTGGTTTGCTGCTTGCAGTGGACTGCAGCCTGACCCCTTTTGGGGGTCTGGCGCTGCAATTGTGCTCCATTTGTGTCTGCACTTTTGCTTTGCTCCTTTGCTACTTTTTATTTGCTGAATAGCGTTTTGTTACACCAGATATCTGATTTATGTGGATGAGATCGTGTGATCTCAGGTTTTTTTGCCAATCAGAAGTGTAAGTATTTTTGTTAGGGTTTTGTTGGATTGCAGTCAGAATTCTTTCCTGTACTTTTCTGTCTAGACAGATTGGGCCCCAGCATTTGCTCTTTCTATTTTCTGTCTGTGTCCGTGCTTTCTTCTTGTCTAACTGCCATTACATGTTTGGAGGCTTCCTATTTTCTTTGGGGATCTGCTCCGGGGCAGATAGCTTTCATCTTTCTACCTTTAGGTGTAGTTATCTCTCAGGCTGTGACGAGGCGTCTAGGATCAACGTAGGAACGCTCCACCGCTACTTCTAGTTGTGTGGTTATTTCAGGTTACTGCAATCCAATAGGTTCCAGCCTCTCTGGTGTATTACCGTTTTTGCTATTTCTCCTCAGTTACCGAAACAAAACAGTATAACCAGCCTAAAACTGAAAATTATATGGTACTCACAGAAGGGGAAAATAGTAATAAGGAAACTCTGTTTGTTGCATTTTTTTCCCTCTTTTCTCTGGGTGCTGAGGAGGAGTTTTTTTTTCTCTCAATGGAGTTTGCACAGTTGTCTGGCCGTTTGGAGCAGCTTGCCACTGAGGTTCGGAGTATTGCTACCTATCTTGCTAGGTTGCCGGTTGTGGAACCTAGGATCCCCATACCAGATTTAGTTTTGGGGGATCGGTCTAAATTTCTGAATTTCAAAAATAACTGTAAGTTGTTTTTTGCCTTAAGCCTAAGTCCTCAGTGAACGCAGCACAGCAGGTTCAAATTGTCATCTCTCTGCTGCGCGGTGACCCTCAGGATTGGGCTTTTTCCCTGACACCTGGGGATCCTGTTTTGAATGATGTTGATGTATTTTTTCAGGCTCTGGGGATATTGTACGATTAACCTAATGTCACTGATCAAGCTGAAAAGATCTTGGCATTAAATCAGGGTCGTGAAGACGCTGAGCTGTACTTTCAGAAATTTCAAAAGTGGGCAGTCCTGACCAAATAGAATGATGATGCTTTGGCAGCCCTTTTTCGAAAGGGTCTGTCAGAAAAAGTAAGGGACGTTATGGTGGGATTCCCTGTTCCCTCTGGTCTCAATGATTCTATGTCTTTGGCTATTCAAATTGACAGATGTTTGCATGAGCGCAGAGGTATGCGTGAGATAGTGTTGCCTTGTGAGTCAGCTCCTGAGCCCATGCAGTGTGATGGAGTGACTTCTGGGGCTCAGCGTCATGAGTTTCGTAAGCGCAATGGATTATGTTTCTACTGTGGTGACGCCTCTCATGCTATTTCCGTCTGCTCTAAGCGGGGAAGACATTTTGCGCTCTCGGTTGTCTTGGGTAGTGTTCAGACTAAATTTCTGTTTACTGTTACCTTGATTTGCTCCCTGTCCACATTTTCAGCTCAAGCTTTTGTTGATTCAGGAGCAGCTATTAACCTGATGGATTTTGACTTTGCCAAACGTTGTGGGTTTCCCATGATACCCCTGCGGAAGTCTATTCCCCTACTGGGCATTGATTCTACCCCTTTGGCGGAGAATAAACCCCAGTTTTCTACTCAGGTGATAATGAGGGTTGAACCAGATCATCAGGAGAGTTGCAAATTTCTGGTGTTGCATAATATGCATGACATTATTGTACTAGGTTTCCCATGGTTACAGACTCATAATAATGTTTTGGATTGGAAATCTGTGTCTGTGACCAGTTGGGGCCGCCAATGTGTTAATACTGACACTCCTGTTTTTTCTGCCTCTCCCCAGTCTCAGGATGTCCCTGACTTTTTGACTGATTTTTCTGATGTGTTTAGTGAAAGTAAATCTGCATCCTTGCCCCCTCACAGGAGCTATGATTGCGCTATTGAGTTAGTGCCTGGTGGTAAATTTCCTAAAGGTCGCCTTTTTAATTTATCTGTACCTGAACACGATGCTATGCGATCTTATATCAAGGAGTCATTGGAGAAGGGTCATATCAGACCATCCTCTTCACCCTTGGGCGCCGGTTTTTTCTTTGTGGCCAAAAAGGATGTTTCATTGAGGCTGTGTATTGATTATCGCCTCCTGAATAAGATCACTGTGAAATATCAATATCCGTTACCCTTGATTTCTGACCTGTTTTCCAGAGTGAAAAGTGCTATAACCTTATTCGCATTAAGCACGGGGATGAATGGAAGACGGTGTTTAATACCCCAGACGGGCATTTTGAGTACCTAGTGATGCCTTTTGGGCTTACTAATGCCCCTTCCGTCTTCCAATCCTTCATGAATGATATTTTCAGGGATTTTTTGGATACATTTCTGATTGTTTATTTGGATGATATCTTGATTAGTGTTGAGCGATACTGCTCGATATCTAAAAATATCGGATCGGAATGGTATCGCCGATATCACTAAAATATCGGCGATACCCGATACCGATACCGGAAGTCCAATGTAAGTCTATGGGAACCAAATATCGACATTAAAAAAAACCCATTCTTGCCTTGTTGGTTAATTGTACATGAAGTAAAACAAAGAGTAATGTAGAATGTATTGGGGGAGGTTGAGGAGACAATAAAGGCATACATGTTTAACCCAATGCATTGGAATAGCATTAATATATATTTTTTTGGAAATACGTTTGGATTGACGAACAAATTGACAATGTTGTTAACCTTTTTTCTATTTTGGCAAATATGTATGTTTCACAACTTCCATGCTCTTCACCTTTTTAACTTTTGCCAGTGCCACACTTTCTCCTTCATAATCTTCAGCAGCATCATCTTTCTCATCAAATTATTCTTCATCTTCACCTTCTTAATCTTCTTCTTAAACTTCTTGCTATTCATGTTTTTGTTTACATTACTCATATTGTTATTATTAAACTATCAATCTTCTTCATATTCAAATTCTTCATCTTCTTCCTCTTCATCTTCTTCATCATATTCTTATTTGTGACAGAGATTCCTGTACTTGTAATCTGTAAAAGTATGAATTTTTCATCCTTCCGTTCTTGCTGTCACAAAAGATTTAAATTACAACAGTATTTGTCCGTGTTCAGTTTAGCCTGCAGCAGCAGGCATTTTCCAGGGGCACCACAAGGAGGAACATACTCACCCCCATACACTGCTTAGTCTTCTTCTGCTTAGAATTTAGAGCATATATTTTGCTCTTCATTTTGGTCTTATACTTCATGTTCTTCTGCTTTTTGATCTTCTGCTTATTGTTCTTCTGTCTCTTGTTCTGTATCTTGTAGTTTGTCTTAACCTTCTTTGTCCTGTTGGTGATCTTCTTCTGGGTAATCTTTTATTTTTTCTTTGTGATGGTGTTCAGGCTGGTTGGCTTCATGCTCGTCGTCCTTGTTGTCGTCATCTTCTTCTGAGTGGTCTTTAAGGTCGTCTAATTTCTGAGAACCAGCTGACGTTACTGGAACCCGGACGGGTATCAGATGGAACAAGAGACAATGGAAGTAACGAGGACCAGCTGACTGTGCTGGAACCCGGAGGGGCAGCAGAAGGAAAAGAGGCAATGTCACAACCGAGTACCAGCTGACGTTACTGTGACACGGTTACTAAGCAGGAGGTACCTGTGCTCCAAAGCACTACCAAGGACCAGCAGACGTTGCTGGAACTCGTAAACGGAGATGGAGGCACCTAGGCCAAAGGCACTGGGGAGAACCAGTTGACGGTACTGGACCCCGGACGGGTAGCAGAAGGAAAAGAGGCAATGTCACAACCGAGTACAAGCTGACGTTACTGTGACACGGTTACTAAGCAGGAGGTACCTGTGCTCCAAAGCACTACCAAGGACCAGCAGACGTTGCTGGAACTCGTATACGGAGATGGAGGCACCTAGGCCAAAGGCACTGGGGAGAACCAGTTGACGGTACTGGACCCCAGACGGGTAGCAGAACGCACCCATGAAAATGTAAGTTGACAGGACGCAAGCCGTCCGCAGTTACCGAATCACACAGTCCTACAGTGGGTGCTTGTCCTATTGTCACAATGGAAACAGCCTTTATTTACATATCCCACAGCACACATAGGAATCACCTAAACTGCAGGCACCATAGAGTCGGCTAACCCGAATGCAACACGACAGCACAACTTATTGGAGGATAATTGACGTTCACACTGCCAGGAAACAGCTGTCGTGCTGTAACCAGGCTGGCCAGGAGTCAGTACCCCTGCCAATTACTTACGAGCAACAAATGGCGGTGTTGTAGCCCAGGGAGTAGAGTTCAGGTGGTAGAAAGATGAACATAACAGGAGACATGGAAAACGTTGCCAAACAGTTATTTAATCTTAAAACGGACAGGCAAATTCAGGTGATATCCATGCCTTGTTCATTTTCAGAAAAGTAAGCCGGTCTACATTCTCTGAGGATAGTCGCATGCGACGGTCTGTTAGTACACCACCTGCAGCACTAAAGACGCGCTCAGATAATACACGGGCAGCAGGGCAAACCAGCACCTCCAATGCATACTGGCTAAGCTCTGGCCATGTATCCAACTTAGAGACACAAAATTTGAAAGGGGAAGAGGCATCTGGGAGTACACTTAGAGGGAAAGACAAGTAGTCTGTCACCATCTTACGGAAACGTTGCTTCCTGGTGACTGGAGCCGTCTCGGATGGTGTAGACCTTGCTGGCGCTGTCACAAAACTTTGCCACATTTGTAACATACAGCTCTTGCCCTGTGCAGAGGCGCTGCTTGTGCTCCCTCTTGTTGTAGAGGTATCTACACTGCCTCGACGCACAGAGCTGCTTTGTAAAGCAGTAGCAGCAGCATCTCTTTCGGCTGGAATGTACAACAGTATGGATTGCACCAGTGTGTCTTGGTACTCCCGCATTTTACGGTCCTGGTTCCCCGGTGTGATGAGGGTTTGTAAGTTGTCCCGGTAGCGAGGGTCTAGGAGGGTGTACACCCAATAATCTGACGTGGTGAGAATGTGGGCGATGCGGCGGTCGTTTCTCAGGCACTGAAGCATGAAATCAACCATGTGCTGCAGACTCCCAACTGGCCAACAAAAGCTGTCCTGTGGAAGAGGCGTCATCTCTGCCTCCTCTGCATCACCCCACCCTCGCTCTACATACTGACTAGAGTGTTGTGTACCTCCCTCTGTAGGGATTTCTTCCTCCTCCATTGACTCCTCCTCCTCCTCATCCTCCTCACAAAGTGAGCCCTGCCCAGCCCTTTGTGAGGAACCACGTTGCACTGACTGTCCTGAAGGTAATTGAATTTGTGACTCCTCATCCTCCACTTCTTCCAAAACCTCTTCCTTTAGTGCTTTCAGTGATTTCTGAAGCAGGCAGATAAGGGGGACAGTCATGCTGACTAGTGCATCATCTGCACTCGCCATCCGCGTTGAGACATCAAACGCACGCAAAACGTCGTAGATGTCCTTCATAGAGGCCCACTCAGTAGTGGTGAAGTGTGGACGGCGCAAAGATCGACTTGATTGCGCCTGATGCAGCTGATACTCCATTTCTGCTGTCTGCTGTTCACACAACCGCTCCAACATATGTAACGTGGAATTCCACCTGGTGGGTACGTCACATATGATGCGATGTTCAGGAAGGCGAAATCGGCATTGCAGAGCAGCAATGCGCGATCTGGCTATGCTGGAACGTCGCAAGTGAGCGCACTCTAGGCGGACCTTCTGCAGCAGTCCAGCAAGATCCGGATAGTCCCTCAAAAAACTCTGCACGACCAAGTTGAGCACATGTGCCAGACATGGTATGTGAGTAAGGTTGCCAAGGCCCAGAGCTGCCACCAGATTTCGGCCATTGTCACACACTACCAAGCCTGGCTGGAGATTCGCAGGCAAAAACCACACGTCGCTCTCCTGCTTGATGGCATTCCAGACCTCCTGCGCTGTGTGGCTTAGATTCCCCATTGAAATCATTTTCAGGACGGCCTGTTGACGTTTGGCCACGGCTGTGCTCATATCGGTCGCAGCAGGTAAGCGTTCACGGGTCCATGTGGAGGTATACCGTGACGGCTCATGCAGCGATGATTCTGAGGAACTGGAGTAGGAGGAGGAATCAATGTGTACAGACTGGATTCCTGCAATCCTTGAAGTTGGCAGAACACGTACAGCGCCACTGGCAAGATCTGTACCCGGCTCCACAACATTGACCCAATGGGCAGTGAGGGAAAGGTATCGTCCCTGGCCATGGGTACTGGTCCACGCATCGGTGGTCAGGTGGACCCTGCTACTGACGGTGTTTAGTAGCGCATGTTTAATGTTTCCCTCGACATGTTTTTGCAGAGCAGGGACGGCTTGCCTGCTGAAATAAAATCGGCTTGGCACATTATATTGTGGGACTGCCAATGCCATTAAGTTCCTGAAACTGTCAGTCTCCACCAGCCTGAATGACAGCATTTCAAGGGACAGGAGTTTTGCAATGCCAGCATTCAGAGCCTGTGCTCGTGGATGGTTTGCCGAGTATGGCCGTCTTTTATCCCATGCCTGTGGTACCGATGGCTGTTTTGTGGCCTGGGAGTGTGACGATGACTGTGAACTTGCTGCTGTGGGTGGAATAACAGTTTGTCTATGGACAACAGTGACCGAGGTTCTTCCATGGAGATCCTGTGAGGAAGCCGAACCAGGTGTGTGTGAGCTGGAGGTAGAGGCTCCAACACGACCTGAAGATGTAGGTGCTGCTGTAGGTTGGCCTACATCTCCAGTGTGTCTTTGTAACTCAGCTACGTGCTTTGTCCGTACATGTTTCCACATATTTGTGGTATTCAGGTTACTGATATTTTTACCTCTTTTAACTTTTTGCTTACACAGCTTGCATTTAACATAGCAAATATCATCTACAAGTCTGTCAAAAAAGGACCACGCAGTGCAAGTCATGGGAGCGCCAATTTTGACATTTGTAAGAGAACTGCTCCCAACAGGTGCCAAACTGGAGGCTACAGGCAAGCGAGTCTGCAGCCTACCTCTCCCTCCTCTTTGTACCGTTGGGACAATCTCTTCCTCAGAGCTGCTCCCACCACCTTCCTGTTGCTCACGCCATGTTGGGTCTCGGACTTCATCATCTCCACTACCCTCTTCCAACACCTGCTGCTGTTGGATGGTCTGGGCAGCACCATGCTCCACAAAACCTGGCACCTGAGTTTCATCATCATCATGAGATGCGTTCTGCGGTGTGCTGTCCATCGGCACTGGCTCACCCGCCTCTTCAGATTGAGAGAGACACAGCTGTTGCGCATCACTGCATACTCCCTCTTCTTCAAATTGCAGAATGCTGCTTGCCTGTGCCCGTGTTTGCGAGCCAACAGATTCTGAGAACAGAAGCAGAGACTCAGCTGGCTCCTGTACAGAACTCTCTGACTGCCTGGGCAATTTGACAGGCGGTGAACAGACAGATGGTTGCTCAACAGTGTTGTGTTCCTGAGAGGAGGTGGAAGGAATTGAAGTCGATGCATTGGCTGCCATCCAACCAACAACGGCTTCAATTTGTTCTTCCCGCAGCAGGGGGGCACGCCGAGCTCCTACCAAAGTGCGCATAAAGTAACGCTCACGGGGAAAACTGGTGGATGCTGTGTCACTGAGGGCGGCAGCAGCCACAGAATCCCCATGTCCTCTCCCTGCTGAAACTCCACAGCCACGACCACGTGCCTTACTCACTGACTTCTTCATCTTGGTAGATTGATAAAGAAAGTCAGAAAAGTTATAAGGCCTAAGTGTGGTTATTACGCAGAGACTGAAGTGAACACTGAAACACAACTGTTCACAATCTGTGAAAGGCTACTCCTTTGTCTACTTCTATAGTGTTTGCAACCAATGTATTGGATACAGATGGAAGCGCGTCACACTAAAATTTAAATTGCATGGAGCAGCAAGAATTACACTGAAGAAAAAAAAAAGAGTCTGTGAGTGACACGTGCAGATGCCTACAGACAGCGTTGCATGCAGAGCAAACTGCAACGTCACCTGCACTCACACACACCTTGCAGAGCTGTTAAAACAACACTGCAGGCAAAAGGAAGCTTTACACAGCGGTTGGTGCTAGCCTGCCTAAAGCACAGTACACTAAATCGCAATCTCTAACTGTCCCTCAGAGTCAGCACAGCAGCGTTCTGTCCCTTACTGAATTCACAGCACAGTGACGCTAAAATGGCGGCGGCGCCTTTTATAGTGCATTCTGACATCATTTCAGCATCCAATCACAGCCATGCCATTAGTTAACATGACCGCAGCAGTACAGGATGTGCCCACACTTCTTAGGATTCCTCATTGGCTGAATAAAATCACATTGCCTCTCAAAGAATTATGGGAACTTCCGATTCCGGTATACGATATATGGAAAATATCGGAACTAAGTATCGAAAGTCCGATACAGCTAATATCGGCCGATACCCGATACTTGCGGTATCGTATCGCTCAACACTAATCTTGATTTTTTTTCCAATGACTGGGACTCTCATGTGAAACATGTTCGGACTGTGTTCAAGATTTTGAGAGAGAATGCACTGTATGTGAAGGGATCAAAATGTCTTTTTGGCGTACAGAAGGTCTCATTTCTGGGATTCATTTTGTCTCCGTCTGTTATTGAAATGGACCCGGTCAAGGTTCAGGCCATCTGTGATTGGGTTCAACCTACTTCATTGAAGGCTCTTCAGAGATTTTTGGGTTTTGCCAATTTTTATCGTAAATTTATTGGTAATTTCTCTGGTATTGTTAAACCATTGACTGATTTGACCAAAAAGGGTTCCAAGGTGGTGAATTGGCCTCCTAAGGCAGTTTCTGCGTTTCAGGAACTTAAGCAGAGATTCATTTCTGCTCCTGTTCTATGGCAGCCTGATGTTTCTGTGCCATTTCAGGTGGAGGTTGATGCCTCTGAGATTGGGGCAGGTGCCGTTTTGTCCCAAAGGGATCCAGAGACCTCTGAGAGTAACCCTTGTGCCTTTTTCTCTCGAAAATTTTCTCCTACTGAACGTAATTATGATGTGGGTAATCGGGAGTTATTGGCCATGAAGTGGGCCTTTGAAGATTGGAAACATTGGCTGGAAGGAGCCAAACATCAGGTGGTGGTCCTCATCTACCATAAGGACCTGGTTTATCTCGAATCAGCCAAGCGACTTAATCCTAGACAGGCCAGGTGGGCCTTGTTTTTCACACGTTTTAATTTTGTGATTTCTTTTCTTCCGGGCACTAAGAATGTCAAGGCGGATGCCCCTAGAGGAGTTTCTTTGCACATTCTCCTGAGTTTACCTGATCCTGCTGTTATTTTGAAAGAGGGTGTGGTTCTTTCCGCCATTTCGCCCAATTTGAGACTGGCTCTGGAGGGGTGTCAGGAGGATAAACCTGAGCGCTGCCCTGTTGGGAAGTTGTTTGTTCCAGACCAGTGGAAAAAGAGTGTGATGTCTGAGATTCATTGTTCCGCGTTGGCTGGTCATCCCGGGATTTTTGGTACCAGAGACTTGGTGAGTCGCTCCTTTTGGTGGCCTACTTTGTCTCGTGACGTCAGGGACTTTGTGCAGTCCTGTGGGAGTTGCTCTCGTTCCAAGCCTTGCTCTCGTTCTAGTGGTTTGTTAATGCCATTACCTGTACCCAAAAGGCCATGAACCCATATTTCTATGGATTTTATTTCTGACCTTCCTGTCTCTCAGAGAATGACCATTATCTGGGTAATCTGTGATAGGTTTTCCAAGATGATACATCTTGTGCCATTACCTAAGTTGCCTTCCTCCTCCGAATTGGTGCCTTTGTTCTTTCAGCACGTGGTTCGGTTACATGGCATTCCGGAGAACATTGTGTCTGACAGAGGAGTCCAGTTTGTTTCCAGATTTTGGAGGACATTTTGTTCTAAACTTGGTGTTCAGTTGTCTTTCTCCTCTGCATTTCACCCTTAGACCAATGGACAAACCGAGAGAACAAACCAGACCTTGGAGACTTATTTGAGATGTTTTGTGTCTGCTGATCAAGATGACTGGGTCTCTTTTCTGCCTTTGGCTGAGTTTGCTCTTAATAATAGAGCTAGCTCTGCCACCTTGATGTCATCCATTTTTCTGCAATTCCGGGTTTCATCCTCGATTTTCTTCAGGACAGGTGGAGGCTTCTGTCTGTCCGGGGGTTGACTCTATTGTGCAGCGTTTGCAGCAGATTTGGGACCAGGTGGTGGAGAGGTTGTCTCTTTCTCAGGAGAAGGCCCAGCGGTTTGCCAACCGGCATAGGACTGATGGTCCTCGTTTTAAGGTGGGGACTTGGTTTGGTTATCCTCAAGGAATATCCCTATGAAGGTTGCATCTCCAAAATTTAAGCCAAGGTTCATTGGACCTTTTAAGATCATGGAAATTATTAATCCGGTTTCCTTCTGTTTGCTTCTTCCAGGGACATTTAAGATCCATAACGTGTTCCACAAGTCCTTATTGAAGAGGTTTGTCGAACCAGTGGTTCCTATGGCTGCGCCTCCCGACCCTGTTTTGGTTGAGGGCAATTTGGAGTATGTGGTTGAGAAAATATTGGATTCTCGTTTTGCTAGATGGAAACTCCAGTATTTGGTTAAATGGAGAGGTTATGGTCAGGAGGACAATTCTTGGGTGTTTGCTTCGGACATTCATGCTGGGAGACTTAGCCGTGCCTATCATCGAGCTCATCCTGATCGGCCTGGTTGCGCAGGTGAGGGTTCGGTGACCCCTCCTCAAAGGGGGGGTACTGTTGTGAATATGCTGGAGGCGGCTTCTGAGCTGGGGCTCCCTCCAGTGGTTGCTGAGGGTAATGAACTGATAACTAAATGGCCTTCAGCTGGCGCTGAATGGTAGGATATAAGTGGCCTGAGTTCCCAGTAGCCTTGCCGGTTATCAATTGTTCCTTCTGGTCTTGCTTGAAGCACTGCTAGTTTCCTGCTCTCCTTCAGATAAGTGTTTGCTTTTTTTTTTTCCTCTGTTTTATTTCTCTGCTGGTTTGCTGCTTGCAGTGGACTGCAGCCTGTCCCCTTTTGGGGGTCTGGCACTGCAATTGTGCTCCGTTTGTGTCTGCACTTTTGCTTTGCTCCTTTGTTACTTTTTATTTGCTGAATAGCGTTTTATTACACCAGAGATCTGATTTAGGTGGATGAGATCGTGTGATCTCAGGTTTTTTGGCAATCAGAAGTGTTGGTATTTTTGTTAGGGTTTTGTTGGATTGCAGTCAGAATTCTTTCCTGTACTTTTCTGTCTAGACAGATTGGGCCCCAGCGTTTGCTCATTCTATTTTCTGTGTCCGTGCTTTCTTCTTGTCTAACCGCCATTACATGTTCGGGGGCTTCCCATTTCTTTGGGGATCTGCTCCGGGGCAGATAGCTTTCATCTTTCTGCCTTTAGGTGTAGTTATCGCTCAGGCTGTGACGAGGCGTCTAGGATCAACATAGGAACGCTTCACCGCTACTTCTAGTTGTGTGGTTAGTTCAGATTACTGCAATCCAATAGGTTCCAGCCTCTCTGGTGTATTACCATTCTTGCTATTTCTCCTCAGTTACCGAAACATAACACACATCCCAATATGTAGTACCGTATTTTTCGGACTATAAGACGCACCGGACCATAAGACGCACCCCAAATTTTCAGAAGGAAAATATTTAAAAAAAATATTGTGTCAAATGGGGGTCCGTCTTACAGTCCGAATTCAGCTTACCAGCGAAGGGATCAGCACAGGTAGAGGAGTGGTCACTGGAGTCGTTCGGTGGTCAAGGCTGGTGCGGTGGTGGTGCTTTGTGGTGTGGCTGTGTTCTGTGGGGTGGCTGTGTTCTGTGGGGTGGTTGTGCACTGTGGGGTGGCTGTGTTCTGTGGGGTGGCTGTGCTCTGTGGGGTGGTTGTGCACTGTGGGGTGACTGTGTTCTGTGGGGTGGCAATATACTCACAAATCCAGCGGCGGTCCCAATGCAGCCTACCTGTGGTGCGGTGGTGGTGTCGGGGCAGCAGTGGGGCTCTGTGCTGCATGGGGGCTCCGCAGGCATTTCGTCCTAGCCGGAACTCCGCTGCTGCCCTGACACTACCACCGCACGCACCACAAGGAGGCTGATCGGGACCGCCACCGGAGGCCCCAGGCGGCCATCTTTCAGGAGGCCACCGCGTCGCAGCTGCGGGGGGCTTTCCGGCTAGGATGAAATGCCGGCAGAGACCGCCGCCGCCACAGGAATTTTAGGTATGTTGCGACCATAAGACGCACCCCCATTTTCCCCCAAAATTTTGGGGGAAAAAAGTGTGTCTTATGGTCCGAAAAATATGGTAGGTGTAATAATAATAATATTAGCAAATAATTAAAAAATAAATAAATAATAATAAAAAAAAATTTTCATAGTTCCTCTGATTTGCTATGTCGCTTGCCACATGTGCAGGGCATTGCAGTAGCTTAATATCCATTTAGATTTTAATACACTAAGAAAGAGGGTTGGAAAGGTCCAATGACTGAATGTTCTAAAGGACAGAAATGTCCAAGAAGGATGGGAAATTTTGCTAAATTAAATTCCCACTGTACAATTGGTAACAATCCCGAAAAGAAGGAAGGATTGGAAGCATTTAAAGAGATCAGTATGGATGATCACATAACTTAATCCCTTGTTAAAAAGGAAAAAAGAAAAATACATATCTAATAGAAAAAAGGGGAAGTGACATCTAAAGTTGAATAGAAAGCCCTCTGCAGCGACTGCAAGGCAAGCGTTAGAAGAGCTAAAGCCAGTAATGAAGTGAGGCTTGCAAGGTAGACCAAAACAGTAAAAAAGAATTTTGGGGGTATGTCAAAAGTCAAAGATGCTATAGGATGTTTACAGGATGAAAAGGGTGAAGTTGTCAAAAATGATGTTGAGAAGGCCTAACTTTAAAATTCCTATTTTACATCTGCGTTCGCTAAGAAAACAACTGATTCACGGTGTCATCAAAGGAATAAAAGAATACATACTATCTATAAAAAGAGAAATGGTGAGGGAACACTTAGATAATTTAAATTAATTTAAATCTCCTGGTTCAAATGAATTATATCCTAGGGTATCGAAAGAGTTAGCAGAGGAAATTGCAGAACCATTAGCTAGAATCTTTGAAAAATCCTAGAGAACAGGGAAGTCCCAGAAGATTGGAGAAGAAGGGCAAATGTCCCTGTCTTCAAAAAAGGAAAGAAGATGGAGACAGGAAATTACAGCCCAGTGAGCCTTACTTCTATTCCAGGAAAGATCTTTGAACAAATTATTAAACAACATGTATGTAAGTACTTGGATAAGAATACAGTAATTAACCAGAGCCACCATGGGTTTGCAGCAAACAAATCATACAAGACTAATCTAATTTCCTTCTATGATTGGATTGTCAAGACTACAGTTAGGTGAATTCATAACTGGCTCAGTGATCATATTCAAAGAGTGGTAATAAATGATTGCACATTCAACTGGAAAAGTGTTTTAAGTGGGGTACGACAAGGCTGTGTTATGGGCCCAGTGTTGTTCAGAATTTTTGTAAATGATCTAGACATATTTGCAGATAATGCAAAGCTAGGAGGGATAGTTGACATTAGAGAACACAGAGAAAGGATTCTTAAGGATCTTAGGTAAGCTTGAACAATGGGTGGCATCTAATGGAATAGTATTTAATAGGGAGAAGAGTAAGATTCCACATTTGGGCAAGAGAAACAAAAATTACATCTACAGAATGGGAGGAATATAACTAAGCAACAGCACATGTGAAAAAGACTTGGGTATTCTAATAGATCACAGGCTGTACATGAGTCAACAGTGTGATGCAGCAGCAAAAAAGTCAAACACAGTTCTAGGATGTATTAAGAGAAGCATAAAGTCTAGATCACGTGAAATAATTATCCATTTCTACTACTCCTTGGTAAGGCCTCATCTGGAATACTGTATCCAATTCTGGGCACCACATTTTAAAAAAGACATTGAAAAACTGGAGCTAGTTCAGAGAAGAGCAACCAGGATGGTGAGTGTACTGCAAAGTTTGTCCTATGAGGAATGGTTAAAAGATCTGGGAATGTTTAGCTTGCAAAAACAGAAAGCTAAGAGGAGAATTAATAGCTGTCAACAAATATTTGGAGGGATGTCAGTGTAGAGGATCATCCTTAGTCTCATTTGCATATGGAAACACGAGAAGCAATGGAATAAAACTGGAAGGGAGAAGATACAGATTAGATATTAGAAAAAACTTTTTGACAGTGAGGGTGATCAATGAGTGAAACAGGCTGCCACGAGAGGTGGTGAGTTCTCCTTCAATGGAAGTATTCAGAGTCTGGACAGACATCTGTCTGAGATGATTTAGTGAATCCTGAGCTGCATTGAGCAGGGGGTTGGACACGATGACCCTTGAGGTCCCTTTACAACTCTAACATTCTATGATCCTATGTAATTAGCTGTTACCAAGTTGATGCTGCCCTGTATTCCTCCACCTCCCAGGTGACCTTTAGCTCCTACGCCCTGGATGAGCTGGGCTCTTCAGCTTCAAAGTTGCAGGGCACAACTGTCCTGTCCGTGCTCCCAGGCCATACTGACTAAAACCCAGGAAGCTCACTAACTTACACCCAGTTGGCCCCTCCTAACTAACTAAATCTTATTGGTCTAACTTATTCCCATCTTACTTTTTTCTATTCTATTGTGCCCCATCTAGTGGGCTAATCTAAATCCTACAACTGGGTAAATCCTATACTTTCCTTACATTTATACAATACAAGGAATATATATATTTACAATACATTACACAATATAGCAGCATTATAAGGCACAATACAAGCCCGAGCTTCTCAGGGACATAGAAACACAGGCAAATAAGGTGGGGGCACAAAATAGTCCTTGTACACCCCTTACATTCCAGAGGTGGCCTTTATGGAAAAGTGGGCAGAAAAAATGATTTACTTACACACAAAAATTGTAAGGCTCATTTTGAGTTTGCCAAAACACATGTGGGAGACTCCTCAAATGTATCGAGGAAGATTTTGTGGTCAGATGAGACCAAAATTGAACTTTTTGGCCAACAAGGTAAATACTATGTCTGGCTCATACGTAAGTATCCCCTGCTTTGCGGTGGGCTCCGGCGGTGAGCCCACCTCAAAGCCGCAACATATCAGCTGCTATAAACAGCTGACATGTGCCCGCAATAGGCTTGAGCAAAATCGCGATCCGCTCGCGCCTATTAACTAGTTAAACCCCGCTGTCAAAGCTGACTGCGGGCATTTAACTAGCGCTTCCAGCCACCGAGCCGGAAGTGAGTGCATTGCCGACCCCCGTCATGTGATCAGGGGTCGGCGACGTGTTGCATTGACAACCAGAGGTCTCATAGAGACCTCTATGGTTGTTGCAGGCACACTGCTATGAGCATCTCCCGGTGGTCGGCGCTCATAGCAATGCAGTAAATCTGCTACATATGGGCGATCTGCTCATCGCCCATATGTAGCAGAGCTGATCAAGTGTGGCATGCTTTCATGGAGGCTATTGAAGCATGCCAAAAGTAAAAAAAAGTGTTTAAAAATTAAAAAAAAAAAAAAAAACTAAAAGTTAAAATCACCCCCCTTTTATCAAAATAAAACAATAAAAGAAAAATCAAACATACATATATTAGGTATCACCGCGTTCAGAATCTCCCGATCTATCAATAAAAAAAGGATTAACCCAACCGCTAAACGGCGTAGCTAGAAAAAAAATTAAAAATGCCAGAATTACATTTTTTTGGTCGCCATGACATTGAATTTAAATGCAATAACGGGTGATCAAACGAACATATTTGCACAAAAGTGGTATCATTAAAAACATCAGCTCGATGCGCAAAAAATATGCCCTCACCCGACCCCAAATCACGAAAAATGGAGACGCTACGGGTCTCGGAAAATTGCACTTTTTTTTTTTTTAAGCAAACTTTGAAATTTTTTTTCACCACTTAGATGAAAGAAAACCTAAGTATGTTTGGTGTCTATGAACTTGTAATGATTTGGAGAACCATAGTAGGTGAATTTTAGCATTTAGTGAACCTAGCAAAAAAGCCAAACAAAAAACAAGTGTGGGATTGCACTTTTTTTGCAATTTCACCGCACTTGGAATTTTTTTCCCGTTTTCGAGTACACGACATGGTAAAACCAATGGTGTTTTTCAAAAGTACAACTCATCCCACAAAAAATAAGCCCTCACATGGCCATATTGACGGAAAAATAAAAAAGTTATAGCTCTGGAAAAAAGGGAGCCAAAAACAAAAACGAAAAATCGAAAAAAGCTCTGAGAGTTAAAGGGTTAATGTATTCAGTCTATAGAACAAACACAGTTCCTTCTTCATTAGAATCTCCTGCTTGTTCGGAAGCTCCAGGGGTACCAATTCAATTGTCATTATGGGTAAGCAAGACATCTCCTTAGGGTGAGTTTCCACGATCAGTAAACGCTGCGTGTTTGGCGCTGTGCGCTGGCGCAGCGCCAAACACGCAGCGTCCAGATGTTACAGCATAGTGGAGGGGATTTCAAGAAATCCCGTCTCCACTATGCGTAACAACACGCAGGCGGGAGACCTGCGTAAACGGACATGCGGCGCGTCTTTTCAGACCGCAGCATGTCCTCGCGTGTTGCGGCGACGGTGCGTCGCCGCAACAGAATTTAACACAGGGCTATGTAGCCCTGCGTTCTTTCCGGAGGTGTTCCGGAGGTGTCCTGAACACCTCCGGAAAGAGCGCGCGTCAGAAAGGGGGCGGGGCTTAGACGGAATTTCCGCTCCGTCCAAAGCGCTGTGATTCCGGACCGTGGAACCACAGCCTTATGGTGCACCAGTGTGCAGTGTCAAGAAAGATCATGCGTCAAAAATCTTTTAACTATTTTTGACCCATGTGAATTTAACCTCTGATGTAGAGCTGGAGTAGTTCTGTCCACGTACTGCAGTCTACAGGTGCATTCCACAAGATATATCATAAAGCTGGACTAACAAGTCATTTGTGATTTGAGTAGAAAGCATTCATTAGTGTGGGACCATTTAAAGGTATTGGATTTATGTCTGATGTTTCTGCAGCTTAGACATTTTGTCTTCTGAATCCAATTAAGGTGATTTATTTTAATCTTGTCTTGTTTTTAACATGTTTGCGTATATTATTTGTATCTCTTTTACCGATTGTATTTGCGCTTTATATATTCCATTGTATCTTTGATATCCCAAAGGCTCTCTTCCCATTTTTTCTCCTTCACACCTAATTTTATCACAAACAAAATCTTTTCCATTTATTTCATCTCTGTTAGGCCGGGGTCACACTAGAAAGAAATACGGAGGAGTGCAATGCGAGAAAAAATCGCATTGCACTCGTACCAATGTTAATCTATGGGGCAGCTCCTATCATCTGATTTTTTCTCGTCCGTTTTATACGTGCAAGTGAAATCGCAGCATGATGCAATTTGCAGCGTATTACGGGCTAGACTCGCCAATGCAAGTCAATGGGTGCGTGAAAAAAACAGATTGTACACGGACGAGACGTGTGACTTGAGAGAAAAATGCAAGACTTCTCCTGGTGACAGGAAATTCAATCATGCTTTATCAGGAAGTTTTGACATGCAAATTAGCCTGGCACACTCCACTCCTAACCAGGAAGCACGCCTCCACGGAGTAATCATGGCCAGACATATCAATGTCGAAATGCTTCTAGAGCTGGTGCAAGAAAGGCCTGTTTTGTGGGACCAACGCGACCCCCATTATGCGGACCGCTCCCGGAAGGAGGCGGCATGGAGGTCAATATGTGGCCACATGTTCCCTGGGTTTGAAGATCGACCTCTTGCGGAGCAGCAAGAAATGAGTAAGTAGATTGATGTAACAAATTTGTTAACAGTGAAATAAAAACCTTGAATACATGATATCTTATGTGTGTCCTATAAGACCTATATTTTATAGGCTACACATTAGCAACATCACAGGCCACATTACACTGAGGCCTACATGTTGAAACACACACAATGTGATTGATAATGTTTTTCTTATCTTTCAATTTTCAGTGAATGATGTCACTAGACGGTGGCGGAGTTGCCGGGACCAGTACCGCCAGCAATTAGGCCGGAGTGGGGATGGAGCACCCAAAAAAAGAAAATACCTGTATTATGATCGGTTGAACTTTCTGGCCCTCAGCATGGATCTTAGACCGTAAGTGCATGCATTAATGTACACCTTCTACACATGTTGTACTGTCACCAGTAAGTATTTATTGTAATGTTCAATGTTTTCTATCAAACAGAACGGAGTCAAACCTTACTGAACGAGAGACTGCTTCAGACTCCGAGGTCAACATTGACCCTGTCGGTGAAGGTGACGAAATGGCTGGCCCATCTTCGGCACCCCCCCGACAGCAATCAGCCAGCAGCAGCACCAACACCATCTGCAGCAGCATCACCATCCACACAAGAGGCTAATCCCAAGGAGGAAGATGTGGCCCACAGCAGCAGTCCTACAGTGCCGCTTGAAATGTCACCTCTGCCTCCTGCATACAGCTTCGTCGGTAGCGCCGCAGAAGGGTTATTTCCACCTCTACCACAAGGAAGCAAGTGGATACTGGGGTGCTGAACTATCTATCTAGGGCTGCCCATGACGATGGGGAAGAGGCCTTCTTCCGTAGCCTTGCGCAATACTTGCGCCCGCTGCCGCGTTCACTCAGATTGCGTGCCCGAGGTGCTATACAGATTCTATTGGACGCATGTGCCCCACCCAACCATCCTCTGCCAATTTTTATCGTTTTGGAAAGGTGGCAGTTGTCTTGCACCAACCTTCTGCCGCTGCAAGACCTTCCGCACCAGTCAGGGGAAGTAGACTCGGCCCCCCCACCTTCCATTCACAGGCCACCCAAACCGAAGTCCAACCAAACTATGGACACTTGTCTGAGTTCAGTGCACCTGCCCAATATGGCCACTTGAGCAGACACAATGTTGGAGGCTGGTCCCAACATTTGTCTGCTCGACATGGGCATATTGGGGGGTATGAATCCATGGGTTACTCCCATAGCCAGGAAGTCATGCATCCATACCATTCTCACCACTATTATGTACCTCACACACAGGAGCAAACCTTGGGCCAGAATACTGCCTGGCCATCTTCCCTAGCCCAGGGTGATACTCAGGTTGCCCAATAAAGTAGACCTAGTTCTGCACAAGGTGACCGTCCCCCTTCACCCCCACCCCCAACTTACCACAACCTATAATGAGGCTAGGTGGTATCCTGTTTTTTTTATTTTTTTATTATCTTGTATTTTATTTCTTCATTTGATATTTTTGGTTTTGATTGACATTTGTTTGTTGTACGACAGTTGTATATTATGAGGCCTGAATGGTAGGCCGTGACAGCCATATGATGGTAATATGGTTGAACAAATTTTGATACAAACAAAATCAGAATGAGCCAAAAAACACAAACCATGTGTCTGATGTTTTCTTTAAGCCTTATTTTATTATCAACTTTGATTTAAGGGTATCTTCAAAAGACTTAGACGCTTCAAAGGGTAAAACATTCAAAAAACACTGTGAAAAACTGCCATAACTACTACATAGACACCACATTCTTTTGCCAGGGAGTTGATCCCTCAGGGGAAACAAAATAATTGGTTAAAACATCATGCACTTTTAGCCCAGAGGGCTGACAACGTTGAGGATGGACGGGTCTTGCATTAGTACGATCAGGACTTACATACTCCACCTCATCATCAACATTGAATGGACAATCATGGTATTTAGTGAAATTATGCAGTACAACACACGCCTGTATAACCACATTAACATTGGCTTCACCAAGTTGAATAGCGGACTGGAGAACCCGCCATTAGGCACACAGAATACCAAATGCACACTCAACAAGACGGCGTGCATGGGAAAGTCTAAAATTAAATATAGTGCACCTGTGGTTTAGGGCTCTCCGTGGATACGGCCTCATGACGTTTCGCATCAACTGAAAAGCCTCATCTGCAACCATGACATAAGGCAAGGCTTCAATATTAGTCTGTTATGTTTAGGTAGCTGAGGAGGCAGGAGCAAAAAACCGCATAGGCAGCCTAACACCAGAGACGTTGGAAACTAATAGGTTGCAGACCCCTAAACTAACCGCACAACTAGAAGTAGCCGTGGGACGTTCCTACGGTGCCCTAGACGCCTCGTCACAGCCGAAGAGATAGCTATCCCTGAAGATGGAAAGAGGAAAGCTAACTGCCCCGGAGTAGACCCCAAAAGAATAGGAAGCCCCCAGACATATAATGGCGGTTAGACAAGATGAAAATACGAACACAGACAGAAAATAGATTGAGCAAACGCTGGGGCCCAAAACTGTCTAGATAGAACAGCAAAGGAGAGAATACTGTCTGCAACCCAAAAAACCCTAGGAAAAACTCCAACACTTCTGAATCCAAAAATACTGAGACCACACGATCTCGACAACCTATATCAGATCTCTGGTGTGGACACGTAGCAACCCAGCAGTAAAATATCACAAGAACTGAGCAAATGAACAAATACAAAAAACAAACAGTGACCAGCCAAAGCCCCCCAAAGGGGACCCGGCTGAATAATAATAATAATAATAATAATCTTTATTTATATAGCGCCATCATATTCCGCAGCGCTTTACAGTTTAACAGTTTCAAAACACAAGTCATAAGTAACAACGTTAACAATACAGTAATTAAAGCAAAATAAGACGGCCCTGCTCGTGGGAGCTTACAATCTACAATGAGGTGGGGGAGATACAAAATACAGGTGTGTATATACAATGGTGCATTTACAATGATGGTCCAGCCATCTTAAGGGAGTGAGGGATGGATGGAGATAGTGAATGGGCTACACACACACACACACTTACACATAGAATGACTTTGATTAGTGAATGTGATAGGCCGCTCTGAACAGATGTGTTTTGAGGGAGCGCCTGAAACCATGCAAATTGTGGATAGTCCTAATTTCTTGGGGTAGAGCATTCCAGAGGATTGGCGCAGCGCGGGAGAAGTCTTGGAGTCGGGAGTGGGAGGTACGGATTAGTGCAGAGGTTAGTCGAAAGTCGTTTGCGGAGCGCAGCAGTCGGTTAGGCTGATAGATAGAAATGAGGGAGGAGATGTAGTGGGGTGCTGCAGTGTGGAGAGCTTTGTGGGTGAGAACAAGTACTTTGAATTGGATCCTATAATGAATGGGCAGCCAGTGTAAGGACTGGCGAAGAGCGGACGCGTCCGAGTACCGATTAGCCAGATGGATAACCCTGGCTGCTGCATTAAGGATGGACTGGAGAGGGGATAGTCGAGTAATGGGGAGGCCAAGTAATAGAGCGTTACAGTAGTCCAGGCGGGAGTGGATCAATGCTACAGTGAGGGTTTTTGTTGTTTCCATGGTGAGAAAAGGGCGGATTCTAGAGATGTTCTTTAGGTGTAGGCGGCAAGAGTGGGCAAGAGATTGTATATGGGAGGTGAAGGAGAGATTGGTATCAAACATAACACCCAGACAGCGAGCCTGCTGCCGGGGTGTTATTATGGTGCCGCCCACTGAGAGGGAAATGTCAGATTTAGGGAGGTTAGTAGACGGCGGGAGCAGAAGAAGTTCAGTTTTGGAGAGGTTGAGTTTCAGATAGAGAGCAGACATGATGTTGGAGACTGCGGACAGACAGTCGGTGGCGTTCTGTAGTACAGCGGGGGTAAGGTCGGGGGATGACGTGTATAATTGTGTGTCATCAGCATAAAGATGGTACTGAAAGCCAAATCTGCTGATGGTCTGTTCAATTGGGGAGGTGTAGGCTGAAGACAAAAAGCAATGCAGCAAAAAGCAAGGAATTCAAACCACAGCAAAAAAAAACTGAAAGAGACTTATCTGAATGCAAGCAGGAGACAGCAGAAAAGCAAGCTGAATTCCAACCTAGACCAGGGAGAACAATTGATCACCGGCGAGGATCATGGGAGGTCAGCTCACTTATATCATGCCAGTCAGTATCACCTGACAACCACTCGTCAACTGCTTGTGTAGGACTCTTGGTGTTCAACATAGGTTCAATACCCTCAGCAACCACCAGAGGGAGCTTCAACTCCGAAGTCGTCTCCAATACGCTCACAACATTAGTCCCTGGTAGGTTACGTGGATGTGGGATGTTCAACTCATTGTGCAGCCACCGACCCATAATGGAAGAATTATTATTATTATTTATTATTATAGTGCCATTTAATCCATGGCGCTTTACATGTGAGGTGGGGTATACATAATAAATACAAGCACAGTAATCTTGGACAATACAAGTTATGACTGGTACAGTAGGAGAGAGTACCCTGCCCGTGAGGGCTCAAAATCTACAAGGGATGGGTGAGGATATAGTCGGTGAGGGTAGAGCTGGTCGTGCAGCGGTTTGGTGGATCTGTGGTTACTGCAGGTTGTAGGCTTGTCAGAAGAGATAGGTCTTCAGGTTCTTTTTGAAGGTTTCCATGGTAGGCGAGAGTCTGATATGTTTTGGTAGAGAGTTCCAGAGTAGGGGGGATGCGCGGGAGAAATCTTGTATGCGATTGTGGGAAGAGGAGATAAGAGGGGAGTAGAGAAGGAGATCTTGTGAGGATCGGAGGTTGCGTGCAGGTAGGTAGCGGGAGACGAGGTCACAGATGTATGGAGGACACAGGTTGTGGATGGCTTTGTATGTCATGATTAGGGTTTTGAACTGGAGTCTTTGTGTAATGGGGAGCCAGTGCAGGGATTGACAGAGGGGAGAAGCCGGGGAATAGCGGAGGGACAGGTGGATTAGTCGGGCAGCAGAGTTTAGAATAGATTGGAGGGGTGCGAGAGTGTTAGAGGGGAGGCCACAGAGCAGGAGGTTGCAGTAGTCGAGGCGGGAGATGATGAGGGCATGGACTAGGGTTTTTGCAGATTCTTGGTTGAGGAATGTACGGATACGTGAGATATTTTTGAGTTGAAGTTGGCAGGAGGTGGAGAGGGCTTGGATATGTGGTTTAAAAGAGAGATCAGTGTCAAGGATAACCCCGAGGCAGCGAGCTCCAGTTCTTGCATATGCCCCAATATCTACAATTATAAACCTGTAGCTACTGTCAACCAGGGCCAACAGAACTACTGAAAAATATTGTTTATAATTGTAAAATTGGGACCCTGAGTTCGGCAGCTTACGCAAACAGATGTGCTGCCCATCCAGGGCTCCTAGACAGTGTGGAAACTGGCAGGTCTCCTGAAAACCACGAGCTATATGCAACCAATCTTCCATTTGCGGCTGAGGCATGACCAGGTGATGGAGTCGGGACCAGATTTCTGCACATGTTGACCTCACAATCCCAGAGATGGTTGACTTTCCAAGTAAGAATTCTAAATGCAATGCTGCATATTACATCCCCGTGGAATGAAATCTAAAAGGAAAAGAGAAAATAAACATGATAAGTCATGCAGTTAAAGTAGATGTCTATACATTGATGACACTTTAAGTCCATAAATAAGAAACCTTGCCACAAAAACATGAAAATCCAAGCTATGTGTTTAGTAAGTAAATGATGTGCACACTGTTGAGTCAATGGTTGGTGCTGGCTGGACCAAGTAACCAATATAGTAGAGAAAAACAGCCGCACTCAATGTTGATTGTGAAGTGAAATGAGTTCCATTTATTACAACAAAATTATAAACAGGAGCCACAACTTGTGTGATATGAACGGACAAGGGAAGATGTGGTTAACGTTTCGACCGTATGCGGTCTTTTTCAAAACCTCACTTCATCCAGCACCATGACGACCAGAACAGCTTATATTCAACCTTCTTCAACTAGTATAAGCAGAAAGCATAATAATAATAATAACTAGTCATAACTCATAAGGTTTTTTGTTTTTTGTTTCTTTGATTGTTCCCCTCCAAAAAAACTTTAGTTAATTGGATCTCCCTTCACTCAAACAAATTTCACTTTCACCTACTTATTCTTCACCATTTTTCAAAGCACCATTTAGCTCACAATACTCCTCACACAATTTTTTTCTTTTTCTTTTCTAGTTCCATTTTTCTCAGTATCAACCCATTTTACTATCTCCCCTTTTTTCATTTTTAGGCAATTTCATTCTCTCATCAATCTACTCACCTCTTTTCTGTAAAATGACACTATTCCTCATATATTGCTTTTTTCTGTCCTGCAGTGAACCTGCCAACGGCAAAGGTCACGCACTTGTTCCTTCCTTTACACCATATGTGGGATATAATTCTTTACCACTTTTCATTATCCTTCACCTCCCCACCCTCTCCTCCTCTGCCTTCTCAGCTTTGCCCTTTATCTAACAAAAAATGTTCTATCCTGTGGCTCTACCAGATTATTCCTGTTTTTTTTCCCCTAGTCCTTCATATCCCTCATTTCTACAACAGTATTCTCTCCCTACTTCCATCAGGTTCCTCTTTCTGTTTTTTATCCTGATTTCACCACTCATTCATCATTTTACATAACTGAATTTGTCCATAAGAATAAATAAGCTCGCTCTCACTGCTATTGAGAATTTGAGCTCAGAAGAATGTTAATGTCATAAATATCTGGAAGATATTTCAACAGACATAAAAGTAGGTCTGAATGAAAGAATTTATAGCAATTCGACCCATGAAAAACAGAAATTGCCAACGTTTTGCCATATAGGACCTTTAAAAACCTACAAGAGACAAAATGAGCAAAAACCCTGCTGTAACTAAATAAGTAAAAAGCAAAAGTGCATTTAAACAATACAGGGTTCTTAGTAATACTGTTTTTGATCAAAAATAGTATAAAAGCCATTCCACCGTCGACGAGGGTCTCTTGTAGGTTTTTTTTGCTTCATGGCCAATGTGAACATGTATTTACATGCTGCATGCATACCAGCTTAAATCAAGCTCAATTTTTGTGTTTTTTTTTCTTTGTATGGGGCCTTTTATCAAGATACATCTGAAGAGAGAAAAAACTTAATGTTTTGTGCAAATAAAATCAAAAGTATTTACAATACATGTTTGTATGACAACATTATGCTGAAGAAGCCAAACATCATGTGCAGACAAACTAATGCATATGTAGGCATCTTTATGCAAAGCATCCTTTATGGTAAAGCAACCTGTAATCTACTATGAGAAAATCACTTTGTAAGCCTCTCACCTAAGAAGTAAAATGTGTACATTTCCTATAAGAAAAGATAAGCAAACATGACCCATACAACATAATTCAAATATAGAAAACCAAGAGAGAAAAGTAGCGGTAGTCCAATAGGGGGAAGATATAGCTAATAGATTACCAAGTAGATAGTGATTCGGTAAGGTATAAAGATAGCGTCAACTGGAGAACGCATCAGGAAAGTCATAGAAAAAGTCACAGTAAAAGACAAGGAGCGGTTCAAAGCAGATAAGATAGTATAATGGTAGAGAGGTACATGTATATGGAGTGGTCGTGGATTCTGGAGCGATGCGGAACTAAGTCACGCTGTGACTGAGTGCGGGTAATTAAATAAATTAATAAATGAATAATAAACACAACTTTAATACAGGACTTCATACTGTCTATTGACACCTAGAGGTTCCAATGTCGGTAGGACGTGAAACCAATACCACATCTTGACATTGGTACGTGTTCAGTAACCTGATGTTGGAGATGGGATACTGAGTTTCCATTAATGTGAAATGAGCCTGAATGGATAAGAGGGTGCGTTTGCACCTGATGGTGGACTTATGTTGTGAAATGGAGTGTTGGATATGTTGGGTGGTTTCACCAACATATCTGAGACCACAGGGATGCTTGATAAAAAAAACAAAAAATGATTGTTCAAAAGTAAAGAACCCTTTTATCATGTAACATTTACCTGTGCATGGGTGGGTAAAGGAATCTCTTTTCATCACCTTTGAACATTGGAGGCAGCCTAAGCATGGAAATATGCCTTTCCGTTAAGGGTGTAGAATACTTTGGATCAATTCGGTAGCTTTGGGGCCTGTGTTAGCTCTGAGTAAATAATTCTTAATGTTGCTAGGTCTTTTATTGCATAGTAATAGTGGTAATGAGAATTCCGGAACATTGGGATATGACCTATTTAATATAGCCCCATGTCTGGTAAAGCACTAGATAATTTTACACAAAAAAAGAGTGATAAGTGCTGACGAACCCAATTCTTTTTGTGTTGCTGCGTTGCTGATATGGTGGTTGTGCCAGTTTGTGTATATGCTCAGTATAGTCTATAACGCAAACGTTTTGCTTCATTTCTGTGTGTCACATCATCCATGTACTATAATAAGTGACTAGAGATGAGCGACTTTGCCTCCGGAAGGGTCGAGTCGGGTTTCGGACACCCGACTTTCCCAAAAGTCGAGTCGAAAGAAATTGGCCGACTATCGGAAAAAGTCAAAGGTCCGACTGAAACTCGAACCGACCCCAGTGCAAGTCAATGGGAAAGAAAAGTTGGCAGGGAGTGGAGGTCACTAAACACACCTACAGTGCCCATTTCAATGCCAACGACATCAATTCTTATTACTTAAGCTTGTCAACCTTAATTTACTTTATAATAATAGTAACGCATTGAAAACTGGGGGTTATTTTGCTAAAGTTGTGGGGGGGCAGGGCTGGCTCCAGGATTTTGTGGGCCCCGGGCAAAAGAGTCTCAGTGGGCCCCTTTAACACATACCACAATTCATGATGCTCCGATACGGCAGAGAAAAATAGGTATAGTACAATGCCAAGTACTTCACTTCTTACATAACATGAGTGATATCTATTGTAAATTCTACAATACCTCAAAAACCGAACAATATAGTCCTCCATACAGTATTATGGGCACCACATAGTGCGCCATACAGAATAATGAGCCCCATATATTGCTCTATACAGAATAATGAGCCCCATATATTGCTCCATACAGAATGGGCTCCATATAATGCTCCATACAGAATAGGCCCCATATGTGCTCCATATGATGCTCCATATATAAAGGGCGCCATGTGATGCCCCATAAATAATGAACTCCTTATGATGCACTAGTATATGATGGGGCCCCAAATATGATGCTCCAGTGTGTGATGAGCCCCATAAAATGCTCCAAATATAATGGTCCCCTTTAGAGATGAGCGACTTTGGCTTGGGGTGGGTCGAGTCGGGTTTCGGACCAGCCGACTTTCCCAAAAGTCGAGTCGAACGAAGTCGACTGACTAACGAAAAAGGTTGAGTCGGAGTCGAAAATCCGACCCCAATGCAAGTCAATGGAGAATAAAAGTCGGCAGGGAGTGGAGGACAGTAAACACACCTACAGTGCCCATTTCAATGCGAACGACATCAATTCTTATTACTTAATCTTGTGAACCTTAATTTACTTTATAATAATTGTAACGCATTGAAAACTGAGGGTTATTTGGCTAAAGTTGTGGGGGGGGGCAGGGCTGCCTCCAGGTTTTCGATGCGCCGATACGGCAGAGAAATATAGGTATAGTACAATGCCAAATACTTCACTTCTTACATTACATGACTGATATCTATTGTAAATTCTACAATAGCTAAAAAAACGGACAGTATGGGCCCCATGGATGATGCTCCAGTGTATGATGGGCCTATATAATGCTCCATATATAATGGGCCCCATATAATGCTTCAGTGTATAATGGGCCCCGTATATGATGCTCCAGTGTATGATGGGCCCCATTTATAATGCTCAAGTGTATGATGGGCCCCATATATAATTCTCCAGTGTAATGCTCCCCATTAATAGCTCAAACATTAAAAAAAATGAAATACCTCTCCTCGCTGGGCACTGCTGTACTCTCGACTCCTCAGCGTCGCCATCTGCACAGTGACTGTTCAGGCAGAGGTCGCACAGACGTGACGTCATCGTGCTCTCTGACCTGAATGTCACTGTCAGGAAACGCGGAAGACGTCACAGCGGTGGAGCAGGTAGAGGTAAGTATTGAATGTGCTGGGGCCCTGAGCTAGCAGGGGGGCCCACTTGTGGGCGACGGCACTGGCACAGGGCCCTTCCTAGTACGCCGGTGTCTCTGAAGGTGAGTGGGCCCCCCACCATCAGAGAAACCGGCGTACTATGAGGGGCCCTGTGCCAGTGCCGTCGCCCACGAGTGGCCCCCCCACCTGCTCAGGGTCCCGGCATTTGCACGGGTGCGCCAGGTGGCGCCGGCCCTGGGGGGGTACAGCCCAGTTAGGGAGGTGGAAAAACTGGCATATGTTAAGGTGTAGGCTGGATGTTCAGCAGCTGCAAATGGAGGAATTGGAGAAGTCGGAGGAAGAGGAGGACAAAGTGAGCCATTTTGCTGGCAACCTATGTGTCATCAGGGGAAGGTGGAACAAAATCCTTTGAAACCCAGGCATGGTTCATTTTAATGAAGGTGAGATCACCAACATTTTGAGTCGACAGCCGGGTCCTTCTTTCTGTCAGGATTGATCCAGCAGCACTGAAGACCGTTTCTGATAGCACACTACCAGCAGGGCAAGCGAGCTCCTGTAAAGCATATTGTGCCAATTCAGGCCAGGTGTCCAGTTTACAGGCCCAGTAGTCAAAGGGGAATGAACTGTGAGGGAGAACATCGATAGGGGAGGAGAGGTAATTTTGAACCATAGTTGACAACTGCTGTCTCCTGTCTGTTGCAATCGATTCAGTATTAACAGTCGTTCTTGGAAATCAGTCCACAACATGGTCAAGAAACCCCTGTCTCCAATGCCACTTCGCCTGCGTACACCACGAACACCTCTTCCATGTTGCCCAGTATAGCTCGTGGTAGAACCTGCACTGCTGCTGTGTGCTGGGAATGCCTCTAACAAACGGTTTACCAGAGTTGCTTCTTTGTTCGCCAATATTAGCTCTAGATTCTCCTGTGGCATGATGTTCTGTAATTTGCCTTTATAGCGTGGATCGAGGATGCTGGCCAACCAGTAGTCGTCATCCTTCATAATTTTGGCAATGCGGGGGTGCCTTTTTATGATCCGCAAGACATAATCACACATGTGGGCCAATGTTCCAGGTGTCAATGATGCACTGCCAGTGGTGGGTGGAGGAGCACTTTCTGCCAAATCCACATCCCTCCAGTCACACACAAACCCTGTACCTGACCTTGGCAAGCCAACATTTTCTCTTGCCCCTGAGAAGCGTCCTCCTCCCCAAAATAATCACCCCCCTCATCCTCCTCCTCCTACTCTTCCTCTTCTTCCTCCACCTCGTCCAGTTCAGTTCCCTGAGCAGACAATGGCTGACTGTCATCAAGGCTTCCCTCCTCCTCCTCCGCTGCATATGCCTGATCCTTAATGTGCGTCAAAGTTTGCATGAGCAGACGCATAAGTGGGATGCTCAAGCTTATGATGGCGTTGTCTGCGCTTACCAGTCATGTGCATTCCTCAAAACACTGAAGGACTTTACAGAGGTCTTTTAGCTTTGACCACTGCACACCCGACAACTCCATGTCCGCCCTCAAACTGCCTGCTTGTGTATCCTCACACAAATGCATTACAGCCTGCCTCTGTTCACACAGCCTCTCAACCATTCCACCTTTTTGCAATGTTTATAATTAGGCGGTGCTTGGGGAGGTGGAGCGATCGCTGCAGCCTCTGCATACGACTGGAGTCTACAGGCGAGCAATGGATGTGCGAGCACAGTCTTCGCGCATTACGGAGCAGGGCTGGTAACTCTGGATAATTATTTATGAAGCACTGCACCACCAGGTTCAAGGTTTGAGCCAGGCAAGGTATGTGTCTGAGTTTTGCCAGGGCTACAAAATTATGGACGTTATCACTGACTACCTTGCCTGGCTCAAGATGTAGACTGCCCAGCCATGACTCAGTTTCTCGCTGCCAGTAGTCAGCCAGTACCTCCACGGTGTTTCTGTTGTCGCACAAAGACATCATCTTTAAAACAGCCTGTTGACTCTTTCCACTAGCTGTTCGATAGTGGGACACCTCGTGTGCAACACTGGCAGCTGTGGATGGAGTGCTCGTGCGACTGCGCTCTGTCGACGAGCTTTCGCTTCTGGAGGAGGAGGAGGAGGGTCGAATGCCTACAGCCAACTGTTGCCTATACCATGGGCTAGGCAGCACTGTGCCACCGCCGCTGTCCCCTGTGAACCCTGCATCCACCACATTAACCCAGTGCGCAGTGATTGACACGTAATGGCCCTTGCCATGCCTACTGGCTCATGCATCTGTTGTGAGGTGCACCTTTCTACTCACTGATTGTTTGAGTGCATAGACATGCGGTCTTTCACATGCAGGTGGAGGGCAGGGATGGCTTTTCTAGAAAAGAAGTGTCGAATGTGTAGGTCATAGTGTGGGACATCGTAGGTCATGTGCTCTCGGAACGCTGCGCTTTCAACCAAACGGAAGGGCATCATCTCTAATGAGATCAGTTTGGCAATGTAGGCGTTCAAAGCCAGTGTACGCGGATGAGACGATGAGTACTTTATTGTCCTACACAGAGTCTCTGCTAGGGTGAGCTGTACTTGAGAGCTGCATATGGGGGAACTAGCGGTGGACATGGCGGACTGAGAGGGTGTTGGTGATGGTGATGGTGGTGGTGATGGCCTAGATTCACTCTTTCATTGGAAAAACATTGTGATTCCCTGACTGCTTTGGCCTTGCGATGACACCTCAACATTTCTTGCTGGTGGTGTGCTAACCGGAGGGCTTACAGTGGGGGTAGCGATGTAGCGTTGCTGGCTACCTTCAGTCGGAGAAGGTGCACATGTGCTACCTGAGGCTTTGTAGTCCGTCCACGCTTGCAAGTGCATGGTGTTTAAATTTCTAAGCATACAACTGGTATTCAAATTTCGAAGATTTTTCCCTCGGCTAAAGGACCTTCCGCACTTCTTACATAAAACCTTTGCCTCATCAATAGAATTTTGGTCAAAAAAGTGCCACACTGCACTTTTCCTACTATGGGATAAATTTTCAGGGCTTGCATGCTGTGCTAATTGGACAGTCTGGCCAAGCTGTCATGCTACTCTTTTTATGTTTTTAACACGTTTTTGGACTGCTACAGGCCTGCCAGATAACAGCAGCTGCGATGTCGATGCCTGGACTAGCGGCGGATACCGCGTCCACCGCAGGCACATTTTTGCTCCACCGGGACCCCCCAGGTAACTGCTGCCATATTTGATCACCTATATCGAACAGAATTTAAACCTGATATTCCGGGCATAGTCCCTCTTTTTGCTGGGTCCACCTACTCACAGTAGTCCATGTGACTGATGAAGGTCCAAGTTCAGGACCGAAACGTTTCTGTTATTACTGTGGACACGATTAAAAATCATCACTCTACTGAAGTTGAGTTCTGAGTTTATTTGCTATATGATGCCTGTTGTGGATCCTCCTCCTCTTCTGAGATATTGCCAGCGGCACCATCTTCCCCCACTGGATGCCAATCCGGGTCAACAACTGGGTCATCCATCACCTCCTCTTCAATTTCATCTGCACCTTCCTCTGTGTCATCATGTAAGATGGTATAGTATGCAGGAAGGGGCACCTGAGTTTCATCAGGGTCAGAATCTGCCTCAGTAGACTGCGAGGGCAATGCAGTGCTCTGGGTGAATGTACCTGCAGAATCATATAGCAGTGGCTGTGCATCACTGCACTCCATGTCATATTCATCTTGGACAGAGGAATTCAAGATTTGACTTGATAACCCAGTCATGGTATGTGAAAAGAGCTCCAGGGAGTAATCTGAAGTGTGGCCTGCCACATCCTTCACTTTTGGTGGGGGTGAAGGACACAAGGAAAGGTGTGGTTACTGACAAGGAGCCTGCACTGACGACTTAGTGCTTGTAGTTTTTGAAACTTCAGAAGAGGAGGCGATAGAGCTGGAGGCTGTTTCGGCAATGTAAGCCAAAACCTGTTCCTGATGCTCCGGCTTTAAAAGCGGTTTACCTACTCCCAGATAAGGGAGCATTCCAGGCCTTCTTGAACCAGACGATGATGCCGGCTCAACACCTCCTGCCTTAGATGCTATTTTGCTTTTGGCACTACCAGCAGATGCACCACCACCATCAGTACCACCTTGCCCCCCCTCTCACATCTGCGGCCTCTTCAACCATACTTCCTCATGTTTGGGAAAATGTACCAAAAATACCAGCAGATATATGGTACTGTATCAGAAGCGTACAGCTGTATATGGTGTAGGGGAAAATTTAAATCTCCGTATATATTTCCGGAGTCACACACAGACGCTCTCTCAGTATGGATTTGACCGTAATACAAAAGGCAGAAAAACGGTACTGTATCAGAAGCGTACAGCTGTATACAGTGTAGGGGAAAATTGAAATCTCCGTATATATTTCCGGAGTCACACATAGACGCTCACTCAGTATGGATTAGACCAGAATACAAAAGGCAGAAAAATGGTACTGTATCAGAAGCGTACAGATGTACAGTATACAGTGTAGGGGAAATTGTAAATCTCCGTATGTATTTCCGGAAGCACACACAGTCGCTCTCTCAGTATGGATTTGACCGTAATACAAAAGGCAGATAAACAGTACTGTATCAGAAGCGTACAGCTGTATACAGTGTTGGGGTAATTTTAAATCTCCGTATATATTTCCGGAGTCACACACAGACGCTCACAGGCTCAGTATGGATTAGACAAGAATATAAAAAGCAGAAAAACGGTACTGTATCAGAAGTGTACAGCTTTATATAGTGTAGGGGAAATTTTAAATCTCAGTATATATATTTATAATACAACCTGCAGTGGTCATCAGTCTACAGAACCAACGCACGACCAGCTCTACCCTCTCCTAGTGTATCCTCACCCATCCCTGTAGACTGTGAGCCCTTGCGGGCAGGGTCCTCTCTCCTTCTGTACTTGTGTGTGCCTTGTATTGCTCATGTTTACTGTACTTGTCTATATTTGCCCCTCTTCACATGTAAAGCGCCATGGAATAAATGGCACTATAAAAATGTATTATAATAATAATAATAATATATTTCCGAAGTCACACACAGACACTCAGTATGGATTTGACTGTAATAAAAAAGTCAGAAAAACGGTACTTTATCAGAAGCGTACAGCTGTATTCAGTGTAGGGGAAATTTAAATCTCCATATTTAAAGTACAGACCAAAAGTTTGGACACACCTTCTCATTCTGTAATTTCATGACTATGAAAATTATACATTCACACTGAAGGCATCAAAACTATGAATTAACACATGTGGAATTATATACTTAACAAAAAAGTGTGAAACAACTGAAATTATGTCTTATATTCTTGGTTCTTCAAAGTAGCCACCTTTTTCTTTAATGACTGCTTTGCACACTCTTGGCATTCTCTTGATGAGCTTCAAGAGATAGTCACCGGAAATGGTCTTCCAACAATCTTGAAGGAGTTCCCCGAGATGCTTAGCACTTGTTGGCCCCTTTGCCTTCACTCTGCGGGCCAGCTCACCCCAAACCAACACGATTGGGTTCAGGTCTGGTGACTGTGGAAGCCAGGTCATCTGGCGTAGCACCCCATCACTCTCTTTCTTGGTCAAATAGCCCTTACACAGCCTGGAGGTGTGTTTGGGGTCATTGTCCTGTTGAAAAATAAATGATGGTCCAAATAAATGCAAACCGGATGGAATAGCATGCAGCTGCAAGATGCTATGGTAGCCATGCTGGTTCTGTATGCTTTCAATTTTGAATAAATCCCCAACAGTGTCACCAGCAAAGCACCCCCACACCATCACACCTCCTCCTTTATGCTTTACAGTGGGAACCAGGCATGTAGAGTCCATCTGTTCACCTTTCTGCGTCCCACAAAGACACGGTGGTTGGAACAAAAGATCTCAAATTTGGACTCATCAATGCAAAGCACAGATTTCCACTGGTCTAATGGCCATTCCTTGTGTTCTTTAGCCCAAACAAGTCTCTTCTGCTTGTTGCCTGTCCTTAGCAGTGGTTTCCTAGGAGCTATTTTACCATGAAGGCCTGCTGCACAAAGTCTCCTCTCAACAGTTGTTGTAGAGATGTGTCTGCTGCTAGAACTCTGTGTAGCATTGACCTGGTCTCTAATCTGAGCTGCTGTAAACCTGCGATTTCTGAGGCTGGTGACTCGGATAAACTTATCCTCAGAAGCAGAGGTGACTCTTGGTCTTCCTTTCCTGGGGCAGTTCTCATGTGAGCCAGTTTCTTTGTAGCGCTTGATGGTTTTTGCAATTGCACTTGGGGACACTTTCAAAGTTTTCCCACTTTTTCGGACTGACTGACCTTCATTTCTTAAAGTAATGGTGGCCACTCTTTTTTGTTTACTTAGAATTTGCAATAAGGCAAGAAAAAAACAGCTAGCAGTCTATTCAGTAGGACTATCAGCTGTGTATCCACCAGACTTCTGCACAACACAACTGATGGTCCCAACCCCATTTATAAGGCAAGAAATCCCACTTATTAAACCTGACAGGGCACACCTGTGAAGTGAAAACCATTTCCGGTGACTACCTCTTGAAGCTCATCAAGAGAATGCCAAGAGTGAGCAAAGCAGTCATTAAAGCAAAAGGTGGCTACTTTGAAGAACCTAGAATATAAGACATATTTTCAGTTGTTTCACACTTTTTTGTTAAGTATATATTTCCACATGTGTTAATTCATAGTTTTGATGCCTTCAGTGTGAATGTACAATTTTCATAGTCATGAAAATATAGAAAAATCTTTGAATGAGAAGGTGTGTCCAAACTTTTGGTCTGTACTGTATTTCCGGAGTCACACACTGTATACAGTGTTTAGGAAATTTTAAATCTCCGTATATATTTCCGGAGTCACACACAGACGCTCTCTCAGTATGGATGGGACCGTAATAAAAAAAGCAGAAATACGGTACTGTATCACAAGCGTATAGCTTTATACGGTGCAGGGAAAAAAATTAAATCTCCGTATTTATTTCCAGAGTCACACACAGATAGTCAGCATGTATTTGTCCATGATACCAGCCGGTACATGGTAGTGTGTGAGGAGCGTACAGCTCTATATGATGTGGGAAAAAATGAACGCTCAGTAACTGTGCAGAAAAAAAGAATAAAAGTATTAGTGCTGTGTAAAAAGCAGTGTACACACAGCAATACAGCTATCAGGCAGCCTAATAACCAGCGCTGCTGCACACAAGAAAATCCTCCCCTGTCACTGCACACTAACTGTACAGCACAATTGCTATCAGCACAAACACATAAGAACTTCTATTTCCAGCCCTAACTCTCTCCCTACTGATAAACAGCATCAGCAACCTTCCCTACTGTTAAGATCGGCAGAAGTAAAATGGAGGTCGGCGGTCAGGGCTTTTATAGACACTATGACGCCCCCCACAGCAAGCCAATCACTGCAATGCCCTTCTCTAAGATGGTGGTGGACGCTGCCCATGTCATCTCGTTGCCCACAGTGTACATCTTTGCTCATTGGCTGAAAAAAGGCGCCTGCAAGCATTATGCGAAAACCTACTTTGGCACTTGCTTTGCCGAACGCATGGCCGACTTGACGCTATGGCGAAAGTCGGTGACTTATGAATCTGACCGACCTGTTTTGCTCAACTCTAGTGGTCGGACATCAGAGGGGAAAGAAAAAAGGGACCCCGAGCCCCTCACGGTACCTTATGTACCGGATAAGTTGTCCCCCGGTCCCCCTCCTTCCTCCGGCAGAAAGAAAATGGCGGGCACATGCATAATGCGCCCTTCAAGATCTACCAGCCAGCACCCATCAACCAATGAGAATTTTCTCATTGGCTGCTGGGTTTTTATTACTGTGGTAGGCCCTATCACAGTAATCAAAACCCTCAATATTTGATAAACATGGCAGCACTTGGGCTGTACTTCTCTCGTCTCTTCTCATAGTTGTTCTGGAAGAGAAGAGAGATAAACTACAGTTCAAGTGCTGCCCTGTCAGAGAGAAAAAACATCATTATTGCGTCCGCAAGCTTAAAAGAAAAGATCCAATTTACCCACCCCTATTCTCCATAATCCCGCATCCTCATTGTCTGGGGATTATAAAAAATATATTTTTTTATAAATTTTTTTTTAATAATTTTTTTAAATAATTTTTTGCGGTTAGGGTTAGACGTATTAGGGTTGGGGCTAGGGTTAGGATTAGCAGGAAAAAAAATATTAGAGTTAGATTAGGGTTAGTTTTTCATTAGGCAGGGAAATAAAAAAATGTCCTGCAGAACTTTCAGCGCCGAGCAAGCTTACTGCTTGCTTTGCTCCTGCAGCTCCTGCAGCGAAACAGAATCTGCCTCTGAAGCTGAGCAGCTTTCAAACAGTGATGACGACTCTTCTTCCACGGGATCCCCCAGCCCGATGTTAGCGGAGTCGGTCGTTACTGCTGAAGGTTCAGAGGCAGGACCTAGTAACACAGTCCCCCCCATCGCTGTTGTAAAATGACATCTCATTTTCTCTCCAAATTCCCCTTTTTCTTCTGTCCCTGGAATAAGAGTAGATGTCGCCAATTTTACCCCCATTGATTTTTTCCAAATTTTCATTAGCCCCGAAGTCCCAGAATTAATTGCCCACCAAAACAAACCTGTATGCCCGACAATACATTTCCCAAGAACCCACTGCCTTTCATTCCCGTTCCTGGATCCCTACAAATGTTCCCGAAATAAAAAAAATTTTAGGCCTTACCCTGAATATGGGTTTAGTAAAAAAAAAACACATTCCGCTCTTACTGGGCAACAAAAGCTGTCCACAGCACCCCTGTATTTGCAGCCATTATATTTCGAGTCCGTTATGAAGCTCTGATGAGATTCCTCCATTTCAGTGACAATTCCCAAGCCCCCGCAAAAAATGACCCTAACTATGATCGGCTAAATAAATTGAGACCCTAATTTCCCTCCTACAAATTTCATTTCTAAATTCCTATACCCCAGAGAAAAATGTGGCAGTCAATGAGTCCTTGATGAGCTACAAGGGCCGTCTGTCATTCCACCAATTAATCCCCTCCAAGCGTGCCAAATGCGGAATCAAAATACACAAAACTTGTGAGAGCTCATCAGGGTACACTTCCACCTTCCTAATTTTTGAAGGTAGAGACCGCCAATTAAACCTCCCAAACTGCCCCCAGACAATTGACATCTCAGGCAAAATTGTCTGGGAGCTAATGACGCCCTTTCTCCATAAAGAGTACCATGTGTATACTGACAACTACTACATCAGCATCCCCCTATATAAATCCCTTCAAGCTGCAAATACAGGGGCCTGTGGGGCAGTTAGGAAAAACAGAGTGGGGTTTCCATCACAGTTCACAGTTGGTGTCCAGATGTCTGGAGAGGGGGTTGTCATTCTCACTCGCAAGTGACCAACTTCTTGCAGTGACGTAGATTGACAGGAAGGACGTCTACATGCTGACCACACAGCATGCGAACACCATTGTGACGGTCATAGAGAGGGGTGCCACCAGGGACAAGGAAAAACCGGTCTGAGTCACAGACTATAGTAAATTTATGTGTGGTGTTGACTAGAGTTGAGCGATACTTTCCGATATCCAAAAGTATCGGAATCGGAATGGTATCGCCGATACCATTAAAATATCGGCGATACCCGATACCGATACCGGAAGTCCCATGTAAGTCTATGGGAACAAAATATCGCAACTAAAAAAAACTCTTTCTTTCCTTGTAAACACTAAATATACACACATAGAATACATATATATATATATACATGTCATTGTGACATATATATATACATATATGTATAGTTTATACACTTCTACATAGTAAAATATCCTCTGATTTAATTGCCGGGTAAAGTCGGCTTCTGTGAAAAGACAGATGCACCCGACATGAAATGACACTTGGTGTACATAGGGTTAACCATGTCTTTTCATGTCGTTTGCTATCTGATTTGCACAAACAATTACATGAGTGGCTGTGTGCAAAATTTCACACCTGTAGGGGTTAATTAAAGGTGTAAATTCGTTGTAAAAAAAACGGACTTTTTTGCTACGAATTTACACCTTTAAAGACATGGTTAACCCTATGTACACCAAGTGTCATTTGAAATGACACTTGGTGTACATAGGGTTAACCATGTCTTTTCATGTCGTTTGCTATCTGATTTGCACAAACAATTACATGAGTGGCTGTGTGCAAAATTTCACACCTGTAGGGGTTAATTAAAGGTGTAAATTCGTTGTAAAAAAAACGGACTTTTTTTGCTACGAATTTACACCTTTAATTAACCCCTACAGGTGTGAAATTTTGCACACAGCCACTCATGTAATTGTTTGTGCAAATCAGATAGCAAACGACATGAAAAGACATGGTTAACCCTATGTACACCAAGTGTCATTTCATGTCGGGTTCTGCATTTTCACAAAAGCCGGCAATTGAATTAGCGGCTATTATACTATGTAGAAGTGTATGAACTATAAATATAAATATATATATATATATATATATATATATGTGTCACAAATTCAATAACATGTATATATATATATGAGGTGTAAAATTGCTGAAAAAAAATGCGTGGGCTCCCGCCCTATTTTCGCAACCAGACAGACAAAGCCAGTGAGTGGGGGCAGATAATAATAGCCCAGAGAGGGACCATTTTTTTTGGCCCCCCCGGCTACTTAACATCTGCCCCAGACACCCCAGAAAGGGCAAATCTCTAATTAGATTTGCCCTTTCTGGCACTTTGCCCGTCTATTCCCATTGCCCTGTAGCGGTGGCGAATGGGTTAATAAGGGGTTAAAATGACCTTGCAATTGAAAGGTCACTTTAAGCCAGGTTAATATTTGAGATCTGTCAATTAGACAACTATCAATTATTAATCCTATTGTATGAAAGAAAAATCAAACACACACACTTTAATAAAAAAGTTTAATGAAATAATCACACAGTTTTTGACCATATTTTATTTACCTGCTAAAACCATTTCCTGTAATAAAAATAAAATAATAAAGCAAAATTATTCTTACCAATCCGATGCACAGTCAGGTCCCACGGTGTAATCCTTCAGAAAGGGTTAATGTTTACTGCAGGGACCGCAGCTAATGCTGCAGCCTCACAGTAAACCCCCAAATGAATGAGTTCCTCTCCTGGCTGACAGGAGAGGAAGTGGAAAGCTTAATTGATTGCTTTCCACTTTCACTTCAGGTCAGCCAGGGACACCATCAGTGACGTCAGAGGGAACTGGTTAACAAAAATAGGGGTTCCCTTCTAGAAAAAAATGGCGTGGGGTCCCCCTATTTTTGTTAACCAGCCAGATGAAGCAGACCGCTGAGGCCTGGTTTTTCAGGCTGTTAAGGAGCCAAGATCCATGGACCTTGCCAGCCTGTTAATACCAGGCCACAGCAGTCTGCATATCTTGGCTGATTAACAAAATAGGGGATCCCCTCGAAAAAAATTGGCGTGGGGTCCCCCTATTTTTGTTAACCAGCCAGATGAAGCAGACCGCTGAGGCCTGGTTTTTCAGGCTGGTAAGGATCCAATATCCATGGACCTTGCAAGCCTGATAATACCAGGCCACAGCAGTCTGCTTAGCTTGGCTGGTTAACAAAAATAGGGGATCCCCTCGAAAAAAAAAACGGCGTAGGGGTCCCCCTATTTTTGTTAACCAGCCAAGTAACATGCAGACTGCTGTGGCCTGGTATTAAAAGACTGTCAAGGCCCATGGATTTTGGCCCTCAACAGCCTGATAATACCAGGCTACAGCAGCCCCACATTTGGCGCATCAAAAGATGTGCCAATTGTGGCACTTTACCCGGCTCTTCCCACTGCCCTGTAGCGGTGGCAAGTGGGGTAATAAGGGGTTAATGTCACCGTTGATTGCACGGTGACAATAAGCCCGGTTAATAATGGAGAGGCGTCAATAAGACACCGATCCATTATTAATCCCAAAGTTTTTAAATGTGTAAAAAAAAGACACAGCAAGAAAAAAGTCTTTTAATGAAATAAAAGAGACAACACAGTTTTCATTAATTTTATTATACTCTCATTCCTGCGACGCCATCGATCTCCTGTAAAAAAAGAAAAAAAACAAACCAACAGTATACCACCTGTCCGACGCAGTCCATAACGACAGTCCCACGACGATCCAGCTCTGCTACATCGCAATGACAGGCAGAGCCTGTCATTGCAACGCAGCACAGCTGATTACCTGCTTCCCCGGCGGTGACGTCATCGGACTGACTGCTTTACGGCCGGGATTACCCAGCAGTCACTGCAGTTATCGCGAGAAACTGCATGTGACTGCCGGGGAGAAGAGGATGTCGGCAATGAAGCAGTGCAGCCCGTGACCGCCGGAGATCTTCTGCCAGGTAAGTGCCGCTGACTCCTGACAGACCCGACAGACGGACACTGACAGTGACAGTGACATCCCGATTCCGGTATCCGATATGACGAAAATATCGGAACTCGGAATCGGAATTCCGATACAGCCAATATCGGCCGATACCCGATATTTGCAGTATCGGAATGCTCAACCCTAGTGTTGACTTGTCAGACCAGGTTCTGCAACCATACCTGGTCAAGCGGAAGATCAGGGCCTGGTACAAAAAGGTGGCAATCTACCTTATTCAAACTGCCACAAACAACAGCTTTGTCCTGTATCAAAAGTCCCAAGGACCCCTTAAATTTCTCCAATTTCAGGAAAAAATTGTTGAGGACCTCATGTTTGAGTCAATGGCACCAGGGGAAGCCTTCGAGTCAGAGGATTCCTGGAGACTTGCAGAGCGCCATTTTCCTCACCCTGTCCCTGTCACTCCCACCCAAATGTATCCTCAAAAAAGATGCCGGGTTTGCCCCACATGCCCATCCTAACCAGGTCTTTGAATCTTCCCCTGTTTTGAGACCTACCACACCACCTACAGTCATGGCCAAAAGTTTTGAGAATGACACAAATATTATATTTTCACATGATCTGCTGCCCTCTGGTTTTTATGTGTGTTTTGACAGATGTTTTTATCACAGACAGAAAAATAATTGCAAACATATGAGTAAAAGCTTATATTGACAGTTAAAATGAGTTAATGCAGCAAGTCAATATTTGCAGTGTTGACTAGTGTTGAGCGATACGATACTGCAAATATCGGGTATCGGCCGATATTAGCTGTATCGGGCTTTCGATTCCGAGTACCGATATTTTCGTCATATCGGATACCGGAATCGGATTTGTCACTGTCACTGTGAGTGTCCGTCGGTCGGGTCTGTCAGGAGTCAGCGGCACTTACCTGGCAGAAGATCTCCGGCGGTCACGTCCTGGACTGCTTGATGGCCGCCATTACCTTCTCCCTGGCGGTCACATGCAGTTTTTCGCGATAACTGCAGTGACTGCAGGGTAATCCCGGCCGTAAAGCAGTCCGATGATGTCACCGCCGGGGAAGCAGGTAATCAGCTGTGCTGCGCCGGGATGACAGGCTCTGCCTGTCATTCTGATGTAGCAGAGCTGGATCGCCGTGGGACACTCGTTACTATGGACTGCGTCGGACAGGTGGTATACTGCTGTTTTTTTTTTTAATTTTTTTACAGGAGATCGATGGCGTCGCAGGATGAGACTGTAATAAAAGTAATGAAAACTGTGTTGTGTTTTTTATTAAATTAAAAAAATTTTTTATGAACATTCACCCGTCCGGGTACATCAACAATTTAACTATTTACATATTTAACTATTTACATACAGGGACCCTGTCCGGGTTATTTATAATTCTTTGGCAGGGGTGTTCCAGGTACCACCTGGTACTCTTCTGATGCTTGCCAAACATCCGAGACACCAAGGACCACCAGGTCCTGATGACGTCGTGTGGCCTGTACAGTCAAGTCGTGACCCGCTATCTGTGTCTGTGTGGCCACCTCTTTCATCTCCCTCCGGGTCTGGAGCCCTATGTCCCGGACTGAACGAACCCCAGGGGTCCTAACAGGCGCCGGGTACGGGCCAGCTATAGTTATCATGTCCATAGCTGGGGCTGCTGAGGAGACCACTGAGGGAGGCTGGGGAGATTTACGGAGTGGGGTGGGCACTTGTGCAGAGGCCTGGATGTGGGAGGCTGAAGGCTCCGAGGGTCTCACAGGTTCCTGACACTCTGGGGAGTAGGGGTCGCACCTGGTAACATTTAGGGCGTACCATCCATTGTAACCCCAGTGTCGGGTGTAAGTCACCAAGTCTCCTGGCAACAGGTCCCTCCCCGGGTGTCCTTCTGGGAGGTGAGCCTCCACGTCCCGCCGGGTCACAAACACTTCTAAATAAAGTCCAGGCTCCTGGATGAAGCCCCAACCACCTTTCAATTTAAAGCTCCGTACTGCACCCTTACGCCGCGGCTCCCACAGGGTACCTTTATCTTTTCTCATCCGGTCCTTATCTGCCCGGTCCTTCTCCAGGTTATGTTGCCGAAGCTTTTGGGATTCTCGCTGCTCCCTTTGTCGCTCTGCTTCCCGCTCCCAACGTCTCCACTCTTCCTCCTGACGCCGGTTGTAATTCTCCTCCACCAGCATCTCCATGTCTCCACCATCAAACTGCAGCTTACGATGTCCGGTTTGCGGCAGCTCTCCTGGCGCCCCCCAGTCCTGGCGGCGCTCACCTGCGGAGGAAGCAGCCGGATCTGGAACAGATGACAGTCGGGGCTCCGGTACAGACAGGTAGACCTCTGGTGCCTGCGCGGCCTCCTCCATGAGGACGGGTGTCGCTTCTTCTGTCTCAGCGACGGGGGCAGACAGCGGGATCTGGGGTGCTGCCGGTGCAGAGTTTTTTGCAGGAACGGGTGCCTCCACTGCGACAACGTCAACCGGATCACATTGCAAGGGCTGGGATGCCCGCACGGACTCCTCTACTAGAACGGGTGCCTCACCTTCCGGTACAGACACTTCAGGTAAGAGGGACTGGCGCCGCTCCAAGTTTAGTTTTAGGGCACGCCAGCTGGCTTCCATCCTGGCGACCTCCTCCCGGTGCCGGGCCAGGCCTCTTAGGGTATCCTCCGCTTCTTGCAGCGTAGGAGGGTTTCCAGGCCGGGTGCCCAATGGTGGTTCCGTGGCGATCGGGTCGCTTCCGTGGGGGGAGAGCTCTGACTGCTCCATCCCTTCACACTTCTGCTCGTGTCCATTAGCCATCTCTGCCAAGTCACATGTGTCATTAGCATCTGGAGAGGGCCCCTCTTTTGTAGGGAGGCGGGACCTTCGTGTTAGTTTCCGCACACTGAGGAGGATGAGGAGGCGGAACTCAAGAGCTGTGGGGCACGATCTTACATTGCAGTACCATTTAGAGTGGTCGGCCATCGTTTTTGCGCCACTGAGTGAGTGTACACCCACGAAGAGCACGCCCTTCTTCTTCACCAGTGCCTCGTCGTGACGCAGATATGGCGGAAAAATGGCAAATACATTCTCTGATGATTTTAGCAATTCTCAAGCACAAAACCAGTTCAATTCAGGCACACAGGACTCGCTTATAGCGAGCTACAGAATCCTGTTCGTGACGCCCAAGTTGAGTCGCACAGAGCCAGAGGTTTTGGGGGTACTCGGCACCGAGCCCGTCGACTTCTATGGGGTATGTCACTGCTTTACCCGGCAATTGAATCAGAGTCTATTTTACTATGTAGAAGTGTATAAACTATAAATATATGTATATATATATGTCACAATGACATGTATATATATGTATATATATGTATTCTATGTGTGTATATTTTGTGTTTACAACGAAAGAAAGGTTTTTTTTTGTTGCGATATTTTGTTCCCATAGACTTACATGGGACTTCCGGTATCGGAATCGGATATCGACGATATTTAGTGATATCGGCGATACCATTCCGATACGATATTTTTAGATATCGAGCAGTATCGCTCAACCCTAGTGTTGACCCTTCTTCTTCAGGACCTCTGCAATTCTCCCTGGCATGCTCTCAACTTCTGGACCAAATCCTGACTGATAGCAGTCCATTCTTGCACAATCAATGCTTTCATTTTGCCAGAATTTTTAGGTTTTTGTTTGTCCACCCGTCACTTGATGATTGACCACAAGTTCTCAATGGGATTAAGATCTGGGGAGTTTCCAGGCCATGGACCCAAAATCTCTATGTTTTGTTCCTGAGCCATTTAGTTATCACCTTTGCTTTATGGCAAGGTGCTCCATCATGCTGGAAAAGGCATTGTTGATCGCCAAACTGCTCTTGGAGGGTTGGGAGAAGTTGCTCTTGGAGGACATTCTGGTACCATTCTTTATTCATGGCTGTGTTTTTAGGTAAGACTGTGAGAGAGCCGATTCCCTTGGCTGAGAAGCAACCCCACACATGAATGGTTTCAGGATGCTTAACAGTTGGCATGAGACAAGACTGGTGGTAGCGCTCACCTTGTCTTCTCCGAATGAGGCGTTTTCCTGATGTCCCAAACAATCGAAAAGGGGATTCATCAGAGAAAATAACTTTACCCCAGTCCTCAGCAGTCCACTACCTGTACCTTTTGCAGAATATCAGTCTGTCCATGATGTTTTTTTTGGAGAGAAGTGGCTTCTTTGCTGCCCTCCTTGAGACCAGGCCTTGCTCCAAGAGTCTCCGCCTCACAGTGCGTGCAGATGCACTCACACCTGCCTGCTGCCATTCCTGAGCAAGATCTGCACTGCTGGTAGCCCGATCCCACAGCTGAAACACTTTTAAGAGACGGTCCTGGCGCTTGCTGGTCTTTCTTGGGCACCCTGGAACCTTTTTGGCAACAATGGAACCTCTCTCCTTGAAGTTCTTGATGATGCGATAGATTGTTGACTGAGGTGCAATCTTTCTAGCTGCGATACTCTTCCCTGTTAGGCCATTTTTGTGCATTGCAATGATGACTGCACGTGTTTCTTTAGAGATAACCATGGTTAACAGAAGAGAAACAATGATGCCAAGCACCAGCCTCCTTTAAAAGTGTCCAGTGGTGTCATTCTTACTTAATCATGACAGATTGATCTCCAGCCATGTCCTCATCAACACCCACACCAGTGTTAATGGAGCAATCACTGAAAAGAGGTTAGCTGGTCCTTTTAAGGCAGGGCTGCAATGATGTTGAAATGTGTTTTGGGGGATAAAGTTCATTTTCTAGCCAAATATTGACTTTGCAAGTAATTGCTGTAAAGCTGATCACTCTTTATAACATTCTGGAGTATATGCAAATTGCCATTAGAAAAAGTGAAGCAGTAGACTTTGTAAAAATTAATATTTGTGTCATTCTCAAAACTTTTGGCCATAACTGTACAATTATTAGTTTTTTTTATAATTTTAATTTTCTGCTTAGTGGCCCCAGTAGTGTAATTTGGATCAAGTAATAGAGAATATTTTCAATAGTAGATCCTATTTCACCTTATTTCACAATTAATTCCAGGACTTGATCAATCCCATACCAAAATACTATTCCAACAAATTCTCATCCACGTACCCATGTCAGTACACTCCAGAGTGTGGACCCCCCAAATGTTCCTGAAAAGTCAGGTCATCTCAAAATTAATTCTAGGACTTGATTACTCACAAACATTTTTGACCATTTATCTAACTTTGACTGTTTTTACGACTGTCTTGCTACTCGAAACTTTGGCTTCCATTTATATTACTTATATTTATGTTGGTGATATGGGCATGATTATTTTATTGGAGGATTTTAAAAAATGGTCTTTACTTTATGGTTCTTGCTGAACCTCTGGTGCCAGATAACACTTTCTGACCAGAACTGGTTGATTTGTGCTTGTAGCGGTTCTGACCTCTGCGGGTGGGAGCTTGTTATGGTGCACCACGTCTATTAGCACATTCGTCTCTCATATAAGGATTTATGGAGCTAAATGGACTTTGTATGACCAGTCTCTGAAAGTGTCTGCCATTCTAGCCCTGCTGGTGTTCTTTCATCTATGGAACAAACTCAGCTTTGCCACATACAGTGGTGGCCAAAAGTATTGGCACCCCTGCAATTCTGTCAGATAATACTCAGTTTCTTCCTGAAAATTATTGCAATCACAAATTATTTGCTATTTTTATCTTCATTTAATTTGCTTGCAAGGAAAAAACACAAAAGAGAATGAAGCAAAAATCAAATCCTTGATCATTTCACACAAAACTCCAAAAATGGGCCAGAAAAAAGTATTGGCACCCTCAGCCTAATACTTGGCTGCACAACTTTTAGCCAAAATAACTGCGAACAACCACTTCCAGTAACCATCAATGAGTTTCTTACAATGCTCTGCTGGAATTGTAGACCATTCTTCTTTAGCAAACTGCTCCAGTTCCCTGATATTTGAAGGGTGCCTTCTCCAAACTACCATTTTGAGATTTCTCCACAGGTGTTCTATGGGATTCAGGTCTGGACTCATTGCTGGCCACCTTAGAAGTCTCCAGTGCTTTCTCTCAAACCATTTCATAGTGCTTTTGGAAGTGTGTTTTAGGTCATTGTCCTGCTGGAAGACCCATGACCTCTGAGGGAGACCCAGCTTTCTCACACTGGGCCCTACATTATGCTGCAAAATTTGTTGGTAGTCTTCAGACTTCATAATGCCATGCACACGGTCAAGCAGTCCAGTGCCAGAGGCAGCAAAGCAACCCCAAAATATCAGGGAACCTCCGCCATGTTTGACTGTAGGGACCGTGTTCTTTTCTTTGAATGCCTCTTTTTTTTCCTGTACACTCTATGTTGATGGTTTTTCCCAAAAAGCTTGACTTTTGTTTCATCTGACCAGAGAACATTCTTCAAAAACGTTTTAGGCTTTCTCAGGTAAGTTTTGGCAAACTCCAGCTTGGCTTTTTTATGTCTCGGGGTAAGAAGTGGGGTCTTCCTGGGTATCCTACCATACAGTCCTTTTCATTCAGATGCCGACGGATAGTACGGGTTGACACTGTTGTACCCTTGGACTCCAGGGCAGCTTGAACTTGTTTGGATGTTAGTCGAGGTTCTTTATTCACCATGCGCACAATCTTGCGTTGAAATCTCTCGTCAATTTTTCTTTTCCCTCCACATCTAGGGAGGTTAGCCACAGTGCCATGGGCTTTAAACTTCTTGATGACACTGCGCACGGAAGACACAGGAACATTCAGGTCTTTGGAGATGGACTTGTAGCCTTGAGATTGCTCATGCTTCCTCACAATTTGGTTTCTCAAGTCCTCAGACAGTTCTTTGGTCTTCTTTCTTTTCTCCATGCTCAATGTGGTACACACAAGGACACAGGATAGAGATTGAGTCAACTTTAATCCATGTTAACTGGCTGCAAGTGTGATTTAGTTATTGCCAACACTTGTTAGGTGCCACAGGTAAGTTACAGGTGCTGGTGATTACACGAATTAGAGAAGCATCACATGATTTTTCAAACAGTGTCAATACTTTTGTCCACCCCCTTTTTTAGGTTTGGTGTGAAATTATATCCAATTTGGCTTTAGGTCAACTCTTTTTGTGTTTTTTCATTGAAGACTAATTAAATGAAGATAATAATACCAAAGAATTTGTGTTTGCAATCATTTTCAGGAAGAAACTGAGTATTATCTGACAGAATTGCAGGGGTGCCAATACTTTTGGCCACCACTGTAGTTGGCTGCATTTTCCTCCATATTTTTCCCTTCATTGCAGTACAGTTTATTCTTCCTGCTACAATATATGCAAATGCGGTACAACTGTTTAGTTAGTGTGGAGCCCAGCTGTCACTGGAACCATATCTTCCAGAAGGGTGCACTGAAGGAAGATACCACCAGAGGTCATTATGCACATGCACACACGTACAATTTATCCCAGAGACCACCAGAGGGAGCTGTGTAAGACATATAAAAGACAGTTACACAGGAAACATCTAGTTTTAGTCAGAGCAGCCAATTCTAGGGAGTGTGCTCAGAGAGCTCAGTCTGCAGAAAGGGACGTGCAGAGCTGAGGATAGTGAGGCTGCAGAGCTATTCAGTTCAGCAAGTGGAATCTAGTAAGAGTGATACCGAGAGATCACTCCAGCCTAGTCAGAGCTGAATTTAGAAGTGTAGCTCAGTGGAAAGCGTGCCGACGCTAAAAGAGCGGCGAAGAGGCAGCCCACCAACTGCCAGTGTGTGTGTGATCGTGTGATGATCCAGGTAGGCCGAAGGCGAGTGGAAGTTAATGAGACAAAGGAGCCTTAATAGCTCACCTCAGCAAGTATTGACCGGACACCGGGGTCCGAGCCTATAGGGATCTCCACGACCCATTAGGAGAACACCGGAGTTCCTGGAGGACTACAAGTCCCAGGAGTACCACAGAGCTGATACGTAGCTGGATCAGAAGAACGGAGTCTAGCAGTGCACTGCAAATAGAGACTGTGTGCTTCAGGAGAAGATTCAATCACAAGATCAGCCAGGTGCAAGACGGAGACCAAGTTAGACATAGCTACAGGCAGGTCAGGACTTTATCACATAAAGGCAGAGGACAGGAGGCCACACACCTACCAGTGGAGGAATCTGGATGTGCACCTTTCACCCTATAGTGCTCCGGGGAGTGCCTGCAACATACAGTAAAGGTACCAAAGTGACTTATGTGTGTGTCTCCCTTATTATCCCTGACTGCCGGGTCCCCGTCTGTCCTACAATCCTATATATCTATCTGCCCTGGAGGATCAGCCTTACTTGTGGAAGGCTTAACACCTAGCTGCACAATATTAGCCCTCCAGTGGATCTGCATAGCAGCGCTGGTCATCCTGACCAGGCACCACAAGTGGCGTCACGAATCCCCATATCATTATTCAAGTCACCTGTAAATATCCCACATTTAAAGTGAGCGCCCAGGGCACGGACCGAGCTGTGCTACCCGTGACATCCCCCATAGACATCAACGGGCTCGGTGCCGAGTACCCCAAAGCCCTGGCACGTGCGACTCATTACTTTCTGGCGTCACAAACAGGATTTCGTGCCCTGCAGCAACGGAGTAACTTGTGCCCGTTGCCACCGGGTACTGTGTGCCTCACTAAAAGACTGTGTTTTGTATGTGGTGAAGATTTCCTGCCATTTGCCCGCCATTGCCCGCCATTTACAGCGCCACGGCGCGAAAACTAGTGGGCGTACCTGCAAAAGAGCGCTGAGTCCTGGACACGCCCCCAACGCTGACGCGGCGGCAGGTCCTGTGAAGAGCTACACTGAACGCTCTGACGTCAGAGCACCAGCGACGCAGGTCCTTCTACACACCCCTGTGCCCTGCGGAACTGCAGCCTTCAGAGAAGGTAGGCTACGATTAACTAGGGGGGCGCAGACATGTCGCAGCAGCCAGCCGACACCGCGGCCCAGGCCGACGGCCTTAATGACTTACCCCTTGGCGCTGCCGCACAGGCTGAAAATGCTGGCTCCTCACCTGGTCCTGTGGCCCAATAGTACCGCTAACGCTGCCATACATGCCTGGAGCGAAGTGGCTCCCTCAGTACAGCGGCAAGCCAGATACCCTGTCAGGGTTCAAACGAAAAATATGCAGCATAATGGACATGTACCCTATGACTGAAAAGCAGAGAGCTGCAGTAGTAGTGGGACAATTAACTGGTGCTGCAGAGAGAGAAGTAGAGACTTGGACAGCTGCAGACCAGGAATCAGTGCTTGCAATTTTCTTAAAGCTACAGTCTATCTTTGAGGACCGCACTGAAACAGATCTCCGGATGATGTTTTACCAATGCTCCCAGAAACCAGATGACAGCATTAGGGACTATGCCTGCCAACTACAAGGGGCCCTGCGAGCACTTAAACAAGTTAACCCTATAAGTGTCACTAAAGAGAACAAAATGTTAAAGGAACAATTTGTAAGGGGACTGAGGTCCCAAGCTGAAAGCAGGACTGTGCACTGGTGGTCCTTGGATCATCCTGATGCTACCTTTGATGCTCTTAAGGACATGGCTATAAAAGGACTGCGACCCCTGGAAACACCCGAGATGGCAACCCAGTGTCACCCGAGTGAAGCCACCCTAAAGCCAGCAGCATCCACCTTTTCCCCGCTGGTGGCGGAAGCCAAAACGCAGGTGGCGCCCCCTACTGAGCTGGACTGTCTGCGCTCAGAAGTGCGCCAGCTGACCAAAAACCTGGCCACTGTAATGAGTGCCCTGCGACTGCCGACGGAGGAAGAAGGAAAGATCCTGCTAGCCGACTGCCCAGAGGATGTCCCTTGGATGAACCGGAGGAGAAAGAGGACGTCGCCCCACCGGAGGAGGGCAACGCCACCCCCTGGAAGGATCCGCGATCAGCATCATCCTCGCCGAGAGATCATCTGCTACCGCTGCCACAGAGAAGGTCACCCAGCACGTCTGTGTCCTTTAAACAAGCAAATCCTGAGTCCGAGGGCCAACACCCAGGAATAGACTCCTCAGGCCCCTCAGACTGGAACCGCAGGTTTGTGGGAGAAAGACCCTACCTGTCCATCATACTGGACGGGATCGCAATCCCTGCCCTGCTGGACACTGGATCTCAGGTAACCGTCATACCTGATGTCCTCTACAATAAATACTGGTCCATGGACCAACCCCCAAACCCTGACTTTGCCGTATACGCCTCTAATGGCCTCCCTCTTGACTTATTGGGGGCTAAAAATGTAGACGTAAAAGTGGGGAGAGTAGAGCTAAAGAATCAGGGACTTCTTGTAGTGAAGACTGTTAATGAGGAAAATGGGTTGAATGTGGTTTTAGGCACTAACATTATTAGTAACTGCTTGGAGGAGGTTGTGTTTTTACTCCAACAGCTCGCCGAAATTGCCAGACCAAAGCACAAGGGAGCGATCCAGAAGGAGATCCGGGCCCTGATGTGCCAGCAGCAAGTGAAACTGACCGGTGGTGAGATTGGTAATGTACGGGTGACAGACCCGAACCCCATTGTGATACCCCCAATGAGTGAAATGCTTATTTGGTGTAGAGCAGCAATAGGTCTGAGAGGACAGAACTACCAAGCAGTAGTAGCCCCATTGTTCAGAGCACAGACCTACACTCTTGACTGCCAGAGGGGTAGTGGATGTACATAATGAGAGGGTGCCAGTGCGTCTTCTCAACTGGGGAGAGGATGAAGTCAAATTACCACGTTATGCCACTGTTGCTAAGTTACATGCTGTGGATAATAACTCCATTCACACGACGGAGCCCTTAATCTCCCCACAACCAGTGGAGGATAACGGTCCGACCACACAGGTGGAGGATTGGTGTCAGCAGCTCCATGTCAGGACAGACACCACTCCAGCCCACCAGAAACAAGGAGTATACCGAGTAGTTCAGGAGTACGCACAGGTATTCAGCAAACACCCGCTCGACTTTGGGAAAATTAAAGGGGTTCAGCATCACATCCCCACAGGCAATCATCCTCCCATTAAAGAACGGTACAGGCCTATACCTCCAGCACACTATCAGAAAGCCAAGGAGATGTTGCGTGATATGAAGGAAGCAGGGGTGATAAGGGATAGTTGTAGTCCCTGGGCAGCACCTCTAGTCCTAGTCAGGAAAAAGGATGGAAGCATGAGAATGTGTGTAGATTACAGACAAGTAAATCGCATTACACATAAAGATGCATACCCTTTACCACGCATTGAGGAATCCTTAGCTGCATTAAAAACTGCTAATTACTTTTCCACCCTTGACCTCACTAGTGGATACTGGCAAGTAGCTGTGGCTGAGGAGGATCGGGAGAAGACGGCTTTCACCACCCCGATGGGACTCTGTGAGTTCGACAGGATGCCGTTTGGACTCAGCAGTGCCCCTGGAACGTTCCAGAGAGTGATGGAGAGCTGCCTGGGACACGTCAACTTTGAAACTGTGTCGCTGTACCTGGACGACGTCATCGTGTACTCCAAAACGTATGAAGATCACTTGAAGCACCTGGCGGAGGTGTTCGAGTCACTGTCCAAGTATGGGATGAAACTGAAGCCTTCAAAGTGCCATCTGCTCAAACAGAAGGTACAGTATCTGGGACATATTGTCAGCTCAGAAGGAGTAGCGCCAGACCCTGAAAAGATAACCGCCATCCAGAAATGGCCGGAGCCGAAAAATCTCAAGGAGGTGCGACAGTTCCTGGGACTGACAGGGTACTACCGGAGGTTTGTGAAGGACTACACCAGGAAAGCAGCGCCTCTGCAAGATCTCCTGGTGGGACAGTCCCTCAAGAGCAGAAATTCTCCATTCCATTGGGGTAAAGAACAGGCAGAAGCATTCAAGGAAATGAAGGAGATCCTGACAGGTGATGAGATCCTAGCTTACCCTGACTACAGCCAGCCGTTCCTGCTGTATACTGATGCCAGCAATGAAGGATTGGGAGCAGTCCTCAGTCAGAAGCAAAATGGCCTGGAGAAAGTCATCGCCTATGCTAGCAGGAAGCTCCGCCCGACCGAGAGGAACCCAGAGAACTACAGCAGCTTCAAGTTGGAGTTCCTGGCACTGGTCTGTGCCATCATGGAGAGGTTTAAGCACTACCTTGCCTCCAGCAAGTTCACTGCCTACACCGATAACAACCCCTTAACGCATCTTGAAACAGCTAAGCTGGGAGCCATGGAACAACGATGGATGGCTCGGCTGTCCAACTACCAATTCACAATCAAGTACCGAGCGGGCCGCAAGAATGCCAACGCTGATGCCCTATCCAGGATGCCTCATGAATTGGACACAGAAGAAGTGGATGATCTGGAAGAGATCGAACTACCTGCCTTTCACAGGAATGGGATGATCCACGAGCAGCAAGCCAGCAGAAGGTCGCGTGGTAAGACGTTAAATCCTCTACCTCACCACAGCTGGAAGGAGACTCAGGACAGCGATCCAGTTGTCAGCCAAATCAAGGAGCTGATAACTCAAGAAGGTTCCTCCTTGGAGAAGGATGCGTCTCTACAAGCAAAGCAGCTGTGGAATGAGAGAAGCCGGTTTGTTATGTTTCGGTAACTGAGGAGTGCAGGTAAAAAGGCAATACACCAGAGCAGTTGGAATCTATGAGATTGCAGTACCCTGACTAACCACCACAACTAGAGGCAGCCGTAGAGCGTTCCTACGTTGGTCCTAGACGCCTCGTCACAGCCTGAGAAACTAACTCAAGAAGGTTCCTCCTTGGAGAAGGATGCGTCTCTACAAGCAAAGCAGCTGTGGAATGAGAGAAGCCGGTTTGTTATGTTTCGGTAACTGAGGAGTGCAGGTAAAAAGGCAATACACCAGAGCAGTTGGAATCTATGAGATTGCAGTACCCTGACTAACCACCACAACTAGAGGCAGCCGTAGAGCGTTCCTACGTTGGTCCTAGACGCCTCGTCACAGCCTGAGAAACTAACTACACCTAAAGATAGAAAGAGGAAAGCTATCTGCCCCGGAGCAGATCCCCACAGAACATAGAAAGCCCCCAAACATGTAATGGCTGTTAGACAAGAAGAAATACTGACACAGACAGAAAATAGTATGAGCAAACGTTGGGGCCCAAACTAACTAAATAGAAAAAGATAGGAAGGGTACTTACTGCAATCCCAAAAAACCCTGCAAAGCACCAACTCTACTAATTTCAAAAACACCTGAGATCACACGACCTCTACCACCTAAATTAGTTCTCTGGTGTAACAAAATCAAAACAGCAGCCACTGAAGAAACTGGAAAAAGCAAAAGTACAAACATCAGTGGCTGAACTAAACTGAGAGGGCAAAAGCCCCCGAAGGGGACCCTGAAGGCCCCCACAGAAGTGCAGGACAAAATGCAAAAATAAAGCACAAAAACAAAAAGAAGAAAATGTCTTATCTGTTAGCAGGACATGCAGACACGACACAGCAGGCTACAAGGGAAACAGGAATCATGGAGTGAGACCAGAACAATTGATCACCGGCAACCCTGATGGGAAGGCGACTCCCTTATATAAGACCAGTCAGTAACACCTGATTCCCACTAATCACAATCTTCACTGGACAGTCCAGTACCGCTTGTAACCACCAGAGGGAGCCTCTGCTCAGAACTCATTTCAAGTCCATTCACAACAGTACCCCCCCTTGAGGAGGGGTCACCGAACCCTCACTTGAGCAACCAGGTCGGTCAGGATGAGTTCTATGATACGCACGGATGAGTCTCCTAGCATGGATGTCCGAAGCAAACACCCAAGAATTGTCTTCCTGACCATAACCTCTCCACTTAACCAAATACTGGAGTTTCCGTCTAGAAAAACGAGAATTCAATATTTTCTCAACCACATACTCCAGATTGCCCTCAACCAAAACAGGGTCAGGAGGCACAGTAGTAGGAACCACTGGCTCAACAAACCTCTTCAACAAGGACTTGTGGAACACGTTATGAATCTTAAATGTCCCTGGAAGAAGCATACGAAAAGAAACAGGATTAAGAATCTCCATGATTTTATAAGGTCCAATGAACCTAGGCTTAAATTTAGGAGATGCCACTCTCATAGGAATATTTTTTGAGGACAACCAGACCAAGTTTCCCACTTTAAACCGAGGACCATCAGTCCTATGCCGGTTAGCAAACCGCTGGGCCCTCTCCTGAGAGAGGGACAACCTCTCCACTACCTGGTCCCAAATCTGTTGCATACGCTCCACAACAGAGTCAACACCTGGACAGACAGAAGCCTCCGTCTGTCCTGAAGAAAATCGAGGGTGAAACCCAGAATTACAGAAAAATGGAGACATCAAAGTGGCAGAGCTAGCCCTATTATTAAGAGCAAACTCAGCCAAAGGCAAAAAAGAGACCCAGTCATCCTGATCAGCAGACACAAAGCATCTTAGATAAGTCTCCAATGTCTGGTTTGTTCTCTCAGTTTAACCATTGGTCTGAGGATGAAACGCCGAGGAGAAAGACAATTGAACACCAAGTTTAGAACAAAAGGTCCTCCAAAATCTTGAAACAAACTGGACTCCTCTGTCAGACACAATGTTCTCAGGAATGCCATGTAAACGAACCACGTGCTGAAGGAACAAAGGCACCAATTCAGAGGAGGAAGGCAACTTAGGTAATGGCACAAGATGTATCATCTTGGAAAACCTATCACAAATCACCCAGATGACGGTCATTCTCTGAGAAACAGGGAGGTCGGAAATGAAATCCATAGAGATATGGGTCCATGGTCTCTTGGGCACAGGCAATGGCATCAACAAACCACTAGAGCGAGAGCAAGGCTTGGAGCGAGAGCAAGTCCCGCAGGACTGCACAAATTCCCTGACATCACGAGACAAGGTAGGCCACCAAAAGGACCGACTAACCAAGTCTCTGGTACCAAAAATTCCGGGATGACCGGCCAGCGCGGAACAATGAATCTCAGACATCACACTCTTTTTCCACTGGTCCGGGACAAACAATTTCCCAACAGGGCAGCGCTCGGGCTTATCCTCCTGACACCCCTCCAGAGCCAGTCTCAAATTGGGCGAGATGGCGGAAAGAACTATACCCTCTTTCAAAATAAAGAAGGATCAGATAACTCAGGAGAGTCCGCCAGGAAACTTCTCGAGAGGGCATCCGCCTTAACATTCTTAGTGCCAGGAAGAAATGAAACCACAAAATTAAAACGTGTGAAAAACAAGGCCCATCTGGCCTGTCTAGGATTAAGTCGCTTGGCAGATTCCAGATAAACCAGATTCTTATGGTCCGTAAGGACCACCACCTGATGTTTGGCTCCCTCCAGCCAATGTCTCCACTCTTCAAAAGCCCACTTCATGGCCAATAACTCCCGATTACCCACGTCATAATTACGTTCAGTAGGAGAAAATTTTCGAGAGAAAAAGGCACAAGGGTTACTTTTAGAGGTCTCTGGATCTCTTTGGGACAAAACGGCACCTGCCCCAATTTCAGAGGCATCAACCTCCACCTGAAATGGTAGAGAAACATCAGGCTGCCGTAGAACAGGAGCAGAAGTGAATCTCTGCTTAAGTTCCTGAAATGCAGAGACTGCCTCAGGAGGCCAATTCACCACATCAGAACCCTTTTTGGTCAAATCAGTTAAAGGTTTAACAATAACCGAGAAATTACCAATAAATTTACGATAAAAATTGGCAAAACCCAAAAATCTTTGAAGAGCCTTTAATGAAGTAGGTTGGACCCAATCACAGATGGCCTGAACCTTGACCGCGTCATTTCAATAACAGATGGGGACAAAATGAATCCCAAAAATGAGATCCTCTGTACGCCAAAAAGACACTTTGATCCCTTCACATACAGAGCATTCTCTCTCAAAATCTGGAATACAGTTCGAACATGTTTCACATGAGAGTCCCAGTCATAGGAAAAAATCAAGATATCATCCAAATAAACAATCAGAAATTTATCCACAAAATCCCTGAAAATGTCATTCATGAAGGACTGGAAGACAGAAGGAGCATTAGTGAGCCCAAAGGGCATCACAAGGTACTCAAAATGCCCCTCAGGGGTATTAAATGCCGTCTTCCATTCATCCCCGTGCTTAATGTGAATAAGGTTATATGCCCCCCTGAGGTCAAGCTTGGTAAATCAAGTAGCATTTTTCACCCTGGAAAACAGGTCAGAAATCAAGGGTAACGGATATTGATATTTCACAGTAAAATTGTTCAAAAGACGATAATCAATACACGGCCTTAATGAACCATCCTTTTTGGCCACAAAGAAAAAACCGGCACCTAAGGTTGAAGAGGATGGTCTGATATGACCCTTCTCCAATGACTCCTTGATATAAGACCACATAGCGTCATGTTCAGGTACAGACAAGTTAAAAAGGCGACCTTTAGGGAATTTACTACCAGGCACTAATTCAATAGCGCAGTCATAGCTCCTATGGGGAGGCAAGGATGCAGATTTACTTTCGCTAAACACATCAGAAAAATCAATCAAAAAGTCAGGAACATCCTGAGCCTGGGGGGAGGCAGAAAAAACAGGAGTGTTGGTATTAACACATTGGCAGCCCCAACTGGTTACAGACACAGTTTTCCAATCCAAAACAGGATTATGAGACTGCAACCAAGGGAAACCCAGTACGATAATATCATGCAGATTATACAGAACCAAAAATTTGCAGCACTCCTGATGATCAGGTTCAACCCTCATTATCACCTGAGTAGAGAACTGAGGTTTATTCTCAGCCAAAGGGGTAGAATCAATCCCCAGTAGGGGAATAGACTTCTGTAGGGGTATCAAGGGAAACCCACAACGTTTAGCAAAATCATAATCCATCAGGTTAATAGCTGCTCCAGAATCAACGAAAGCCTGAGCAGAAAATGAGGACAGAGAGCATATCAGAGTGACAGTTAATAAAAACTTAGTCTGAACACTACCCAAGACAACTGAGCGTGCAAAACGTCTTCCCCGCTTAGGGCAGACTGAAATAGCATGAGAGGCATTACCACAGTAGAACCATAACCCATTGCGCTTTCGAAACTCATGACGCTGTGCCCCAGACACCACTCTATCACACTGCATGGATTCAGAAGCAGGTTCACAAGGCAACACTATTCCACGCATACTTCTCAGCTCACGCAAACGTCTGTCAATTTGAATCGCTAATGACATAGAATCATTGAGACTAGAGGGGACAGGGAATCCCACCATAACATCCTTTACATTATCTGACAGACCCTTCCGAAAAAGGGCCGCTAAAGCGTCGTCATTCCATTTGGTCAGGACTGCCCACCTACGGAATCTCTGACAGTATAACTCAGCGTCATCAAGCCCCTTATTTAATGCCAACAAGGCTTTTTCAGCTTGATCAGTGACATTAGGCTCATCGTACAATAACCCCAAAGCCTGAAAAAATGCATCAACATCACTCAAAACAGGATCCCCAGGTGTCAGGAAAAAGCCCAATCCTGAGGATCGCCGCGCAGGAGAGAGATGACAATTTGAACCTGCTGCGCTGCGTTCCCTGAGGACTTAGATTTTAAGGCAAAAAACAATTTACAATTATTTTTGAAATTCTGAAACTTAGCTCGATCCCCAAAAACAAATCTGGCATGGGAATCCTAGGTTCCACAACAGGCAACCTAGCAAGATATGCAGCAATACTCTGAACCTCAGTGGCAAGCTGATCCACACGGCCAGACAACTGTGCAAACTCCATTGAGAGAAAAAATCCTCCCCAGCACCCAGAGATACAGAGGGGAAAAAAAAATAAAAATGCAACAAACAGAAAAATATCTCTGACAACTCTGACAACCGTTTTTTCTTTCACAATATTTTTCCCTTCTGTGAGTACCATACAACTTTAAATTTTAGGCCGGTGATACTGTTATGTTTCGGTAACTGAGGAGTGCAGGTAAAAAGGCAATACACCAGAGCAGTTGGAATCTATGAGATTGCAGTACCCTGACTAACCACCACAACTAGAGGCAGCCGTGGAGCGTTCCTACGTTGGTCCTAGACGCCTCGTCACAGCCTGAGAAACTAACTACACCTAAAGATAGAAAGAGGAAAGCTATCTGCCCCGGAGCAGATCCCCAAAGAACATAGAAAGCCCCCAAACATGTAATGGCTGTTAGACAAGAAGAAATACTGACACAGACAGAAAATAGTATGAGCAAACGTTGGGGCCCAAACTAACTAAATAGAAAAGGATAGGAAGGGTACTTACTGCAATCCCAAAAAAACCCTGCAAAGCACCAACTCTACTAATTTCAAAAACACCTGAGATCACACGACCTCTACCACCTAAATTAGTTCTCTGGTGTAACAAAATCAAAACAGCAGCCACTGAAGAAACTGGAAAAAGCAAAAGTACAAACATCATTGGCTGAACTAAACTGAGAGGGCAAAAGCCCCCGAAGGGGACCCTGAAGGCCCTCACAGAAGTGCAGGACAAAATGCAAAAATAAAGCACAAAAACAAAAAGAAGAAAATGTCTTATCTGTTAGCAGGACATGCAGACACGACACAGCAGGCTACAAGGGAAACAGGAATCATGGAGTGAGACCAGAACAATTGATCACCGGCAACCCTGATGGGAAGGCGACTCCCTTATATAAGACCAGTCAGTAACACCTGATTCCCACTCCTCACAATCTTCACTGGACAGTCCAGTACCGCTTGTAACCACCAGAGGGAGCCTCTGCTCAGAACTCATTTCAAGTCCATTCACAACACCGGTTGTTCATCTACCGTGAGAAGCTGTGCCGGAGGTACGTCAACCCAAGGACCATGAGAAGGTATGGCAGATAGTAGTTCCCAGAGCAGACATCCAGATGGTGTTAGAAGCCTACCACGATCAAGCGGGACACTTTGGCTGGAAGAAGCTGGAGACCCTGTTGAAGTGTCGTTTCTATTGGGTGGGAATGCGCAGCTCCATTGAGAGATGGTGCCAGAATTGTGGACCCTGTGGCCTCAGAAGAAAAGACTACAGCAGTCAGAAGGCACCCATGCAACCCATCAAGACGACTCGTCCCTTGGAGATCGTGGCCCTGGACCATGTCAAGTTGTCACCCAGCCGGTCAGGATACTCCTATGCCCTGACTATGGTGGATCACTACTCCAGGTTCCTGGTGGTCGCCCCTGTCAAAGATCTGACGGCAGAGACAGCAGCAAAGATGTTCCAAGCGTGTTTCTGCAGACCACACGGATATCCTGAGCAGGTGCTAACTGACCAAGGCCCAGCCTTTGAAGCCGAATTGTTCAAAGAGTTCTGTCACTTGTACGGGTGTAAGAAGATCAGAACCACACCGTACCACCCTCAAACCAATGGTCTCTGTGAGAAGATGAATCACATTGTCATTGACCTGCTGAAGACTGTACCACTCGAAGAGAGAAATCGGTGGCCAAACTTACTACCTGACCTGGTAGATCTGTACAATCACATACCTGTGAGTTCCACCAATTGCACCCCAGCTTACCTCATGCGGGCAAGACCAGGAAAGCTGCCTATGGATCTGGAGCTTGGTGTTGTAGAACCAGAAGCAGATGTGACTACTGAAGACTGGGACACAAACAGACAGGAACAGTACAGAAAAGTACAGGCCTGCGTTGAAGAAAGTCTCAATCGAGCAAGGGATAAACAAGAAGATCGCTACAACAAAAGTGCGCCAGCTGAACCTTTCGCACCTGGTCAAGTCATGCTGAAAAGAAAGAGGAGGATACACAAACTCGACGATCAATGGGAAAGAGAGCCCTACATCATACAGAATTCAAGGTTTGACAACAAGAAAACGTGCATAATAAGCAAGGATGGAGGAAGAACGACTGCAACAGTATCCAGAGATCACCTAAAGTTGTGTCCAAACCCATTAAAGCTTCAGGAAGAAGAACCTGTTGCCCATCAGGAAGAGCGTGATGAAGCAGTCATACATACAGACTTAGGAGATTTCCCCGCGGATTGGCCCAGAATTGGAGATGCCGTAATCATTCCTGTGCTTCAATTCTATCAACCACAAGGAGAATCTCTACATCCAGTAGCACCAGTTGTTGCAGTAGAGTCAGTACCAGAGGAACCTGCCCCAGCAGAACCTCAACAAGTGGAACCCCAAGAAGCGGTACCCCAAGAAGTTGAATCTCAGGAAGAAGGATCCCCTGCAGATGTCGAGCCAGTTCACCCAGCTCACAGGGTGCTTGCCAGTCCAGTAGCGAGATTAAGGCAATTCTATACTTCACTTTCACGCAGACCAGACAGGGAAACTGCTACCTCACAGGTCACTGCACCACGCAGATCAGAACGTAGCACAAAAGGAAACATCCCTGCTAGGTTTAGAGATTAGTTCAACCCTTGGTAAATGTAAATAATTGTTTAGAGTCACTGTACATAAATGTATATATTTTTGCTTATAGTATGCTTTATTATACTGTTATTTATTAATCTGTTTTCCTTTTGATACTGAAACAAGTGAATTGACATTACTTTTACTTGTTTTCTCTACCTCTTTTTGAGCATCCTTTTCCAAAAGAGACTGGGACTTTTATGGTTGCTCAAACCCTCAACCCATCATTGTGCTAATGTACATAGTTGTTTATTTACCATTATGCAACCGTTCAAGAGTGCCTTACCTCCTGCAAAGGAAGAGTTATTTATATAATGTTTATTGTTATTTGTTTGTTTTTGTATTTCAGCCCCGGAGTGCTGAGTTCTACTAGGGGGGAATGTGGAGCCCAGCTGTGACTGGATCCATATCTTCCAGAAGGGTGCACTGAAGGAAGATACCACCAGAGGTCATTATGCACATGCACACACGTACAATTTATCCCAGAGACCACCAGAGGGAGCTGTGTAAGACATATAAAAGACAGTTACACAGGAAACATCTAGTTTTAGTCAGAGCAGCCAATTCTAGGGAGTCTGCTCAGAGAGCTCAGTCTGCAGAAAGGGACGTGCAGAGCTGAGGATAGTGAGGCTGCAGAGCTATTCAGTTCAGCAAGTGGAGTCTAGTAAGAGTGATACCGAGAGAGATCACTCCAGCCTAGTCAGAGCTGAATTTAGAAGTGTAGCTCAGTGGAAAGCATGCCGACGCTAAAAGAGCGGCGAAGAGGCAGCCCACCAACTGCCAGTGTGTGTGTGATCGTGTGATGATCCAGGTAGGCCGAAGGCGAGTGGAAGTTAATGAGACAAAGGAGCCTTAATAGCTCACCTCAGCAAGTATTGACCGGACACCGGAGTCCGAGCCTATAGGGATCTCCACGACCCATTAGGAGAACACCGGAGTTCCTGGAGGACTACAAGTCCCAGGAGTACCACAGAGCTGATACGTAGCTGGATCAGAAGAACGGAGTCTAGCAGTGCACTGCAAATAGAGACTGTGTGCTTCAGGAGAAGATTCAATCACAAGATCAGCCAGGTGCAAGACGGAGACCAAGTTAGACATAGCTACAAGCAGGTCAGGACTTTATCACATAAAGGCAGAGGACAGGAGGCCACACACCTACCAGTGGAGGAATCTGGATGTGCACCTTTCACCCTATAGTGCTCCGGGGAGTGCCTGCAACATCTACAGTAAAGGTACCAAAGTGACTTATGTGTGTGTCTCCCTTATTATCCCTGACTGCCGGGTCCCCGTCTGTCCTGCAATCCTATATATCTATCTGCCCTGGAGGATCAGCCTTACATGTGGAAGGCTTAACACCTAGCTGCACAATATTAACCCTCCAGTGGATCTGCATAGCAGCGCTGGTCATCCTGACCAGGCACCACAAGTGGCGTCACGAATCCCCATATCATTATTCAAGTCACCTGTAAATATCCCACATTTAAAGTGAGCGCCCAGGGCACGGACCGAGCTGTGCTACCCGTGACATCCCCCATAGACATCAACGGGCTCGGTGCCGAGTACCCTAAAGCCCTGGTACGTGCGACTCATTAGCAAGACCAAATTTTTTAATCAGCCAATGTGTTTTTAGGAGCATGCCTCCCTCTGTGAGTAATAATTCCTGGAAGGATTTTCTTGTTTGCTCAATGTCTCTAGAAGCTTTGAATGGGTCCTGGAACTTTAATTTTAACTTAAAGACCAAATGGTGTGCCATCTATTATTATAGGCAAAGCCGTGTGTCCACATTGTACTCACATTGGTGCCATATTGGATATACACTGACCAAAAAAATAAAGGGAACACTTAAACAACAGAATATAACTCCAAGTAAATCAAACTTCTGTGAAATAAAACTGTCCACTTAGGAAGCAACACTGATTGACAATCAATGTCACATGCTGTTGTGCAAATGGAATAGACAACAGATGGAAATTATTGGCAATTATCAAGACACCCTCAATAAAGGAGTGGTTCTGCAGGTGGTGACCACAAACCACATCTCAGTACCAATGCTTCCTGGCTGATGTTTTGGTCAGTTTTGAATGTTGGTTGTGCTTTCACACTCATGGTAGCAAGAGATGGACTCTACAACCCACACAAGTGGCTCAGGTAGTGCAGCTCATCCAAGATGACACATCAATGTGAGCTGCGGCAATAAGGTTTGCTGTGTCAGTCAGCAGACCACAAATGTGCATGTGTCTGCACAAACGGTTAGAAACCAACTCTATGAGGATGGTCTGAGTGCCCAAAGTCCACAGATGGGGGTTGTGCTTACAGCCCAACACCATGCAGGACGCTTGTTATTTCCCACAGAATACCAGGATTCGCAAATTTGCCACTGGCACCCTGTGCTCTTCACAGATGAAAGCACATGTGACAGACGTGACAGAGTCTGGAGATGCCATGGAGAGCAATCTGCGGCCTGCAACATCCCTCAGCATGACCGGTTTGGCAGTGGGTCAGTAATGGTGTGGGGTGGCATTTCTTTGGAGGGCCGCACAGCCCTCCATGTGCTCGCCAGAGGTAACCTGACTGCCATTAGATACCGAGATGAAATCCTCAGACCACTTGTGAGACCATATGCTGGTGTGGTTCCTCCTAATGCAGGACAATGTCAGACCTCATGAGCCTGGAGTGTGTCACCAGTTCCTGCAAGATGAAGGCATTAAAGCTATGGACTGACCCGCCCGTTCCCCAGACCTGAATCCGATTGAACACATCTGGGACATTATGTGTCGCTACATAAACCAACGTCACATTGCACCACAGATTGTCCAGGAGTTGGCGGATGCTTTAGTCCAGGTCTGGGAGGAGATCCCTCAGGAGACCATCCACCACCTCGTCAGGAGCATGCCCAGGCATTGTAGGGAGGTCATACAGGCACGTGGAGGCCACACACACTACTGGACATTATTTTGTCTTCTTTTAAGGACATTACATTCCACTTTAATTTTGTGTGTGACTCCAAATCCAGGCCTCCATTGGTTCATAAATTTGATTTCCATTGATGATTTTTGTGTGATTTTGTTGTCATCACATTCAACTTTGTACAGTACAAAGTATTCAATGAAAATATTTCATTCATTCAGATCTAGGATGTGTTATTTGAGTGTTCCCTTTATTTCATTCTCATAAGAAAGTGGGTAACAAATTGTGGGGTCCACTTCTTGGTGTAATCTCTGACAAAAGTGAGAAATTCAGGTCTAAAACAAGATTTTTGGGAAAAATGAACTTTTTCAATATGACGACCTAATGTTGTTATCAAATTTTGTGTCGTACCTGTGGATTCAAATTGCTCAAAATACCCCTGGATAAAATCTTTGAGGTGTGTAGTTTCCAAAATGGGGTCAGTTTTGGGGGTTTCTGCTGTTTAGGCACATCTCCAAACCCGACATGGCATCCGCTCTCACAATTTTGAGATTAAAAAGTCAAATTGCGCTCCTTCCTTTCCGAGGTCTGACGTGCACCCAAACAGTGGTTTACCCCCACATATGGGATATCAGCATACTCGGGACAAATTGCACAACAACTTTTGGGGTACAATTTCTTGGTGTCGAAAAGATAATTTTTGTGAAAAAAAATATGATTTTTTATTTTTATGGCTCTACGTTGTAATCTTCCATGAAGCACTTGGGGGTTCAAAGTGCTCACCACACAACTAAATAAGTTCCTTAGGGGGTCTAGTCTCCAAAATTGTGTCACTTGTGGGGGGTTTCCATTGTTTAAGCACATCAGGGGCTCTCTAAACGCGACATGGTGTCCGATTTCAATTGCAGCCAATTCTGCATTGAAAAAGTCAAATGACGCTCCTTCCCTTCCGAGCTCTGCGTGCACCCAAACAGAGGTTTACCCCCACATATGGGGCATCAGCATACTCAGGACAAATTGCTCAACAACTTTTGCTGTCCAATTTCCTTGGGAAAAATCAAAAATTGGGGACTAAAAAATAATTTTTGTGGAAATTTTATTTTCACGCCCAGGCATTATAAACTTTAGTGAAACACTTGGGGGTTCAAAGTGCTCACCACAGATCTAGATAAGTTCCTTAGGGGGTCTAGTTTCCAAAATGGTGTCACTTGTGGGGGGTTTCCACTGCTTAGGCACATCAGGGGCTCTCCAAACACGACATGGCGTCTGATTTCAATTGCAACCAATTCTGCGCTGAAAAAGTCAAATGGCGCACCTTCCCTTCCGAGCTCTGCCATGCACCCAAACAGAGGTTTACCCCCACATATGGGATATCAACATACCCGAGACAAATTGCACAACAACTTTTGGGGCCCAATTTCTCTTGCTACCCTTGAGAAAATAAAAAATTGGGGTAGAAAAGATCATTTTTATGATTTTTTATTTTAACGGCTCTGTTATAAACGTCTTTGAAGTAATTGGGGGCTCAAAATTATCACCACACATCTAGATAAGTTTCTTGGGTGGTCTAGTTTCCAAAATGTTGTCACTTGTGGGGAGTTTCCACTGTTTAGGCACATCAGGGGTTCTCCAAGTGCGACATGGCGTCCGATCTCAATTCCAGCAAATTCTGCATTGAAAAAGTCAAATGGCGCTTCTTTCCTTCTGAGCTCTGCCGTTCACCCAGAGGTTTGCCCCACATATGGGGTATCAGCATACTGAGGACAAATTGCACAACAACTTTTGGGGTTCATTTTCTCTTTTTACACTTGTGAAAATAAAAAAAAAATTGGTTCTGAAGTAAAATTTTGTGAAAAAAGTAAAATATTCATTTTTTTCTTTTCACATTGCTTCAGTTCCTGTGAAACACATAAAGGGTTAATGAACTTCTTGAATGTGGTTTTAATCAGCTTGAGGGGTGCAATTTTTAGAATGGTGTGACTTTTGTTTTTTTCTACCATATAGACCCCTCAAAGTGACTTCAAATGTGAGAGGGTTGCTAAAAAAATGGTTCTGTAAATTTTGTTGTAAAAATGAGAAATCGCTGGTCAACTTTTAACCCTTATAACGTCCTAACAAAAAAAAAATTGTTTACAAAATTCTGCTGATGTAAAGTAAACATTTGGTAAATGTATTTTGTGTGACATCTCTCTCTGATTTAAGGGGATAAAAATTAAAAGTTTGAAAATTGTGAAGTTTTAAAATTTTTTGCCGTATTTCCATTTTTTTATAAATAAACAAGTAATATCGAAGAAATTTTACCACTATCATGAAGTACAATATGTCACGAAAAAACATTCTCAGAATCAGCGGGATCCGTTAAAGCATTCCAGAGTTATAACCTCATAAAGTGACAGTGGTCAGAATTGTAAAAATTGGCCCGGTCATCAAGCTGCAAATTGGCTCTGTCACTAAGGGGTTAATGTAGTTCTACATTTACCTATTGTTTCCTTATTTCTCTTATTCATATCTAGTTTTTTTTCTTTCATATTTATTTCTATTATTTCATACTATTCTATTTCTATTATTTCTATTATTTCATACTATTCTTATTTATGTGGTCCTTTACTCCTATTCTTTTATTATCAGAAGATCTTTATATATCCCCATCCGGTGTTCCTGTTTTGTCCTACAGTGTCACTAATTTTGTCAGCGCTGTTCCAGTTACATTTATCAAGCTAAATTGTAAGTACTTCCATTTTCTTTTTTTCACAAAACATTGTTACATTTTTTTCTCATCAGATATACCTTGATAAAAGCCATATATGGGTCAATATTGGCAATTTGTTATTCACAGGTCGAATTGCAATTTACCATAATTCTGACCTAGTCTTGAGTGTGTGAATTATCTTCCTGATATCGCATTTTTCTATACCTCTTTACTTTGTGGCTATATCTCTCACCACACCTATACTTATTATTCTTGACCTTTAAGGGTATGTTTCCACGTTCAGGAAACCATCAAGATTTGCTGCGGATTGGACGCTGCCTACAGCAGCAGCGTTCAATCCGCAGCATCCAGATGTTACAGGCTGCATAGTGGAGGGGATTTTATGAAATCCCGTCTCCACTATGCGTGTAGGGCCGCATCCGGCGGCCCTGCATATCCAGACATGCGGCGCGTCTTTCCAGACCGCAGCATTTCTATTTATCTTGCTGAGACGCTCTGTCTCCGCAAGAAAAATAACCCTGTCTATGGAAACGATGCGGTGATTCCGCATGTGTTCAATGAACACATGCGGTATCACCGTGCGTACAAAGGGGGCAGCGCTTTGGGCAGAGCGGATTTTCCGCTGCATCCAAAGCGCTGCATATCCGGACCGTAGAAACGTATTCTACCTTCTCCTCCCACATTTCGAAATCCTTTCTTGGTGTTTATTCAGCTTTTTTTTTTTTGGGGGGGGCAGCCATTCCAGGCTATTTAAACCCCTCTTGCTCCTATGCACACTGTACAGATGTTTTTTAACACTTGAGAGACTTTACACTTGAGAGACACAAATCCGGCCTGGAAACGCGTTGTGTAATAAAAACAGCTTCTTTATATGATTGGATCAAGGATCTCTATTTAGGTTAGAGAAGCCTAAACCGTGAATTGTCTTTATCTTCAAGCTTCCTGGTGGAGTTTATCCCCAGCCACGGAGCAGCAGGAAATGTCATTGAGCTTTCACATGAGTCGTGCCTACACAATTCACTCAGTTGAGCACATTACCTGGATCTATTTTATCTTTTCGTAAAGGTATCACCCTATGGTCTGGAGCCCTCTGTTTGCCTACAATGCTTATCAATATCAACAGAATATAAGTCCACACCAAGACAGATGCAACTTATCTCATCTGATTAACCATTTCAACCAGAAGCATGTTTTCACTTTCCTAACCAGGCCAATTTTTTCAATTCTGACTATAGTCACTTTCTGAGGTAATAACTCTGGAAAACTTCAATGGATCCCACTGTTTCTGGGACTGTTTTCTCATGACATATCAGAATAATTAGCGGATGCCAGGTCACATTAGGAGAACCACTGATGTGCCTAAACAGTGGAAACTGTTTAAAGGTGCTAGACTAGCAGAACCCCCATAAGTGATCCCATTTTACAAACTACACCTCTCAATGATTTCATCTAGGGGTGCAGTGATCATATTGACATCCCAGATGTTTCACAGAATTTTATACAATTGGGCAGTGAAGAAAAAATAATAACATGTTTACCATCAAGGTTGTGCGTTAGCCCCAGATTTTAGATTTTTATACTGGGAAATTTTTAAAAATAGCACCAAAATTTGTCCCAAAATTTCTGCTGAATCTAGAAATGCCCCATATGCCGCTGTACAATATTGCTTAGCTACACAGCGAAACTCGGTAGCGACACAGCGCTGTTTGCCACCTGAAGCGCAGATTTTCCTAGGATAGTTTGCAGACTCCATATACAGAGACACTAAGTGCTAGAAGAGCAGGATACCCCCTCAAATGACCCCATTTTGAAAATTATACCCTTTGGAAATTTATCTACAGGTGTATTGATGATTTTGACTCCATGTGTGTTTTCCAGAAACTAGCATTAGTGCAGGGCCGGCGGCAGCACCTGGAGCACCCGGGCAAGTACCGGGGCTCTGGCGAGAAGGGGGGGCCCACTCGGCACCTGAGCAAGGTTTTTGTTTAATTCCTGGTTTGGTCCCCCGCCCTCCGCCCTCCACAAGACATCATACCTCCTCCAGCGGTGCCTGCAGCTCCAATGGTCTCCGGCGCTGGTATCTTTTTCCTGTGTGAGTGCGCGGTCACGTCCCGTGGTACCGCTCATTAAGGTCATGAATATGGACGCGACTCCACTCCCATAGGCATGGCGCCATATTCATGACCTTAATGAGTGGTACCACGGGACGTGACCGTGCGCTCTCACAGGAAAAAGATACTAGCGCCTGGCTGGACATATATGCAGGGACCACGCCAGGACTCAGGTGAGCGGTGTGCCCAGCCAGCATGCAGCCATGCATACAAGGGGGCGTGAGGATGATGAGAATGACTCGCCCTGGGGGAGAATGAGCCGGGTTGAGAATAAGCAGCGGCGGAGTCTGGGGGGAATGAGCCGGAGGGAGAATGAGGGGGGAATGAGCTGGCCCCAAGGGGAGATGAGAATAAGCCTGGGGGGGTGAGCCCAGGGGGGAGATGAGAATGAGCCCGGGGGGATGAGCCTAGCGGGGGAGATGAGAATGAGCCCGGGGGGATGAGCCTAGCGGGGGAGATGAGAATGAGCCTGGGGGATGAGCCTAGCAGGGGAGATGAGAATGAGCCCGGGGGGGAGAAATGAAGAGGTTGAACAAGAAATGACATCACAATTCTTTTTTTGGGGGGGGGTTAATAATAGATCTTTGTTTAGCCTACAAAAATGCATACAAAACCGCATGAAAAAACGCTTGAAAATCTGCATAAAAAATGCACAGATTTTGACCTGCATTTTCGGGTATGTGCACACGTTGCGGATTCTGCTGCGGATCCGCAGTGGATTTAGCCCTGCGGATCCACAGCAGATTCTTATGCCTTGTACAGTGCCATTATAGTCTATGTAAAATAAAAAACGCTGTGCACATGCTGCAGAAAAGTCCTCAGCATAAACGTTGCAGGTTCATTTCCGTAGCATGTCAATTCTTTGTGCGAATCTGCAGTATTTCTGCACCCATTGATTTGCATTGAGTCGGGCGCTATCACTCATGTAAGAAGTGAAATCTGGCATTGTACTATACCTATATTTCTCTGCTGTATCTGTGCATCATGAATCGTGGTATGTGTTAAAGGGGGGAGCCCACTTAGACTCTTTCGCCCGGGGCCCTCAAAAACCTGGAGCCGGCCCTGCATTAGTGGATGCTGTTAAGTGAAAATTGCAAACTGCTATTGTAGTGACCAGTATGCGCTGTAGTGCCCAGTACGTTGTACTGACCAGCTCATGCTTCTGGAGACATGCACCTGTAAATTAGGTGGGCTCTCATCGCTACATTAATGTAAAATATGTGGATGCTAAATGTGATTTAGACACTGGGGCTCAGAAGGGAGGTGGGCATTTGCATTTGGGAGTGGAGAATTTGCTTAATTTGTTTTGGGGGGAGTGGAGCCATTTCACTTTTAAAGAGCCTTTGTACTACCAGTAACTTGGAAGCCCCTTATATTTCCTTTGACCAGTGACTGACCTGAGTGAGGATTTGCTTTTTTGTGGATTGAATTGAAGCTTTTATTGGGAACATTTGACATAACATTTAGGATCACATTTATCCAGCGCTATACACTGACAACTTACTTTGGGGCTTTCATCTAAATCTCCAAGTGATGTGACAGATGAAACCCCTAGATTGATACACTATAATGAGGCAGCAGAGTTACTCTGAACTTCGTCTGGCCTCTGTTCAGCAGTGTCCTTCTTTTCAGAAGTGCACAAAACTGTGGTCGACCACGCTCTTATGCATGCCTAAAAATGTGAAAACTGCTGGATCATAGGCCAGACAGCACTCACAGTGCCTCCATCTGCCTCATTTTATGGAATCTTCCACCAGGAGTTCAATCTGAATCATGTATTACAGATATTTTCAAGAAAATCCCGGTGTAAGCGCTCAATGCAGAGCGCAGGATAGATGTGCGACGAGACTTAATGTGATCTTTGGGAGGCAGAATGAACAAATTAACAGCAGGTGAAGGATTGGTTTAATTTATTTTTTATGCCATTCCTCTTGCAGTATAAGTGATTTGATGACTTTATTCTTTGAATCGGTGCCATTACAGCGATACCAGATTTATATCTGGTTTTTATGCTTGGCCGCTGTCACATACTAAAAGATGCTTTTTATTGCAAAAACTAGTTTTCGCAACCCCAACAGAGCCATGTGATAGCTTTTTGCTTGCGGGGTGAGTTGACGTTTTTATTGGTACAATTTTCGAGCACATTACATTTTTTGATCTCTTTCTATTCTGATTTTTGAGAGGCAGAATGAACAAAAGCCAGGAATTGTTTTTTTTGGGGGGAGCTTTTCACTGTTCTTTGTGTGATAAAATTGATAAGGCAACTTTATTCTTAGGGTCAGTTTGATTACAGCGATACCACATTGTGATGCAGTCACCCATGTTACAGCTAGGGGGCGCTGTATGTGCTCCTCAGGATATGCATAGGGGCGTTTCCTTGATTGAGAAGGTGAAACAGTGACCTGCAAGATTGTGAATGGCCGGTATGTGTCGCAGAAGTCCTCTGCGCTGTAAGCCAGTAATGTTGTTCTGGGACTTGTAGTCCCACAAGAGTTTTTGCTTACTTTACTAGGGAGGCTTACAGGGCTAGTCGGAGAGCTGGGCAGGATCACACATACACCCTCCACATATGGGGGTGGTTTGGGATATATAATGTGACTGAGGTCTGGTCACATGGTCGTGTGTTGTGAACCTGAGTGGTCAGAGTGCAAGGTCCTGGAAGGCCTGTGTGTTGGAAGTTGCTAACTTCATGAAGAGCACATGGTGAGGCCTTGGACCTGGAGGCCGGTGTGTTGGAAGGCCCTGGGAGTAGGATCGGATCCATGAATAGCACCCGGGGACGTCCTGGACCCGGTGAGGCCAGTGTGTTGGGAGGTCCTGGGAGTAGGATTGGATCCCTGAATAGCACCCAGTGAGGCCTGGGTGTTGGACGGTCCCAGGAGGGGATGGACGTCCTGAATAGCACCCTGAGAGGCCACATGTATGTGCAGAGTCTGTGACGACCCTGCGTTGAGGAAGCTACCATCCTGCTGAGGATCTTGACTGTCAGGTGACCGGCTGAGCAAGGCTCTGTCCAGGATGGTGATACCAGTTAGGTAGCTTCCTCGAGGTCCTTGGACTGACTAGGAGTCAGCATGAGGAGCAGGAGCTCCTGAAATGTAACCCCGGGTATGGGGGAGGAACTGTGTGCACTGACAAAGGTCATTTAATGAACTATGTGGCCTCCCATGGGAACTGGACAAAGTTTGGTCTGGCGTGTGTAGAGACACAACCTTAACGTCTGTTCCAGTGAGGTATATAATGAACTTTTTTTTCGTGCAGTCACCCCTGTGACTGGAGAGATGACCGGTGGGTTTAGTGACTGTGAGTTAGAGCCGAATATGATAAAATACTATGGAACATGTGATGTATAACATGTAACCTGGCGGTTTATGATGGCAGAATAAACAGCATTGGACTGTTTAAGTAAGAAAGTGTTCCTCTGTGCCTGAATATCGCAGCCAAGTGAGTGTCCCCCATACCCGTGTAGTGGGCGCTGCACTATAACATTTATATTTATGTTTTGGTGCTTTTACAAAATAAAAACTATTTTATAGAAAAAATTATTATTTTTGCATTGCTTTATTCTGAGAGCTACAATTTATTTATTTTTCCACTGATGGAGCTGTATAATGGCTTGTTTTTTGTGGGACAAGATGATGTTTTCAACGGTACCATTATTATTTACGTTCGTCTTTTTGATTGCATTTTATTGCACTTTTTGTGTGGCGGTATGATAATAAAGCATAGTTTTGTCTCTTTTTTTACGGTGTTCACTGAAGGGGTTAATTAGTGGGATAGTTTTATAGGTCGGGTCGTTCTGGATGTGTTGCTACCAAATATGTTTACTTTTTTTTATTTTACATAAATGTATTTATTGAAATAATCTTTTTTCAATTTTTTTTTTCTTAATTTGTTTGTTTTTAAAATAGTTTTACAAGTTTTAATTACTTTTTTATTTTAACAATGTCCCACTATGGGACATCATCTTTACACTGATAGATCACTGATCTGATTCTCTGCAATGCTTCTGCACTGCAGGGCATCAGATCAGTATCTGACAGGTAGGGAGGAAGCGTACTAGCTCCCGCTCTGAGCAGGAGCTCACAGGCAACCTACCCTGAGGTAACCTGAAGGACCCCGTGGCCATCTTGCAGCGTGGAGTCATCATGGAGACCATCAGCACAATGCTATCGCAATACTTTTTGTTGATGGGAGCAGACAGGGAGCTCACTCCCTCTGCGATGCTCCTCGATGTCACTTTTAACAGCGGCATCAGAAAGGTTAAACATCCTCAATCAGTACTTGCATTGATCGTGGGTATTGCTGCAGGGTGTCGGCTCTCATATAGAGCCGACACTGCACTCGATCAGGGCGCTCAGCGTGATCTACCAGCGCAATCTAGAAAAATTATATGCAAGAAGTTTTGTTCCCACAGAACCGTACATATACTGACCATGCCAGGAGGAGTTAAAAAAATTGACAAGATCTTGATTAGGGATGAGCGAGTATATTCGTTTCTCGGCGAGTAATTCTGTACTCGCAGTACACAAAACATAGCGAGTATTTCACTACTCGCCTCGCAATATTCGGATCTCCCACCCAGCATTAGCCAATCACAGTAATACCGCAGCCTTCTTGGTTGTGGCATTACGATTGGCTGGCCGCGCAGAGTCATAGATCAGTCATAGCCTATGACTCATAGGATCTATATAAGCCCTACCGCCGCCATTTTCTGCACATTGCATCCATTACACAGCTAATGCTAGTGTAGGGAGAGTGTGAGCAGCTGCTAGGGAGAGTTGTGCTTTTGCAAATTGTCCATAAATATACCTGAAGTATTCTAGTAGTAGGTGACTGTAGTGCAGGGAGACAGGCAGGAGAGTTACAGTACATACAATACAGACCAAAAGTTTGGACACACCTTCTCATTTACAGATTTTTCTGTATTTTCATGACTATGAAAATTGTAAATTCACACTGAAGGCATCAAAACTATGCATTTACACATGTGGAATTGTATACTTAACAAAAAAGTGTGTAACAACTGAAATATGTATTTTATTCTAGGTTCTTCAAAGTAGCCACCTTTTGCTTTGATGACTGCTTTGCACACTCTTGGCATTCTCTTGATGAGCTTCAAAAGGTAGTCATCGGAAATGGTTTTCACTTCACAGATGTGCCCTGTCAGGTTTAATAAGTGGGATTTCTGGCCTTATAAATGGGTTTGGGACCATCAGTTGTGTTGTGCAGAAGTCTGGTGGATACACAGCTGATAGTCCTACTGAATAGACTGTTAGAATTTGTATTATGGCAAGAAAAAAGCAGCTAAGTAAAGAAGAACGAGTGGCCATCATTACTTAAAGAAATGAAGGTCAGTCAGTCCGAAAAATTGGGAAAACTTTGAAAGTGTCCCCAAGTGCAGTTGCAAAAACTATCAAGCGCTACAAAGAAACTGGCTCACATGTGGACAGCCCCAGGAAAGGAAGACCAAGAGTCACCTCTGCTTCTGAAGATAAGTTTATCCGAGTCACCAGCCTCAGAAATCACAGGTTTACAGCAGCTTAGATTAGAGACCAGGTCAATGCCACACAGAGTTCTAGCAGCAGACACATTTCTACAACAACGGTTAAGAGGAGACTTGTGCAGCAGGAGGAGGTGTGATGGTGTGGGGGTGCTTTGCTGGTGAGACTGTTGGGGATTTATTCAAAACTGAAGGCATACTGAACCAGCATGGCTTCCACAGCATCTTGCAGCGGCATGCTATTCCATCCGGTTTGCGTTTAGTTGGATCATCATTTATTTATCAACAGGACAATGACCCCAAACACACCTCCAGGCTGTGTAAGGGCTATTTGACCGAGAAGGAGAGTGATGGGGTGCTACGCCAGATGACCTGGCCTCCACAGTCACCAGAACTGAACTCAATCGAAATGGTTTGGGGTGAGCTGGACCGCAGAGTGAAGGCAAAAGGGTCAACAAGTGCTAAGCATCTCTGGGAACTCCTTCAAGATTGAAGCTCATCAAGAGAATGCCAAGAGTGTGCAAAGCAGTCATCAAAGCAAAAGGTGGCTACTTTGAAGAACCTAGAATATAAGACATAATTTCAGTTATTACACACTTTCTGTTAAGTATATTATTCCACATGTGTTAATTCATAGTTTTGATGTCTTCAGTGTGAATGTGCAATTTTCATAATCGAAAAAAAATTGGCGATCAATTTTATATTCAAAAGAAAGGCACCGCTATGGGGTCCAATATGGCACCGCCATATGCTAACATATACATGGACTCCTTTGAAAGGACATTTGTGTATCCTCATACATCGTTTCTGACTAATGCACTATACTGGAGACGTTACATCGACGATGTCTTTATCATCTGGACGGGTGACGTTGATTCCCTTCTTAAGTTCCATACAGATTTGAACACATGTACTCCTGACATCACTTTCACGATACAATATGATTATCAGTGTATCAATTTTTTGGATACAATGGTCAGGTTGTCTGATGACGGTCATATAGTGACTGACCTATACACTAAACCAACAGATAAAAATAGCCTTCTGTTGTACAGTAGCAGCCATCCAGCGCATATAAAGAAGTCACTCCCTAAATCACAACATGATAGGGTCCGAAGAATTGTATCAGACCCTATTATCAGACGCAAGAGACATGACGACATGGACAAGAAGTTTCGTGAGCGTGGTTATCCTGATAGGATATTGAAGGAGAATAGTAGAGAGGAGGTTTCATGACCTACACCTGATAGCAATAACCAAAGATACCATTTGTTAATGTCTTCCATCCTTTCAAACATGGCATTCACCAATGTATTACTAAACATTGGAATATTCTGCAGGCTGCCTACCCCGATGTCCTTGAATTTAAAAACAAACCTTTGATCTGTTACAAGAAGTCTAATAATATCAGGAATCTCTTGGTTAGAGCCGATATTGGTACAATGAAGACAGGGCAGATGCAGAGGGTTTTACATACCCCTCGGAATGGGACTTTTCCGTGCCTGGGGTGTCTCCAATGTTCAAATATCACTAAAGGGGACAGTTTCACACATCCCCGGACTGGTCGGAGATTTTCCATCAAGGGCCACTACACGTGTGACTCATCATACGTTGTATATTTAATAAAGTGCCCATGCGGTCTCGGGTATGTTGGGGAAACCACCCAGCATATCCGTGACCGCATCTCCCAGCATAAATCCACTATTCGATGTGGACGTACCCTCTTACCCATTCCAGCTCACTTTTTGGAAAATAAACATACCATTGCCCAACTAAGATACCAAATTATTGATCATGTTCCGAAGGCGAGGAGAGGTGGTGATAGAATTAAAAAATTAAAGGAACGTGAATCATACTGGATCCATACGTTGAGGACACTATCTCCGTATGGCCTTAACAGAGAATATGAGCTCTCTTACTGATGGATACGTATACTTACTCATTGTATATGCCTTTGCAATTATTCTATTATGATTATCGGTGATATATTAAGTTTTTTGCTTTTCTGCTTGGTCACTGATCTTTAGATCCGGGCCATAATAAGATTCATTACAGTCATGTTGTGAGATATGTAGTTGTACTGTATTTAACATACCTATTATCTATATGGCTTACAAATATTAATTGCTTTACATTGTGTATGTTTCTTCATTATATTATTGCTATTTTTCATATACAGTCATGGCCAAAAGTTTTGAGAATGACACAAATATTAATTTTTACAAAGTCTACTGCTTCACTTTTTCTAATGGCAATTTGCATATACTCCAGAATGTTATAAAGAGTGATCAGCTTAACAGCAATTACTTGCAAAGTCAATATTTGGCTAGAAAATGAACTTTATCCCCCAAAACACATTTCAACATCATTGCAGCCCTGCCTTAAAAGGACCAGCTAACCTCTTTTCAGTGATTGCTCCATTAACACAGGTGTGGGTGTTGATGAGGACATGGCTGGAGATCAATCTGTCATGATTAAGTAAGAATGACACCACTGGACACTTTAAAAGGAGGCTGGTGCTTGGCATCATTGTTTCTCTTCTGTTAACCATGGTTATCTCTAAAGAAACACGTTCAGTCATCATTGCAATGCACAAAAATGGCCTAACAGGGAAGAGTATCGCAGCTAGAAAGATTGCACCTCAGTCAACAATCTATCGCATCATCAAGAACTTCAAGGAGAGAGGTTCCACTGTTGCCAAAAAGGCTTCAGGGCGCCCAAGAAAGACCAGCAAGCGCCAGGACCGTCTCTTAAAAGTGTTCCAGCTGCGGGATCGGGCTACCAGCAGTGCAGAGCTTGCTCAGGAATGGCAGCAGGCAGGTGTGAGTGCATCTGCACGCACTGTGAGGCGGAGACTCTTGGAGCAAGGCCTGGTCTCAAGGAGGGCAGCAAAGAAGCCACTTCTCCCCAGAAAAAACATCATGGACAGACTGATATTCTGCAAAAGGTACAGGCAGTGGACTGCTGAGGACTGGGGTAAAGTTATTTTCTCTGATGAATCCCCTTTTCGATTGTTTGGGACATCAGGAAAACGCCTCATTCGGAGAAGACAAGGTGAGCGCTACCACCAGTCTTGTCTCATGCCAACTGTTAAGCATCCTGAAACCATTCATGTGTGGGGTTGCTTCTCAGCCAAGGGAATCAACTCTCTCACAGTCTTGCCTAAAAACACAGCCATGAATAAAGAATGGTACCAGAATGTCCTCCAAGAGCAACTTCTCCCAACCCTCCAAGAGCAGTTTGGCGATCAACAATGCCTTTTCCAGCATGATGGAGCACCTTGCCATAAAGCAAAGGTGATAACTAAATGGTTCAGGGAACGAAACATAGAGATTTTGGGTCCATGGCCTGGAAACTTCCCAGATCTTAATCCCATTGAGAACTTGTGGTCAATCATCAAGAGACGGGTGGACAAGCAAAAACCTAAAAATTCTGACAAAATGAAAGCATTGATTGTGCAAGAATGGACTGCTATCAGTCAGGATTTGGTCCAGAAGTTGATTGAGAGCATGCCAGGGAGAATTGCAGAGGTCCTGAAGAAGAAGGGTCAACACTGCAAATATTGACTTGCTGCATTAACTCATTCTAACTGTCAATATAAGCTTTTGTTACTCATATGTTTGCAATTATTATATTTCTGTCTGTGATAAAAACATCTGTCAAAACACATAAAAACCAGAGGGCAGCAGATCATGTGAAAATATAATATTTGTGTCATTCTCAAAACTTTTGGCCATGACTGTAGTTTTTATATATTTTTCATATAATGTACATTTTTCATATACTGTACATTTAGGCATTACCCACCATCCTATGTCATACTTTATAACTCATGTTTTTTGCTCTTTCCAGCATGTTGGCACAGATCCCATGTCCTGACTTTCTACCTGACATGCGCACTTCATCTTCTGAGATTCGGCTCTTATCGGCTCCTTCTCAGCTCTTTTCGGCTCCTTGCACATGTGCACTGCCTCCTTCACCCCCTGAGTCAGACCCGGAAGTTCTCGGCACGGCATTTGTCGGGCACATAAATAGCTGCACATTAGACATGGCGCACCAGCTCACTGCCGCAGTACAAGCTGCTGGACACTGTCCTCCACTATTTCCATGCGTTATAAGGTATGTCTCTGATTTACTGGGTGTTTGTTTTTAGTTTGCTGACTCATCCACCTCTGATTGTTTCATCAGTTTTCTATATGAGTTTATCTCCATTATTAGCAGGTTCTGCTTGGTGGGTTCTAATTAATGATTCATTTTGCCCTTGTATATAAACACAGCACTATATTTTATTGCATTCCTCCTTTTTTTTGGGTCCAATATTGACATATGACTATTTGCTGGTCCGATTATAGGACCTTTTGTCCCCATATGTATATTTACTTTATTTTTTATTTTTTTATTTTTTACAAGCAATTGTTTAATCACTAGCTGGAAATCACTAGCCGCAGATGACTGTTATGTGTTTCTGATTGGATGCCATATTGTCATATGACCGATATATTTGCTTTTTTGTACTGCCAGCATATATGTATGCATGCATATACATGTGAGTATATATATGTCTATGACCCTTTCTATGATAAATGTTTTTTGTTTTTTATGAAATGCGTCCTTTCTGTTCTTTTGATATTTTTCACTAAACAGTTTATAATATATTTGAGTGTGCTTTTTTCTGTGCTACAATCCTGTTTGTTTTGGTGTACATTTTTTTAGCTCATTCCTTTTTCTTCTCTTTGGCGTGTATATGTGCCTGTTCTGTTTATTTTTATATATATGTCTGTTTATTTATATATATTTTTCTTTTTTGTTTATGCAGTAAGAGGTACTTCTTGAAAAAGGCATGAAATGCCGAAACGTTGAAACTATGTACCTATGAAATTATGCACCTGAATTAATGCATGTTCCTTGGATATTCAATTTTTTTTGAATGAGCTATCAGTGTCTATAATAAAGACTGTCTACTTTGCAACGAATAGCCTTTTGGTGTGCCGGAGTATATTATTGATATATTGTGCAATTTTCATAGTCATGAAAATACAGAAAAATCTTTATATGAGAAGGTGCGTCCAAACTTTGTCTGTACTGTAGATACATAGTACCTCAAATATCTCAGCTCTTGCTGAATGTACTGTATAAGGTCAAGGAGTAGTGACAGTTTTCCCAGCTATTTTTTACCCCTGCAGGCAATTTTTTTTGCCCTTGCAGTAATGTTTAATCATTAAATAGCAAGCACGGTACTACACAACTGAGAAGTAGCCAGCACTGTTGTCTTCTGTGGAGACTGGCGTGCAAAATATTCGGCTTTAAACTCAGGCCAATTGTTTTGCACACCGAATAGTAGGCACGGTACTGCACAACTGAGACGCTGCCAGCACCATTGTCTTCTGTGGTGAGTGGTGAGCAAAACATTCGACTTTAAACTCAGGCCAATTATTAGCCCTTGCGGTGCTGTTTGCACAGCGAATAGCACGCGCAGTACTGCACAACTGAGATGTAGCCAGCACCGTTGTCTTCTGTGGTGACTGGTGAGAAAAATATTCAGCTTTAAACTCAGGCCAATTTTTTTTTTACATTGCGGTCCTGTTTGTAAAACACAAAACAGTACTAGGCTATAGTGCTACCTTCCACAAACCACGAACTGCTCCTTGTTCCCTAATACCTGCATCTGAACATCTTCAACTATGTTACAAAATCCCCAAATTACCAAAAAGCCTGTTGCGAAGGGACAGGGACAGGGATGTGGACATGTTGTCAGTTGTGCCCGACAAGGCACTGAGTCTGGGAGACAGAAGAAGATTGATGCATCTATGTTCCTTGCGAAAAGTCTGGAATGTAAACGAGTCTGGAAGCCAGAAGAGCAAGAGCAGATATTGTATTGGATGGCAGATAAGGCCTCAATTAAATTTTCTAGTAGCACCCAATCTTCAAAGACCACACAGTCTACTGTTGTTACACAGAATGCTGGGTCACCTCTTCCTACTTCCTTTCCCCCTCAGCAGTCAGAGGAAACATTTGATCCCATGCTTGGCCAGTCCGATGATCTGTTTGGTACATATGATCCTTTGTGTAAGGTTCTTTGTACATGTTCTTGAAACTCAGTTTTTCTGTCAGCCATTTTGCTTTCTGTCTTGCTGCAGCTATCTTGCCCTCAGTCAATATGGAGTTTCCAGCTTTCATGTTCCCGCCCTGATTCTCTCCCTCTTGCTTCTTAAGCAGCCACAGCTGAGCAATCAGTGCTTCAGAATCTAGCCTGCAGTGAACCTGTGACCTGACTCCTGGAAGCCTTGGACTTTGTACTCCAGCTATTCCTACTGAGGAACTCTGGGACACTTGTGGACTCTGGAACCCTGCTCTTTGAAAGATCCACGTTTGCATGGACTTACGGTTACAGAGAAGAAGATCCTGAACCTGTTGTGGAGAGTGATTGCTGAGCTTAAGTTACTCTGGCCTGCTGTGTCTCCTGCTTCTGTATCTGCAAACTGTGTGACTATTTTTGCCACTTGTATGAAGTAATACAAGACCTTCTATATCAAACCTGTGTCTCATGTATTTTCATCGCACCCAAGCACAAGACGCTATATGAACTGTACTACATACATTACAAGATTCTGAAGCCAAAATGTTAGTGTCTGCTGGGTCTGGGAAGGCTGTGTCTGCTGTAACTGTGGATATCAGACGTCCGGTTGTACTTTCTGTGATGACAGTGGTTGTGACTTCTCACAACCATTCCAGGTGAGCAATTCCCTTAAGTTTTTTTTTCTGCAGTGTTACCACAGGTAAACACTATTGTTTTTTTTTTCTTCCCTTTTTTGTGTCTGCTGTAACTGTGGATATCAGATGTCCGGTTGAACTTTCTGTGATGATAGTGGTTGTGACTTCTCACAACCATTCCAGGTGAGCAGTTCCCTTAATTTTTTTTTCTCTCTGCAGTGTTACCACAGGTAAACACTATTGTTTTTTTTTTTTTCTTTTCTTCTCCTCTCCTTCCAGTACTCCTGTCTTAAAAGATCTGGAAAATGGAGGCCCGCATAAAGGAACTTTGCGGAGTGACTGATAATATCCTTGCAGATTTACAGACTATAAAAACCCGTTTTACAAACCTACAGGACCTCACTAATCACAATTTGCAAGTGTTTGGACAGACTGCCCAGGATTTGCGAGCCAGGATTGAGGTTCTAGAGGAGCGAGTCCAGGCTCCTGCCGTAGCCCCAAGTTCTGGGATTCCCAAGTTGCCCCCTTTTCGTTTTGGCGGTGAACGTGAAAATTTCAGGGGATTTATTACCCAATGCAATTTGTTTTTTTCTGCACATGCTTCACAATTTCCCACTGAACGATCTAAAGTTCTTACTATAATTATGTTACTTACCAACAAGGCTTTGATGTGGGCAAACCCTCTGATTGAGACTGAGGATGAATGTTTGGATCATCTTGATGCTTTCATTTCAGCCATGGGGCAGGTGTTTGATGACCCCAATAGAGGTGCAACAGCTGAAGCAGCCATGTTAACTTTGCGCCAAGGTAAGCACTCGGTAGCCGAATATGCCTTGGATTTCAGGAGATGGGCTCTTGATACCACCTGGGACAGTTCCGCCAAAAAATCTATTTTTCGAATGGGGTTGTCTCCACTAATTAAGGATGAACTTGCTCGTGCCGACCCTCCCACTGCGTTAGGTGACTTTATTAACTACTGCATCCGTATTGATGCTCGCCTGACTGAACGCAGGCAAGAGAGATGGTTCGAAAGCAATCGCACTAACCTTTTCCTACCTTCCTCCCAGCTAAGGAACCTTTGAGTAGGATCACACGGGAACCTGAACCTGAACCCATGCAGGTAGACTCTTTTCAAAGACGGGTTAGTGATGCACGCAAAGAACATCGTTTTAAGGAAAATCTATGTTTCTATTGTGGTAAGTCAGGGCACTTCATTATAAACTGCCCCAGCCGTTCTCGTAAGACTACTGCAGCACTCATTCACTGTGAGTGTTGCGAGAGGAGATCTGTCAGGTCCGAGCCTCAGGCTCCAGAGAGATCTGCAGCAACAGATATTGATTTCTCGGACTTAAACTCCGTTACTTCTGAGGACGATGACTGTGTAAACGCTGCAATTTTTCAAGTTTCCTCAGCGGTGTCCCAGCTGAGTTGTAGGAAAAACAATTCTCATTGCTTCCTTTCCATCAAACTCTGGGTTAACTCAGTCTGGGTGTCTAGCTCTGCTATGATCGACTCAGGGGCAAGTGGGAATTTTATGGATGTCTCCTTTGCTCTGAAACAGGGGATACGTTCAGTGAAGAAGGCTACTCCAGTACAGATGGAAACTGTGGAAGGCTCCCTGCTGACCTCTGGACCAGTGGATCAGGAAACGGAGCCTTTGAGGGTCCTTATGGGTAAAGATCATCAAGAGAAACTGTCCTTTATGCTTATCTCTTCTCCCCACTTTCCCATTATTCTAGGGCTACCATGGCTGCAGGCTCAGAACCCTACCATTAACTGGGAGACCAAGGAATTACACTTTCCAGAGAAACAGATGAGTCCAGAAGTTTCAGCTTGCTCTGTTCCTAAAGGAACCATGTCAGTCCCTGAACTACCAGCTGTATACCAGGACTATGTGGATTTATGTGACAAACAGAACGCTGACCAGCTTCCCCCTCACCGTCCATATGATTGTCCAATTGAATTATTGCCTGGAGCAGAGATACCTTTTGGTAAGATATACCCCCTGGCGGGGCCCGAGCTAAAGGCTTTAAAGGATTACATAGACGAAAATCTAGCCAAGGGCTTCATACGCCCCTCTTCATCTCCTGCAGGTGCACCCATCTTCTTTGTGAAGAAGAAAGATGGATCTCTGAGACCCTGCGTAGACTATAGGGAACTCAATAAGGTTACTATTAGAAACCGTTATCCATTGCCTTTAATCCCTGAGTTATTGGAGAGAGTGCGGCATGCCAAAATTTTCTCTAAATTGGATCTCCGTGGGGCCTATAACTTAGTCCGTATTAGACCTGGGGATGAATGGAAGACTGCATTCAGGTCACGCTATGGACACTTTGAATATCTAGTTATGCCTTTTGGTCTGAGTACCGCCCCAGCCACTTTCCAACACTTGGTGAATGACATCTTCAGGGATCTCCTAGATACATTCGTGGTGATTTATTTGGATGATATTCTAATTTTTTCTAACTCCACAGAGGAACATCATGGACATGTGAGAATGGTCTTGGAACGTCTAAGACAAAACCATCTTTACATCAAACTTGAAAAGTGTGAATTCCATAGGACCGAAATTCAATTTCTGGGGTATGTACTGTCTACACAAGGAATTAGTATGGATGGAAGCAAGACCCAAGCCATCAAGGATTGGCCAAGTCCTAGAAATGTGAAGGAGGTGCAGCGCTTCATCGGGTTTGCCAATTTCTATAAACGTTTCATTAGGAATTTCTCTGAGGTAGTGTCACCTATCACCCAACTTACCCGGAAAGAGTCTAGGTTCTCCTGGACTCCCCAAGCCCAGGAAGCATTTTCCCGTCTAAAAGATAAATTTACCACCGCACCTATCTTGGTACATCCCAACCCCGAACTTGCCTTCATAATAGAGGTGGATGCTTCAGACTGTGCCGTTGGAGCTATACTCTCTCAGAGAACAGGTGAGAAGAATGTCTTGCATCCCTGTGCCTTCTTTTCCCAGCAGTTGTCTTCGGCTGAGAGGAACTACGATGTGGGCAATAGAGAGTTGTTGGCCATTATTGCCGCCTTCAAAGAATGGAGACACCTTCTTCAGGGAGCTGCACAGCAAATAGTCGTCCTGACAGACCATCGTAACCTTGAATTTATCAGGTCGGCTAAGTGCCTGACTCCTCGCCAGGCTCGCTGGAATCTTTTCTTAAACCAATTTAATTTTGTCATTTCTTATAGACCAGGATCGCGCAATGGAAAGGCTGATGCACTCTCTAGGATTCATTCAGCAGAGACCCGTCCACTTACTCCTCCTAAGACTATTCTTCCTGACTCTAGATTCCTGGGAGTGATTCATAATCAAGACCTACTTAAGGACATCAAGGAAGCATACCATGCGGATTCCTTGTTGGCACAACCTCCAAGGGACGTAAGTCTTGTCTTTAAGAATGGTGTGTGGATTCTGGGACAACGTCTGTATATTCCTGAAACAGTCAGATTGAGAGTATTGCAACTCATTCATGATTCCAAGGTAGCTGGGCATAGAGGAATTCTAAAGACACAGGAATTTCTTTCTCGTTTCTTTTGGTGGCCCACTTGCAGGAAGGATGTTTTAAACTATGTCACTTCATGTGAAGTCTGTGCAAGATGCAAAACACCTCGCTCCTCACCAACTGGTCTGTTGCAACCCCTTCCCACCCGTCCGCCCGTGGGGATCCATTTCTATGGACTTCATTGTGGAGTTACCAACCTCTCAAGGGAAAAACACCATTCTAGTGGTGGTTGATCGTTTAACAAAGGCAGCTCATTTTATCCCTTGTGTCGGCTTACCCACTGCAAAACAGACATCAGATTTGATGATTAAAGATGTGTTTCGCTTACATGGAGTACCGGATGAGGTTATTTCGGATCGAGGGTGCAATTCACTTCAAGGTTTTGGCAAAATTTCTGTGCAGCATTGGACATTAAAGTAAACCTTTCTTCTGCTTTTCATCCCCAGACTAATGGACAGACCGAACGAACCAATCAAACTCTGGAGCAGTATCTCCGCTGCTTTATCTGCCACCTACAGGATGATTGGGTGGATCTACTTCCATTGGCTGAGTTCTCTTATAACAACTCTCAGAGCGCCTCCACTAAGCAGTCTCCTTTTTACTCCAATCTAGGTTATCATCCTAACATTCTTCCACGATTTCCCATAGAAACGCCTTTACCAGCAGTGGCTGAAAGAATCACATCTTTACAGAAGAATATGGATCTTCTAAAGGAGAATCTGGAATTGGCTCAGGAAAGGTACAAGAAAGCAGCAGATAAATTTCGTAAACCTGCACCAGCTTTCAAGGTAGGAGACCTGGTCTGGCTGTCAACCAGAAATCTTAAGTTAAGGATTCCATCGTCTAAGTTGGGACATAAGTACATTGGACCCTATAAAATCAGTAAAATTATAAGTGCCGTTGCTTGTCGTCTTCAACTGCCTAGAACTATGAGAATCCACCGTCTTTCATGTATCCCTACTAAAGGCTGCAACACCCAATACGTTTCCTGGACGTTCTTCTCCTTGCCCTGACCCAGTGCTAGTCGATGGTCAGGAAGAATTTGTGGTGGAAAGAATTCTAGATTCCAGGTTATACAGAAATCAGTTACAATATTTGATTAAATGGCAGGGCTACCCAGTGGAGGACAACTCATGGGAACCGGTCAATAACGTTAATGCTCCTCGTTTGCTCCGCCAGTTTCATCAGAGGTACCCAGACAAGCCTGGTCTGAGGCCATCCGGAGGTTGTCCCTAAGGGGGGAGTAATGTAAGGTTCTTTGTACATGTTCTTGAAACTCAGTTTTTCCGTCAGCCATTTTGCTTTCTGTCTTGCTGCAGCTATCTTGCCCTCAGTCAATATGGAGTTTCCAGCTTTCATGTTCCCGCCCTGATTCTCTCCCTCTTGCTTCTTAAGCAGCCACAGCTGAGCAATCAGTGCTTCAGAATCTAGCCTGCAGTGAACCTGTGACCTGACTCCTGGAAGCCTTGGACTTTGTACTCCAGCTATTCCTACTGAGGAACTCTGGGACACTTGTGGACTCTGGAACCCTGCTCTTTGAAAGATCCACGTTTGCATGGACTTACAGTAACAGAGAAGAAGATCCTGAACCTGTTGTGGAGAGTGATTGCTGAGCTTAAGTTACTCTGGCCTGCTGTGTCTCCTGCTTCTGTATCTGCAAACTGTGTGACTATTTTTGCCACTTGTATGAAGTAATACAAGACCTTCTATATCAAACCTGTGTCTCATGTATTTTCATCGCACCCAAGCACAAGACGCTATATGAACTGTACTACATACATTACACTTTGGTTGCCTCTGGACTCTCAACATTGAAGAGGAATGTGAGGAGGTATCGTTTATTCATGGCCAAGTATTTGAAAACCCACAGCCAGAAGAAAGGCATTTTTAGCCACATGATATACCGGCTCAAGAGGGGGAGACTGATGATGATGATGAGACACAGTTGCCATCTGGCCAGCAGACAATATCAACACGGAAGGAGGATGTCTACTGATCCGACCTGGACCGTTGGTACGCAGAGCCAGCACAGCAGCACAGAGGAAGAAGGTAGATACGTAGCACCAACAAAGGCACAAAGGGCTACTGGTTTGAGCAGAGTGCAAAGTGTGTTAACTGATGCCAAGAGCAATCCCTCTGTGCCCAAAGTCAAGGCAAGGGGGCATTCATCCTCGGTCTGGAATTTTTTTTTGGATAGTCCTGCTGAACCAAACACTGTGATCTATAGCATTTGCCATACGAAGCTGAGCAGAGGCCAATGCAAAGGCAACCAGAGCACAACCAGTATGTGGAAACACATGGCAGCAAAGCACCCTCGTTGGTGGGTTGACCAACAGGGTACCTAATCAGTGTCTGTGGGTCAAACCACTGTCATGTCGCCTGTGATCCGTCCTTCCCAATGTGCTGGCCATGAAGCAGGTGCTCATGCCTCCTGCTCACAAGCCGCAGTTGCAGAGACACAGGACACAACAATCCCATTCACTTGTTTGTCCCAGCCAAGTGTCCAGTTGTCCGTGCCCCAGATCTATGAAAGGAATTGTAAATACCAAACTGTTCACCCACAAGCACAAATGCTAAACGTGCAGATTGCCAAGTTGCTAGCCGTGAAGATGTTGCCGTTTAGGCTTGTGGGGAAAAGCCGGCACTATTTTTCCTGGTTTTCCATCTCCCCCATTACACCAACACATGTTAAACAATCTAAAGTGTGCTCTCACCAAAGCAGTAACCGGGAAGGTCCACCTAACAACAGACATGTGGACAAGTAGTTGTGGACAGGGAAGATACATTTGTCATGGCACACTGGCTGAACCTGGTGGAGGGTGCGACAAAATCACAAACTGGAACATCACATATCCTACCTACGCCACGAATAGAGGGGCCCAACCTTAATCATGGTTTCCCCAACATCATATATGTCATGTCTCCCCTCTTCCTCCGCCTCCTCATCCTATGCTGAATTACCCTCCACATCACTTTCAAGTTGGGAGCTGTGCAGCAGCGCATCGGCAAAGCAGAAACACGCTCTGCTGAAGCTGATCTGTTTAAGTCAAACACCACACACTGCAGCAGAGCTGTGGCAAGGAATAAAACTACAGACCGATCAGTGGTTCTCCCCATTTCAACTCGAACTCGGTCTGGTTGTCTGCAATAATGGGCGTATCCTAGTGGTGGCTTTAAAGCTCAGGAAGCTGGTACATGTGCCATGCATGGCTCACGTGCTGAACCTAGTGGTTCAGAAATTTATCAAAACATACCCTGACTTGCCGTACCTACTTGAGAATCTGCGCCATATTTGCGTCCATTTCCGCCATTCCTCTAACGGTGTTGCTGATCTTGCAGTGCTTCAAAAGCAATTTAATTTGCCACATCACCGACTCAATTGCGACCTGCCCACACGGTGGAACTCAACACATCATATGTTGGCAAGGATTAGTGAGCAGCAAAGGGCACTTTCTAAATACCAGTTTAAACATGCCCGTCAGAATGCGACTCAGCCAAAACACATAACAACTGTCGAGTGGGTGTGGATCGATGACATTTGTGAGGTGCTTGATAACTTTGAGTATTGCACCAACCTAGTGAGCGGTGATTAGGCCATAAATCAGCATTAGATGCTATATACGTTGAAAGAATCGCTGCATAATATAAACATGGAATCTTTGTGCCCATCAGCTGGGTATGGAGCAAGATTTCAAACTTTGTGATCCTACCGAGTCCAGCCAATATCATGATGAGACAAGATTGGGTGATGAATATGAGGAGGGAGAGGACTTATTTTTATGTGGTACCGAGGGGAATCAAAATGCTACAGAGGGGACTCCCAACCCCAGCTTCAGGTCTGTCCAGCATAGGTGGGCTGGAGAGAAGGAGGTGGAGGAGGAGGAGAGTCAGTGTAAGGAGAATATGGGCATTCTTCCTCCTTCTGGGGCCACAGAACATTTGCCTCATTGCAGCCTGGCACACATGGCACAGTTCATGTCTAATTGTCGGTCCCAAGACCCTCGCGTGATCCACATTTTCAACAGCAACCTACACTGGTTGGCCAACTTTTCTCGACCCACAGTTCTAGGACAAATTTCCTTCGCTACTGTTGCAGTCATCAAGGGGTTTCACTATTGAATCCATCAAGAGGGCCATTGTCGATCATTTGATGACAACATCAGACTCAGACACCGCTGGTAGCAGAGGTACCAGCTCTTTGCAACAGCATGCATTAATGGGGAGAGACACGCCCAGCAGGTCCAAAAGAGGTGTATGGAAAATGTCCACAAAATGGGCCATCTTCAATAAACCAGCTCATCAACAAGGGCTAGCTGGACGGTAACCATGTCAAGGAGGCAAAAGTTGAACATGATCAATGAGTATCTAAGTGACCATACCTGCATCCTTCCTGACTCTTCTGTTTAGTTTAATTACTGGGTATCCAAGCTACACAGTTGGCCAGACCTCTCCTTATATGCCTTGTTGGTGCTGGCCTGCACCGCTGCTAGTGTGATGTCAGAGCATGTTTTCAGCACCGCTGGGCGATCATCACAGATACACGCACACGGCTGGCTACAGAGAATGCAGACAAGCTGACAGATAAAATTTAACAAGTAATGGATTTTGCCACAGTATTTAAGCCCTCCAGATGACATCCCGCAACCTAAAGTCACCCAAAATGTTCTTTTATGCTACTGGTGATCATGTCCATCCTGTAACGTGCTGCTATAGTGCAGTACAGTGCAACCTCCACCAGGGGGTGCTAGTGAAGAAAGAGAGGTTACACACACACAGCGTAATAACATAGAGCAGCCACACAGGTGCCACAGGTAACGAAAGAGTGGTCAGACTAGCTGAAGTCAGCAACTGTCAGGAGCAGAAGTACCAAGGGAAACAGCAAGTGCGTAGTCAGGGACAAGCAAGAAGTTAGGGCCTATCTGGAACGTGGTATCCAAAACGTAAGACGTAGTCGAGGTACAAGCCAGAAGTCAGAGTCTACCAGGAGCGTGGTATCAGAAATGGAAAGCCAAAAGTAGAGTCCAGAGAACAAGCCGAGTCATACACAAGTACAGGTAGTCAGGGGCAGAAGGATCACTAAAGGAATACAGGTCAGAGGCACTAGCTTGGAAGCTTGAAGTATAGCTGACGCTGGCCCGCAGGCTGCAGAGGACTGAAATAGCCCAGCCAGCTCCAAAACGAGGCAGTGGTGATTAACCCCCGCATGACCAGTCCAGATAGAAGACAGCAGAAAACAAACTCTGGACTGGATCATGACACATCCCTTCCCATACAAACCCCTTTCCTCCTTCTTACATGTGTATTGTGCTTCTGCCACATGTACCTCATGGTCAACAAGCTAGAAACACTGTTCCATTCATTAATATTTCCCATCAGAGGCAATTGCGATTAGACCTCCTTCTTGCGTCAACCATGATAGAGCCCCTTGGGTAATATTTTGAGACACTGTCTATGCCTGCACATTGGGCACTGGAACTACTGTGCTAGTAGTCTAGTTTCATAATTATCTAGCCCTTGAAGCCTCCCTCCTGCATCAACCATAATACAGCTAACTTTTTGAAGACACTATGCCTGCACATCGTGCAGTGGAACAACATGTACAGTAGTCCAAACTTCATAATTGTGAAGCCTTTGTGATGATGATGGGTGGCTTCTTCCAGCGTTAACCAACACACAGCTTTTTACCGCCTGCTTTTAAACCATCATGCACTCATTTCAGTCAGGCCCCCAGACCGCTTTGTAGGGTCTAGCTGAAAATTACTCGCATTTCCCATTGACTTGCATTGGACTCGCTACTCATTAAAAATACCCGAGTGGTAAGACCTACTCGTTATGAGTATAGCAAGTCCAAATATTTCACTACTCGCTCATCCCTAATCTTGATGTCAATTGGCATTAGTCGTTTCAATGTGTTTTCAATTTACCTACAACCTTTTTATCTCTGCAGTTGAAAATCTGTTTTATGAATCTATAGAGGGAAATTCTATGCAGTGCAGGTTCAGAGAAAAATAGTTTAAAATGCGGGTTAGGGAATATACAGAGAGAGCTGAGTAATATTTTGCTTTCTGAGACTGCTTCTCCCTGCCCTGTTCACCTTGAGTGACAGGTCTCTTCTCATATACAGAAATAGGGAGAGAGCTGTCACTTAAAGGGAGCAGGTGAGGAGAAACAGGAGGGGATCAGTTCTTTGGATTAGTTACTGGACTGACATGGTCTCCAGCCGGTTATTAATGTTTGTTTTTCTCTAAAAAAGCCATAGCGTTTCAGAGTAGAGTTTGCCTGACTAAAATGATATAGCCAGTGTCTGACACATGCTTCCCATAGTTTGGGTAGCATGAATCAACTGTATTATGTTGTTTGAAGTAAAAAATTACTACAAATATCTAAATGAAATGCAACAGGTTAATGTGTCAAGATTAATTGTAGCTAAAAAATAGCTTAGATTTTGAAAAGCGACAGAAAAGACTGATAAATTTAGTGAAAGTTTCTGAAAATAGAATCAGATTTCAGCTAAAATTACAAAATTGTGGTTGATACTGGCAAGTGCAAAAAATGACAATTTCTTGTATTTGTAATTTGTCAATGCCACTTAATTTCACAGATGTAACACTAAGATTATCAATAATGCTTTGTACCCATTCAGCAATTTATATTCATACTTTACTGATAGCTGATGATTCAGTACAACCTCACCGTGTTACATTTGCTTTTCATTAAGTTTCCTAATTAAATTTATCTTGCTATTTATCATAGCTTAGAATACAATTTTCCTTGTATTCCTATAGGCTCCATTTTTTCATAACTGAAACTTGTAAATTTAGGCCTCTTTACACATCCGTTTTTTTGTGTCAGGCATAATCCATCGAATACCTGAAGGGACGGATCCGGCGCTGAAATGAAAAAACTGATGTAACGAATCAGTTTTTTTGATGGATCCGACCTGAACTTTTGCAGCCAGAAAATGCAGGTACGCATGTCTGGACCGAGGAGAGAGAGAGAAAGAGAGAGAGAGACCTTGGTTTCCAGAATCCGGATCAGTCTTTTGACGGATTGCACAAAAGACTGGTCCAGTTCCATACACTTGTATTATTTCCGGCCGCCTGATGCGCCGCTTCAGGCACTATCAGGCGGCTCCGAAAAAAACAAAAACGTTGCAGTGAACGTTTTGTCCGGCCGCCGGAATGTACATTTCCGGACAAAAACGGATGCAATGCTACGACATCAGGCGCGATCCGGCGCTAATGAAAGTCAAAGCTAAAAAAACGCATCCGGTACCGGATCCGTTTTTTTAACAACACGCCGGATTTAATTTTTGCATCAGCTGTATAAGGACTTGTATTTTGCATTTTTCAGTGGCCCCTTTTTGGTATTTATATTATAGATGATCGAATCTGCCAGGATTCAAATTCACCAAATAACGTGAAATTTACAGGGGAATTTGAATCTCAAAGTTATTAGATGTGATTCAAATGTTCATTCAAGAGAATTTGACAGCACGAGTTAGGGGTTAAAATACTGAATTCATGGATGTGTCACTTATAAGGGTGTGTGCTTTTGTTTACTTAAATGAAGCTTTTATCACTAGCACATTATCGTTGCTGGGACTAGCTGTCATCCAAGGACACCTTCTCCTCTGATAAGCAGCTCATGGTCAATAGATAATGTACATTGAGAGCCTGGTGAGGGGACAGTTTTGTGAGCTGCATTGCTAATATTTATTTATTTTACTCATTTACATAGCGCCCTTAGTTCCACAACGCTTTACAAACATTATTGGCACTGTCCCCACTGGGGCTCACAATCTAGAATCCCTATCAGTATGTTTTTGGAGGGTGGGAGGAAACCAGAGAACTCGAAGGAAACCCACGTAAACACGGGGAGAACATACAAACTCCTTGCAGATGTTGTCCTCGGTGGGATTTGAACCCAGGACTCCAGCGCTGCAGTGCTATCCACTGAGCCACCGTGCTACCCTAATATGATTCTGATGTTTTGTCACAACTGCTGCACCCAGTAATCTAAGTGATACATTGTTGGAATCAGGGTCTTTGCCTCTACATTATGCTGCTTTGAGATGAGGTAGCAAAACTCTGGTGACAGATTCCCTTCAATGTGCTAGAAAGTACTCACCACTAACCTGACCCACCACCCCCACAGCTCTACGGCACACGGTGGTCCTTCATTTTGCTTTCCAGCATCGAGCACATCCTTTTCATCTTATTTCACTTTACACTGGGTCTTCAGGCGTGAATTAGGCCTTTGACAGCATTGCGCACTGTGCCATCGCGGCACACATCATGATGTCACAACATTACAATGTGCATAGCCCAAGGCATAGTCAACGCCACTGGGGATGAACATTGGGACGACAAGTCAGAAGGCGCCTCTCAGTGCCAGCATAGAATAAAGCAAGATGAAGAGGATGCATACTATAGGGGAAAGCAATACATTTTTTTTATTATAAGTAAACAGTGGAGTATTAATTTTTCACTATTTGCCAGCCCTTGGTTCAGCGAAATGGCTATGCCTACTAGTAAATTTAGACAAGCATATAATATTCCAAAAACTACTAAATGTATTTGTGCAATTAAAAAAAAAATTGTTTTTTTTTTACGCTGTAGTAAAATAGAAGTGTATTATTCTGATTAATTAATAGTTGGAAGAAATTTTCTGTATTTCAGAAAATACTAAAAATATTCACTGATTTATATAGGCCAATATCCTCCATAGGCCCATCTGCCTAAAGGGCTATATCTTATCAGATCATTTCCATGGAAACAGCTGTGGGATTAAAAATGAATAAAGGTTTAGGAATGGCTGCTTGAATTTCGTAGTAGCCGAATTGAGGATTATTGAACACAGTGTTACTTAGGAAATGTAATGTTTGCAAATTATAGAGGATTTAAATCACCATTATTAGATTTTGCAGGCTCGCAGCAACAGATCAAAGGTGGCCTTCTAATGAGAAATAGTTTCCAGCTTAATTAATTTTATGTGCTCAACCATACTGCTGCAGAAAGGAAACTTGGTCAAATGACAGAACAATGCAGTGAGTGGAAACAATGAATAGTTTGGGTTTGAAGTCAAAGTTTAGTACAACATCAATTTATTACCACATTATGTACCTTTTGTGGTCAATTTTCCCATAAAATGAGATTTTCCCATAAAAATAAAGAAAACTTAATTTGCACTTAAATTTTTTATTTTTAAAAATGTTTCTTAATACCTATTTAGAAAATTGAAGGTATGGAACAATACATCTGTATAGTAGACTAAAGCCCGGGTCTCACATAGCGATACACCAGCGATCCTGACAACGATCAGGATCGCTGGTATATCGCTACATGATCGCTGCTGAGCTGCCAAACAGGCAGCTCAGAGCAGCGATCAGCACAGCGACACTGCGGGTAACAGTGACGCTGCGGGTAACAGCGACGCTGCGCGGTGCCTGGAAACCCGCTGTGTACCTTGGTTACCAGCTCCCTGCATCAGGGCGCTGGTATCCAAGGTACACGTCGGGTTTCCAGGCACAGCCCCGCTCCTGGAAACCCGATGTTTACCTTGGTTACCAGGAGATCGCTGGTCTCCTGCCTGTGACACGCAGCGATGCGTGCTTGCCAGCGGGAGACCAGCGATCAAAAAAATGTCCTGACATTTCTGACACAACCAGCGATTCACAGCAGGGGCCTGATCGCTGGTACGTGTCAGACATAGCGAGATCGCTGCTGAGATCGCTGTTTAGCAGCGATCTCTGTAGCGATCTCGCTATGTGAGACGGGCCCTATAGACAACTCCTACAGATAAGGTGAGAAAGGACCATCAAACGAATGACGGCCATTTGCACTGCACAGCAGCCTTCCTAGGAACTCGTTTCATGATTATCTAGCAGTCAGAACTAGTTGACAATTACCCAGCAAACAAGTAAAACACTTGTTTGTTGGGTGAAAAGATATTTTGTCCGCTGTGCAAACAGGTCTAGTACCTCCTAAGGTATCGTCACACTCAGCAACGCAGCAGCGATCCCGATAACGATACGATCTGGCAGGGATCGCTGCTGCGTCGCTTTGTGGTTGCTGGTGAGATGCCAAACAGTCAGATCTTCCCAACGACGCAGCAACCCGTAGCGACCTGTGTAACGATGTGTCTCCTATGTGTCTCAGTGCTGAGTTGCTAGCGAGATCATTGGTAAAAGGTGTCAAACACACCGATGCATGCTACCCAGCGGGACCTCAATGACCAAAGAAAGGTCCAGGCATTTCTGACACGACCAGCGATCTCACAGTAGGGCCTGATCGCTGGTACATGTCAAACATAGCGAGATCGCTGCCGAGATCGCTGATGCAAAAGACAAAAAAACCTGACTGGCACATCCAGACTAATGTGAACTAGGTGCAAACCAAGGGGAGCTACCCCCATGTAAAACATACAAGAAAAGGCTGCACTCTATCATACTAAAGCATGACAACATAGAATACATGAAATTTTGAATAGCAATATGGCTTTGGAGTATAAGGAAAAATTTGAGATGCTTAGTATAAACATTTGGCCAAATCGTCAAGGTGGTCTCAATTCTGGTGAGTCCCTGACCTAATGTGAACATACCTCTATTAGGCTGATATCTGAATTTCAGGGTGAAAGTGGCACCTCTGTCAGTAATGCCTGCATTCATGGGTAAGTAAGAAGGGACCTTCTGTAATTAAAATCACCACCTGGTGGGGGCGGAGTGCTCGGTCAGTAAGCCAACCTTCAAAAGACAAAAAAACCTGATTGGCACATCCAGACTAATGTGAACTAGGTGCAAACCAAGGGGAGCTACCCCCATGTAAAACATACAAGAAAAGGCTGCACTCTCTCATACTAAAGCATGACAACATAGAATACATGAAATTTTGAATAGCAATTCAGATATCAGCCTAATAGAGGTATGTTCACATTAGGTCAGGGACTCACAAGAATTGAGACAATCATGACGATGGTTGGTGGGCTTTTAATATTTGGCCAAATGTTTATACTAAGCGTCTCAAATTTTTCCTTATACTCCAAAGCCATATTGCTATTCAAAATTTCATGTATTCTATGTTGTCATGCTTTAGTATGATAGAGTGCAGCCTTTTCTTGTATGAGATCGCTGATGCATCACAAAACTTGTGACTCAGCAGCGATCTCGCTAGCGATCTCGCTTAGTGTGACGGGGGCTTTAGAACAATGGCAATATATTACAGATTGTTCTGTGTGCATCTGAAGCCAGATTGACCTGTGTAAACAGGGTATTAAATGACCGCCGACTGGCAAGCACGTTGCCGGTCTGCAGTCACCTAGTTTTCCAGTTTTCTTATCGGACATTGAGAAATGCATAATGTAGTAACTAAGACCACTTTCCAGTTTGGCAATAGGGAAAGCTGGAGAGCGGATGTGGCCTCTATGTTTGTTGTTCCCTAGCTTTCATAGAAACTGATATCAGCTGTGAAAACTTACTACATGCTCTTTATCACTCATACAATTGCTTGGGCATGATGGCATATAAGTCAAATACTTTATCAATGGTAATCAAACCTTTATCAATGGTATCTGATAGATTCACAAAGTGTAGGCAGATCAATGGCATTTATGTAAATGACATTTAGTATGACATATCCGACATATATGCCTATGAGGGGGCAGAGGTTCAAGTCAAGAAACCCATGGTCAGTCTGGATTTGGTGATCCGTACTAAGACAGTGTATGTTGGGTGTATGATACCCGTCTTAGGGGTAATTGCAAAATAATAAAAAATGTATATTTGTAACTTTTGGCTAAAATTTGACACCCTAACATCTCAATGATGACTATCTTTAAGAATGTCATTTTCTTCACATGAAAACTAATAATAGATTTTGGCATAATGAATTTCCAACCTCTTTCCATCAAAAAAGTTTCTCACACACATACCAAATATCATGTAATATATTGTATCGAGTAAAAAGTTGAAATCATTGGTAAGGGTAATGCTTGCAGTAGTTGCACAATTAACAAACATTTGCTCTTTCGTTGAGCAAATCTTTCATGACCAGTGACAACCCAAAAATTACTGTTTCTCTGTTGCACATCCCCTCTTGAAGACAAGTATCTGCTGGTCATTAGCAGAGGAGACATTGTAAAAGGAGAATAAACAAAAGCAATCAAAATTGAAAAAAAAAGTATATAATTGAGCCATGCCTTTTTAAAGGGAATCTGTCAGTAGGATTAACCCTCCAAAGCCGTCTATAAGGGCATGTATTTCATAGGAAACTGAATTAAATGGTAGTGTTATATCTACGATCTGATGTCTTATTCCAGACAAATCCCTGTTTTTCTTATTGATAAAAGAGCTGTTCATGAGTGGACTATGGGCCGGAACTGATCTGTATGAGACTCTGCCTCCAGAGCTTATTATAAATAAAAGGAGGCATTACGAGGGGAGACATGTAATGGCCGCTCCCCTGATTTCACTGCAGAGCTGTGTGTGATTATGGAAAGAAATTAAAGGTGGATTGCCAACTCGCCAAATATAGTAATCCAGTTTGCATGGAAAACACGATCCAACCGTTCAAGTAGGTAATGGGGAAAACATGAAAGAAATTCCAGCACTTGGTAAAAAATTCTTGAGACCATATAGAGATTAAAAACTATATCCTAAGCAGAAATGTACAAAGCAACTTGTTTTGAATGTATCCAAACATTCTTTGGCAAAGTTTATTCTAAGGCTGGAGTCACACACAATGTATAAAAATACGGTCCATTTTTCACGGACCAGAATCGCACAAATGTTTCATGTACAGTGATCCGTATGTCATCCGATTTGTAATGTGAGGAAGCGATTTTCTCGCATCTAAGCATCCGTGTGACATCAGTTTTGCATCCGTACGGCAAGATTTTCTCACCGGCTTGCAGATTTTAAAACACAAACGAAAGAATTTTTATATATATATATATATATATATATATATTTATAAAATTAATGGGAAAATTTGTTGAAAAAAAATGCGTGGGCTTCTGCAGTATTTTCTCAGCCAGAGAGGGAAAGCCAGTGACTGAGGAAAGATGTTAATAGCCTACAGAGGGACCATTGTTTTTGGGCCCCCACTGGCTGCAAACATCTGGCCCCAGCCACCCCAGAAAAGGCGCATCTTTAAGATGCGCCTTTTCTGGCAGTAAGGGTACTGCCACACTAAACAATCCCGCTATCGATCACGATAACGACGCATACTAATGCGATCGCTAGCGGGATTGTTTCTATATCGCTAGTAGCAGCCTATTTTAGCGATGTCGTTAAGGACGCTATCGCGGTTAGCGATCTCCTTAACGACTTTAGCGGTACAAAAGTACCGCTAAATCGCTAACAAAAAGTGCTACACTCAGCGATATATACTTACCAGCGGGGCGCCGACGATAAAAATAGGGTCCGGAACGATGAGAACGACGAGCGAGATCACAGCAGGATCTCAGCAGGGGCCACGTCGCTGGTAGATGCCGCACACAACAACATCGCTAACGGGATCGCTAAATAGTGACGTTTTTTAGCTATCCCGTTAGCGATGTTGTTTAGTGTGGCATACCCTTTAGCCTCTCTATTCCCATTGCCTTTAGCAGTGGCTCATAGGTTAATAAGAGGTTAATATCACCTTGCTATTGAAATGTGACATTAATCAGGGTTAATAATGGAGAGGTATCAATGAGACAACTATCCATTATTAATCCTATAGTAGTAAAGGTAGTAAAGGATTAAAAAAGACACACATACATTAATTAAAAATTCTTTTAATGAAATAATTACAAAGTTTTTGACCACATTTATTATGCTGCCAATCTAACTGAATCCCTTGTTCTCCTGTAAGCAAAAAAAAATAAAAAAACAACAATATCCCTATCTCTCCGCCATTCAGTCAAGTCCCCCACTGCAATTCATCACAAGGGGTTAACTAGTTTATTATTATTATTATTATTTATTTATTTATTTATATAGCACCATTAATTCCATGGTGCTGTACATGAGAAGGGTTTACATACGAAGTTATAGATATCGTTTACAGTAAACAAATTTACAATGACAGACTGGTACAGAGGGGAGAGGACCCTGTCCTTGCGGACTTACATTCTACGGGATAATGGGAAGAAACAGAAGGTCGGGGTGCAGCAGCTCTGGTGGTGGCGGCGATGTGGCAGCTCTGGTGGTGGCGGCATGGCAGCAGCTCGGGTGGTGGCGGCGAGGCGGAATGGTTATTGCAGGCTGTAGGCTTTTCTGAAGAGATGGGTTTTCAGGTTCCGTCTGAAGGATCCAAGGGTGGTGGATAATCGTTCATGTTGAGGCGTGGAATTTCAGAGGATGGGGGATATTCGGGAGAAATCTTGGAGGTGGTTGTGTGAGGAACAAATAAGTGTGGAGGATAGTAGGAGGTCTTGGGAGGATCGAAGATTACGTGAAGGAAGATATTGGGAGATTAGTTCAGAGATATAGGGAGGAGACAGGTTGTGGACGGCTTTGTAGGTCAGTGTTAGTAGTTTGAACTGGATTTGTTGGGGAATTGGGAGCCAGTGGAGGGATTTGCAGAGGGGAGAAGCAGGGGAGTAGCGAGGGGAGAGGTGGATTAGTCGGGCAGCAAAATTGAGGACAGATTGGAGTGGTGCAAGAGAGTTGACGGGGAGGCCACAGAGGAAGGTGTTGCAGTAATCAAGGCGGAAGATGATGAGGGCATGCACAAGAGTTTTAGTAGATTGAGGGCTGAGTTTACAACAGGGACCTGTGCTAATGAGACCGGCCATACTGTTAACCACTGCAGAATGAATGAAATCATGTCTACGCAGCCTCCCAGCCTGAGCGGGGATGAACTGATTAACATGGGAAAGTTTCTGAAGTTTTTCCCATGCTATCGAGTTAACTTCAGGTCAGCCAGATACTCCGCGCAACCTCACTGACTACCGCTGACGTCAGTGAGGCTGTGCGGAGTCCCTGACTGAATGGCGCAGAGGTATGGCTATTTATTTTTTTTATTTTTTTGCGTACAGGAGAACAAGGGATTCAGTGAATTGACAGCATAATAAATGTGGTCAAAAACTTTGCGTAACTATTTCATTAAAATAATTTTTAATGTGTGTCTTTTTTAACCCTTTACTACTATAGGATTAATAATGGATAGTTGTGTTATTGACACCTCTCCATTATTTACCCGGATTAATGTCACCTTTCAATAGCAAGGTGACATTAACCTCTTATTACCCCATGATCCACCGCTAAAGGCAATAGGAATAGAGAGGCTAAGAGCCAGAAAAGGCGCATTTCATAGATGTGCCTTTTCTGGGGTCGCTGTGGCCAGATGTTTGTAGCCAGGTGGGGCCCAAAAACCATGGTCCCTCTTTAGGCTATTAATATCTGTCCTCAGTCACTGGCTTTCCTTGTCTGGTGGAGAAAATACAGCGGGAGCCCACACATTTTTTTTCAACGAATTTACCCGTTAATTTAACATCTACATGTCCCAAATTTTACACGCATACACTCATCTAATTATTAGTCAAAACCATATATCAAACTAAATTAAATTAAATGGTTTACTGTATGTAAAACGTGTCATTTTCATGTTGGGTTCTGCAATGATTTTACAGAAGCTGGCAATTGATTTAGCGGCTATTATGCTATGTAGAACTCTATGAACTATATATATATATGTGTGTCTCAATGACATGTGTGTGTATTGTAAGGTTTTACTCACTCGGCTGCTTCAGAGGCAAATCAGGAGACACTTTCTTATGCAAAAAGTCCGTAGGTTTATTACATCATAAACCATAGTACCGTACAATTCATATCTTCAATGTTTCAGCTCCTGCCTGGAGCCTCACTCCTCAGTCACAGAGACCTCTCTGTCATGTCCCGCCGGGACACATGGAAGTCTGTCCACACGGGTAGACTCCCACACACTCTCTGGTGCCAAACACAACTCAGTTACATAGCCGTAACCCCGCCCACAGGTGAGGTCAGGATCACATGGTTAGGTCACATGGTCATGACCTCACCACAGGTCCTTTTGATACACATAAACACCTACAGGCTTTATCTTGGGTATTCAGATACATACCCCTTGGGTGGGTTTGTAGGTGACTGGACCCGCCCAGCTCTCCAAGTCACCTGGAAGCCTCCCAATGTATAGCACAACTCAGCAGTAGATCTGCTGAACCAAAACATATCCAGGCTTCCATCACAGGGCCACCCACCTCTGCGATACATACCGTCCATCCATCACATGCCTCCATGCATATCCAGAGGGCCATACACAGTGCCCCCTAGCTGCATCAGGGGTCATTACACCACATACCTCCCCCCTCTGTTCAAACTTGTGGGGTTGAACACTTGTTACCCGACTAGAGAGCCTTCTCGGTCGTCTCTGCCAGTCACACCGTCTCTCTAAGTCAGGCCCTGCTACTGATCTCTTTTGTAGGCGTCTGTTCTCCGACTCTGTCACATCTGTTGCTGACGCCCCCCTGTCAGACCACCCGCATCCCCAGCGGTCAGTACGGCGTCGCAATTCCCTTGCACCCACACGTCCTGTCTGGTCTGAGTCCTTTTTATTTTGTCCACTACAGGTTCTCCTGCTTAGGACACTCATCACTGGGCTAACTGAGGCATCGCTACTTCTACCTCTTCCATCAGGCAACCCATTTCCTGTATTAGATCCAGCTTGAGGACTTGTAGTCTTAAGCGAACCTCTTCTCCTCTCAATACCACGGGTTGAAGGTGGAGGCCATCTTCTTTCTATTTCCTGCAGGTTTTTGTTGACCTGGTCCCTCTCAAGTCGTAGCAGCTCTACTTCTCTTAGGTACGACACACGATACTCCAGGAGCATCCGGATATTCCCAAGGCTCTCCCTGGACCCGATAATGAGGAACGGAACCATCTCATCTTTAGCCACTACCTGGACTTCGCCATCAGCCGGAATCCTGACTCTCGTCACACCGGACTTATTCACCATCTCCTGCATCACTTTCCCGAGTCTTCCGATGACCTTCTTCATCAGACCTCTGGGCACTTGAATGATGTCTTCCATCAAGCCAAGCTGATTTTGAGTCTTTCTTGCTTGCTCCAGACGTCGAGCGGCTTCTTTATTTCTCAACAGGATCACCTGTTTCGTGCGGAGACAATGTAGGTGCATGTCCCTCAGGATAGCCACCCGCTTCATCGTGACTTCCCTAGTTGACAGTATGACCAACTGTTTCATTTCTGGCACCCAGTTCACACTGCATGCTTCTACTGCCTTTCCAAAGGCCTCATGCACCTCCTCAATGGCACACACTTCTCGCCTGTCTTCGGGTATCTCTATTACACACTTGAAAACGGACCCGTCACCTTCTTGGACAGACTGTTGTACCTCCTTGTCCTGAGCATTAGTACGGTTTTCCAAGACCTCGCTCTCCTTTGTGTGGCCATCTGCATGGCACTTCCCCTGCTGGACTTCTTCTCCCGTAGATTTCTGGAGCTGGACACCCGTCTCCTCCTGTATCTTAAGCTTACGGAGAACTTCATCTCGCTCCCCTGCCAAGCAGCGACACTCATCCTCCCTCCGGAGAAGCTCCTGCTGGTGCTTCACTTGGGCCTCTCTGAGCTTAGAGACTTCCTTCTCCAGCTCCTCCATTCTGTGCTCAATTATTCGTCTCAGGACCCTTTCCTGCTCGACTGCCTCTTTCACTGTTTCTTTACACAGCTCTATCTCCTGGTCCTGCTCTCTTTTAGCCAGCACCTGTCGCACCATTACTTCTTTAATTACATTTTCAGATGGGCACTCTTGCCCACGCACACTCTGCCTCTCCAGAGTTCCGCCCGTTCCTGCATCCGCAGTTTCCACTGTTTCACGACTCCCGGTAACTTCAGAGAGCTCCAGCTCTGCCTCTTTATCAAGGACAGTCACCTGACCGGTACCTGACCCTGACTCTTCCTCATCATTTCTCTTCTTAGAGGATGTAGCCTGTCCCGCCTTTCCGCGGCCCCTGCGGCGAGAGGAAGATCGGCCATTTTTACTCGGCTCCACCTTACTGTACTCGTTTTCCCTTGCGGTCGAGTCACAGTCTGCACAGGAGTCACTCTCGGGGCCCCTCCCGTTACCCTCTAACCGGGTGTCCGTTCTAGAGGTCTTATCTACCACATCGTCATTGGTTCTACTGTCATACATTTCAGAGGACATCATGTCAGTAAGTCGGGCAGACGCATCCTTTCCTCCTGTGTCACCGTCTGACTCGTCAGTTTTGGGAGGTGTCACTGTCCCAATGTCTGCCACCCCAACAGTAGAGAGGCCTCCCTCCTGCTGTAGAGGAACTCCCCTGTCCCACAAGCCAGAGAACAGTTTAGAGTCCCGCCCTATGACCACTGGACATGACAAATTTAGGATTATAGCGACATCATGTCCTGCAATGTCCCAGCCTGTCTCAAAGACCACCCTGGCCACTGGATAATCCCTAGTGTCCCCATGGATACAGGTGACCCCGACCTTTCTTCCAGGTATTTGAAACCCGTCAGGTGCAACCCTAACTAGAGTCACCGGACTCCCCGAGTCGACTAGACCCACTACCTCTTCATCGTGTATCTGCAGGGTACACCCCCGTAGTAGTGTGCCGGGTGGATTGTTCCTAAGGCAGACTGGACACATATAACATATTTGCCCCGGGCAACAGTTGGTCTGCACCTCCCCTTTAACGTTGGGATCCTCCACCCCCTTTTTGCCAACCGCCCCCTTTTGGGACTCCGCCCCCTTTTGGGCCATCATCCCCTTTTGGGTTGCCACCCCCTTTTGGGACTCCGCCCCCTTTTGGGCCATCACCCCTCCTTGGGTTATACACCGTGGACTCCCCCACGGCTCTACCAGACCCCAGTTCGCACAGACCCTTATGTCTCTTTGGGCTGGTACTGTTCCTTTAAGAGGTCACCCACTCTGGACCTCTGATGTCCTTCTGGTACCTCACCAGCTCCTGCTGGTACTGCCACCACCCGCCAGCACCTCCGGCTGCCACGCACAAGCCGCTGCTGCCACTGCAGCTCTTGCTGCTGCAGAACCTCTTGCTGTCCTTGCCACAGCTGCAAGTCCCTGCACCGCCGACTTCGTGAACCCGCTGGTCCACAGCCTGCCGCTTGTCCCCTTCGTGACCCCACGAGTCACAGCCAGCCGCTTGTCCCCTTCGTGGACTCTGACGAGCCACAGCACACACCTTACACGTGTTCCAGAGAAAAAAAAAAACACCAAAAAAAAATAGTTTCTCACTGACCCGTCAGCACAACACAGACTCCTGTCTGTCACACTCTTGGCCACAGAGATTTCCGGACACCTCCTCTCTCAGAGACATCCCACAAAGAAAAAAAAAACAGTCTCACTGACCCGTCAGTACAACACAGACTCCTGTCTGTTACACTATCGGTCAGAGAGATTTTCCGGACACCTCCTCAGAGGTATCCTAACAGCATGCTTTTTTCTCCATTTTCAATGACCCCGGTCAACATAACACAGACTCCTGTCTGTCACCACTGCTTAACAGCTTCTTCAGATACCTCATGTCTTCAGAGGCACCACATAAACATAAATGCACAGTTTATTCGTGACCACTGGTCACATTCACGGTTTTCACAGACCGTCCGTTCCTCCTGTGGTTCCTGATTCCCAGTCCTGGAACATGTGCTCCTTGGGTCGCTGCCAGCATTCCATTCACCAATTGTAAGGTTTTAATCACTCGGCTGCTTCAGAGGCAAATCAGTAGACACTTTCTTATGCAAAAAGTCCGTAGGTTTATTACATCATAAACCATAGTACCGTACAATTCATATCTTCAATGTTTCAGCTCCTGCCTGGAGCCTCACTCCTCAGTCACAGAGACCTCTCTGTCATGTCCCGCCGGGACACATGGAAGTCTGTCCACACGGGTAGACTCCCACACACTCTCTGGTGCCAAACACAACTCAGTTACATAGCCGTAACCCCGCCCACAGGTGAGGTCAGGATCACATGGTTAGGTCACATGGTCATGACCTCACCACAGGTCCTTTTGATACACATAAACACCTACAGGCTTTATCTTGGGTATTCAGATACATACCCCTTGGGTGGGTTTGTAGATGACTGGACCCGCCCAGCTCTCCAAGTCACCTGGAAGCCTCCCAATGTATAGCACAACTCAGCAGTAGATCTGCTGAACCAAAACATATCCAGGCTTCCATCACAGGGCCACCCACCTCTGCGATACATACCGTCCATCCATCACATGCCTCCATGCATATCCCGAGGGCCATACACAGTGCCCCCTAGCTGCATCAGGGGTCATTACACCACATACCTCCACCCTCTGTTCAAACTTGTGGGGTTGAACACTTGTTACCCGACCAGAGAGCCTTCTCGGTCGTCTCTGCCAGTCACACCGTCTCTCTAAGTCGGGCCCTGCTACTGATCTCTTTTGTAGGCGTCTGTCCTCCGACTCTGTCACATCTGTTGCTGACGCCCCCCTGTCAGACCACCCACATCCCCAGCGGTCAGTACGGCGTCGCAATTCCCTTGCACCCACACGTCCTGTCTGGTCTGAGTCCTTTTTATTTTGTCCACTACAGGTTCTCCTGCTTAGGACACTCATCACTGGGCTAACTGAGGCATCGCTACTTCTACCTCTTCCATCAGGCAACCCATTTCCTGTATTAGCTCCAGCTTGAGGACTTGTAGTCTTAAGCGAACCTCTTCTCCTCTCAATACCACGGGTTGAAGGTGGAGGCCATCTTCTTTCTATTTCCTGCAGGTTTCTGTTGACCTGGTCCCTCTCAAGTCGTAGCAGCTCTACTTCTCTTAGGTACGACAACACGATACTCCAGGAGCATCCGGATATTCCCAAGGCTCTCCCTGGACCCGATAATGAGGAACGGAACCATCCCATCTTTAGCCACTACCTGGACTTCGTCATCAGCCGGAATCCTGACTCTCGTCACACCGGACTTATTCACCATCTCCTGCATCACTTTCCCGAGTCTTCCGATGACCTTCTTCACCAGACCTCTGGGCACTTGAATGATGTCTTCCATCAAGTCAAGCTGATTTTGAGTCTTTCTTGCTTGCTCCAGACGTCGAGCGGCTTCTTTATTTCTCAACAGGATCACCTGTTTCGTGCGGAGACAATGTAGGTGCATGTCCCTCAGGATAGCCACCCGCTTCATCGTGACTTCCCTAGTTGACAGTATGACCAACTGTTTCATTTCTGGCACCCAGTTCACACTGCATGCTTCTACTGCCTTTCTAAAGGCCTCATGCACCTCCTCAATGGCACACACTTCTCGCCTGTCTTCGGGTATCTCTATTACACACTTGAAAACGGACCCGTCACCTTCTTGGACAGACTGTTGTACCTCCTTGTCCTGATCGTTAGTACGGTTTTCCAAGACCTCGCTCTCCTTTGTGTGGCCATCTGCATGGCACTTCCCCTGCTGGACTTCTTCTCCCGTAGATTTCTGGAGCTGGACACCCGTCTCCTCCTGTATCTTAAGCTTACGGAGAACTTCATCTCGCTCCCCTGCCAAGCAGCGACACTCATCCTCCCTCCGGAGAAGCTCCTGCTGGTGCTTCACTTGGGCCTCTCTGAGCTTAGAGACTTCCTTCTCCAGCTCCTCCATTCTGTGCTCAATTATTCGTCTCAGGACCCTTTCCTGCTCGACTGCCTCTTTCACTGTTTCTTTACACAGCTCTATCTCCTGGTCCTGCTCTCTTTTAGCCAGCACCTGTCGCACCATTACTTCTTTAATTACATTTTCAGATGGGCACTCTTGCCCACGCACACTCTGCCTCTCCAGAGTTCCGCCCGTTCCTGCATCTGCAGTTTCCACTGTTTCACGACTCCCGGTAACTTCAGAGAGCTCCAGCTCTGCCTCTTTATCAGGGACAGTCACCTGACCGGTACCTGACCCTGACTCTTCCTCATCATTTCTCTTCTTAGAGGATGTAGCCTGTCCCGCCTTTCCGCGGCCCCTGCGGCGAGAGGAAGATCGGCCATTTTTACTCGGCTCCACCTTACTGTACTCGCTTTCCCTTGCGGTCGAGTCACAGTCTGCACAGGAGTCACTCTCGGGGCCCCTCCCGTTACCCTCTAACCGGGTGTCCGTTCTAGAGGTCTTATCTACCACATCGTCATTGGTTCTACTGTCATACATTTCAGAGGACATCATGTCAGTAAGTCGGGCAGACGCATCCTTTCCTCCTGTGTCACCGTCTGACTCGTCAGTTTTGGGAGGTGTCACTGTCCCAATGTCTGCCACCCCAACAGTAGAGAGGCCTCCCTCCTGCTGTAGAGGAACTCCCCTGTCCCACAAGCCAGAGAACAGTTTAGAGTCCCGCCCTATGACCACTGGACACGACAAATTTGGGATTATAGCGACATCATGTCCTGCAATGTCCCAGCCTGTCTCAAAGACCACCCTGGCCACTGGATAATCCCTAGTGTCCCCATGGATACAGGTGACCCCGACCTTTCTTCCAGGTATTTGAAACCCGTCAGGTGCAACCCTAACTAGAGTCACCGGACTCCCCGAGTCGACCAGACCCACTACCTCTTCATCGTGTATCTGCAGGGTACACCCCCGTAGTAGTGTGCCGGGTGGATTGTTCCTAAGGCAGACTGGACACATATAACATATTTTCCCCGGGCAACAGTTGGTCTGCACCTCCCCTTTAACGTTGGGATCCTCCACCCCCTTTTTGCCAACCGCCCCCTTTTGGGACTCCGCCCCCTTTTGGGCCATCATCCCCTTTTGGGTTGCCACCCCCTTTTGGGACTCCGCCCCCTTTTGGGCCATCACCCCTCCTTGGGTTATACACCGTGGACTCCCCCACGGCTCTACCAGACCCCAGTTCGCACAGACCCTTATGTCTCTTTGGGCTGGTACTGTTCCTTTAAGAGGTCACCCACTCTGGACCTCTGATGTCCTTCTGGTACCTCACCAGCTCCTGCTGGTACTGCCACCACCCGCCAGCACCTCCGGCTGCCACGCACAAGCCGCTGCTGCCACTGCAGCTCTTGCTGCTGCAGAACCTCTTGCTGTCCTTGCCACAGCTGCAAGTCCCTGCACCGCCGACTTCGTGAACCCGCTGGTCCACAGCCTGCCGCTTGTCCCCTTCGTGACCCCACGAGTCACAGCCAGCCGCTTGTCCCCTTCGTGGACTCTGACGAGCCACAGCACACACCTTACACGTGTTCCAGAGAAAAAAAAAAACACCAAAAAAAAATAGTTTCTCACTGACCCGTCAGCACAACACAGACTCCTGTCTGTCACACTCTTGGCCACAGAGATTTCCGGACACCTCCTCTCTCAGAGACATCCCACAAAGAAAAAAAAAACAGTCTCACTGACCCGTCAGTACAACACAGACTCCTGTCTGTTACACTATCGGTCAGAGAGATTTTCCGGACACCTCCTCAGAGGTATCCTAACAGCATGCTTTTTTCTCCATTTTCAATGACCCCGGTCAACATAACACAGACTCCTGTCTGTCACCACTGCTTAACAGCTTCTTCAGATACCTCATGTCTTCAGAGGCACCACATAAACATAAATGCACAGTTTATTCGTGACCACTGGTCACATTCACGGTTTTCACAGACCGTCCGTTCCTCCTGTGGTTCCTGATTCCCAGTCCTGGAACATGTGCTCCTTGGGTCGCTGCCAGCATTCCATTCACCAATTGTAAGGTTTTAATCACTCGGCTGCTTCAGAGGCAAATCAGTAGACACTTTCTTATGCAAAAAGTCCGTAGGTTTATTACATCATAAACCATAGTACCGTACAATTCATATCTTCAATGTTTCAGCTCCTGCCTGGAGCCTCACTCCTCAGTCACAGAGACCTCTCTGTCATGTCCCGCCGGGACACATGGAAGTCTGTCCACACGGGTAGACTCCCACACACTCTCTGGTGCCAAACACAACTCAGTTACATAGCCGTAACCCCGCCCACAGGTGAGGTCAGGATCACATGGTTAGGTCACATGGTCATGACCTCACCACAGGTCCTTTTGATACACATAAACACCTACAGGCTTTATCTTGGGTATTCAGATACATACCCCTTGGGTGGGTTTGTAGATGACTGGACCCGCCCAGCTCTCCAAGTCACCTGGAAGCCTCCCAATGTATAGCACAACTCAGCAGTAGATCTGCTGAACCAAAACATATCCAGGCTTCCATCACAGGGCCACCCACCTCTGCGATACATACCGTCCATCCATCACATGCCTCCATGCATATCCCGAGGGCCATACACAGTGCCCCCTAGCTGCATCAGGGGTCATTACACCACATACCTCCACCCTCTGTTCAAACTTGTGGGGTTGAACACTTGTTACCCGACCAGAGAGCCTTCTCGGTCGTCTCTGCCAGTCACACCGTCTCTCTAAGTCGGGCCCTGCTACTGATCTCTTTTGTAGGCGTCTGTCCTCCGACTCTGTCACATCTGTTGCTGACGCCCCCCTGTCAGACCACCCACATCCCCAGCGGTCAGTACGGCGTCGCAATTCCCTTGCACCCACACGTCCTGTCTGGTCTGAGTCCTTTTTATTTTGTCCACTACAGGTTCTCCTGCTTAGGACACTCATCACTGGGCTAACTGAGGCATCGCTACTTCTACCTCTTCCATCAGGCAACCCATTTCCTGTATTAGCTCCAGCTTGAGGACTTGTAGTCTTAAGCGAACCTCTTCTCCTCTCAATACCACGGGTTGAAGGTGGAGGCCATCTTCTTTCTATTTCCTGCAGGTTTCTGTTGACCTGGTCCCTCTCAAGTCGTAGCAGCTCTACTTCTCTTAGGTACGACACACGATACTCCAGGAGCATCCGGATATTCCCAAGGCTCTCCCTGGACCCGATAATGAGGAACGGAACCATCCCATCTTTAGCCACTACCTGGACTTCGTCATCAGCCGGAATCCTGACTCTCGTCACACCGGACTTATTCACCATCTCCTGCATCACTTTCCCGAGTCTTCCGATGACCTTCTTCACCAGACCTCTGGGCACTTGAATGATGTCTTCCATCAAGTCAAGCTGATTTTGAGTCTTTCTTGCTTGCTCCAGACGTCGAGCGGCTTCTTTATTTCTCAACAGGATCACCTGTTTCGTGCGGAGACAATGTAGGTGCATGTCCCTCAGGATAGCCACCCGCTTCATCGTGACTTCCCTAGTTGACAGTATGACCAACTGTTTCATTTCTGGCACCCAGTTCACACTGCATGCTTCTACTGCCTTTCTAAAGGCCTCATGCACCTCCTCAATGGCACACACTTCTCGCCTGTCTTCGGGTATCTCTATTACACACTTGAAAACGGACCCGTCACCTTCTTGGACAGACTGTTGTACCTCCTTGTCCTGATCGTTAGTACGGTTTTCCAAGACCTCGCTCTCCTTTGTGTGGCCATCTGCATGGCACTTCCCCTGCTGGACTTCTTCTCCCGTAGATTTCTGGAGCTGGACACCCGTCTCCTCCTGTATCTTAAGCTTACGGAGAACTTCATCTCGCTCCCCTGCCAAGCAGCGACACTCATCCTCCCTCCGGAGAAGCTCCTGCTGGTGCTTCACTTGGGCCTCTCTGAGCTTAGAGACTTCCTTCTCCAGCTCCTCCATTCTGTGCTCAATTATTCGTCTCAGGACCCTTTCCTGCTCGACTGCCTCTTTCACTGTTTCTTTACACAGCTCTATCTCCTGGTCCTGCTCTCTTTTAGCCAGCACCTGTCGCACCATTACTTCTTTAATTACATTTTCAGATGGGCACTCTTGCCCACGCACACTCTGCCTCTCCAGAGTTCCGCCCGTTCCTGCATCCGCAGTTTCCACTGTTTCACGACTCCCGGTAACTTCAGAGAGCTCCAGCTCTGCCTCTTTATCAGGGACAGTCACCTGACCGGTACCTGACCCTGACTCTTCCTCATCATTTCTCTTCTTAGAGGATGTAGCCTGTCCCGCCTTTCCGCGGCCCCTGCGGCGAGAGGAAGATCGGCCATTTTTACTCGGCTCCACCTTACTGTACTCGCTTTCCCTTGCGGTCGAGTCACAGTCTGCACAGGAGTCACTCTCGGGGCCCCTCCCGTTACCCTCTAACCGGGTGTCCGTTCTAGAGGTCTTATCTACCACATCGTCATTGGTTCTACTGTCATACATTTCAGAGGACATCATGTCAGTAAGTCGGGCAGACGCATCCTTTCCTCCTGTGTCACCGTCTGACTCGTCAGTTTTGGGAGGTGTCACTGTCCCAATGTCTGCCACCCCAACAGTAGAGAGGCCTCCCTCCTGCTGTAGAGGAACTCCCCTGTCCCACAAGCCAGAGAACAGTTTAGAGTCCCGCCCTATGACCACTGGACACGACAAATTTGGGATTATAGCGACATCATGTCCTGCAATGTCCCAGCCTGTCTCAAAGACCACCCTGGCCACTGGATAATCCCTAGTGTCCCCATGGATACAGGTGACCCCGACCTTTCTTCCAGGTATTTGAAACCCGTCAGGTGCAACCCTAACTAGAGTCACCGGACTCCCCGAGTCGACCAGACCCACTACCTCTTCATCGTGTATCTGCAGGGTACACCCCCGTAGTAGTGTGCCGGGTGGATTGTTCCTAAGGCAGACTGGACACATATAACATATTTTCCCCGGGCAACAGTTGGTCTGCACCTCCCCTTTAACGTTGGGATCCTCCACCCCCTTTTTGCCAACCGCCCCCTTTTGGGACTCCGCCCCCTTTTGGGCCATCATCCCCTTTTGGGTTGCCACCCCCTTTTGGGACTCCGCCCCCTTTTGGGCCATCACCCCTCCTTGGGTTATACACCGTGGACTCCCCACGGCTCTACCAGACCCCAGTTCGCACAGACCCTTATGTCTCTTTGGGCTGGTACTGTTCCTTTAAGAGGTCACCCACTCTGGACCTCTGATGTCCTTCTGGTACCTCACCAGCTCCTGCTGGTACTGCCACCACCCGCCAGCACCTCCGGCTGCCACGCACAAGCCGCTGCTGCCACTGCAGCTCTTGCTGCTGCAGAACCTCTTCCTGTCCTTGCCACAGCCGCAAGTCCCTGCACCGCCGACTTAGTGAACCCGCTGGTCCACAGCCTGCCGTTGTCCCCTTCGTGACCCCACGAGTCACAGCCAGCCGCTTGTCCCCTTCGTGGACTCTGACGAGCCACAGCACACACCTTACATGTGTTCCAGAGAAAAAAAACACCAAAAAAAAATAGTTTCTCACTGACCCGTCAGCACAACACAGACTCCTGTCTGTCACACCTCTTGGCCACAGAGATTTCCGGACACCTCCTCTCTCAGAGACATCCCACAAAGAAAAAAAAAACAGTCTCACTGACCCGTCAGTACAACACAGACTCCTGTCTGTTACACTCTCGGTCAGAGAGATTTTCCGGACACCTCCTCAGAGGTATCCTATCAGCATGCTTTTTTCTCCATTTTCAATGACCCCGGTCAACATAACACAGACTCCTGTCTGTCACCACTGCTTAACAGCTTCTTCAGATACCTCATGTCCTCAGAGGCACCACATAAACATAAATGCACAGTTTATTCGTGACCACTGGTCACACTCACGGTTTTCACAGACCGTCCGTTCCTCCTGTGGTTCCTGATTCCCAGTCCTGGAACATGTGCTCCTTGGGTCGCTGCCAGCATTCCATCCACCAATTGTAAGGTTTTACTCACTCGGCTGCTTCAGAGGCAAATCAGGAGACACTTTCTTATGCAAAAAGTCCGTAGGTTTATTACATCATAAACCATAGTACCGTACAATTCATATCTTCAATGTTTCAGCTCCTGCCTGGAGCCTCACTCCTCAGTCACAGAGACCTCTCTGTCATGTCCCGCCGGGACACATGGAAGTCTGTCCACACGGGTAGACTCCCACACACTCTCTGGTGCCAAACACAACTCAGTTACATAGCCGTAACCCCGCCCACAGGTGAGGTCAGGATCACATTATTAGGTCACATGGTCATGACCTCACCACAGGTCCTTTTGATACACATAAACACCTACAGGCTTTATCTTGGGTATTCAGACACATACCCCTTGGGTGGGTTTGTAGGTGACTGGACCCGCCCAGCTCTCCAAGTCACCTGGAAGCCTCCCAATGTATAGCACAACTCAGCAGTAGATCTGCTGAACCAAAACATATCCAGGCTTCCATCACAGGGCCACCCACCTCTGCGATACATACCGTCCATCCATCACATGCCTCCATGCATATCCTGAGGGCCATACACAGTGCCCCCTAGCTGCATCAGGGGTCATTACACCACATTATATATATATATATATATATATATATATATATATATATATATACACATACACACACTGCTCAAAAAAAATAAAGGGAACACTTAAACAACAGAATATAACTCCAAGTAAATCAAACTTCTGTGAAATCAAACTGTCCACTTAGGAAACAACACTGATTGACAATCAATTTCACATGCTGTTGTGCAAATGGAATAGACAACAGATGGAAATTGTTGGCAATTATCAAGACACACTCAATAAAGGAGTGGTTCTGCAGGTGGGGACCACAGACCACATCTCACTACCAATGCTTTCTGGCTGTTGTTTTGGTCACTTTTGAATGTTGGTTGTGCTTTCACACTCGTGGTAGCATCAGACGGACTCTACAACCCACACAAGTTGCTCAGGTAGTGCAGCCCATCCAGGATGGCACATCAATGCAGGCTGTGGCAAGAAGGTTTGCTGTGTCTGTCAGCGTAGTGTCCAGAAGCTGAAGGCGCTACTAGGGGACAGGCCAGTACACCAGAAGACGTGGAGGGGGCCGTAGGAGGGCAACAGCCCAGCAGCAGGACCGCTACCTCCATCTTTGTGCAAGAAGGAACAGAAGGAGCACTGCCAGAGCCCAACAAAATGACCTCCAGCAGGCCACAAATTTGCATGTGTCTGCACAAAAGGTTAGAAACCGACTCCATGAGGATGGCCTGAGTACCCGACGTCCACAGATGGGGGTTGTGCTCACAGCTCAACACCGTGCAGGACGCTTGGCATTTGCCACAGAATACCAGGATTGGCAAATTTGCCACTGGCACCCTGTGCTCTTCACAGATGAAAGCAGGTTCACACTGAGCACATGTGACAGACATGATAGAGTCTGGAGACACCGTACAGAGCGATCAGCTGCCTGCAACATACTTCAGCATGACCGGTTTGGCAGTGGGTCAGGAATCGTGTGGGGTGGCATTTCTTTTGGAGGGCCGCACAGCCCTCCATGTGCTTGCCAGAGGTAGCCTGACTGCCATTAGGTACCGAGAGAGATCCTCAGACCCCCTTGTGAGACCATATGCTGGTGCGGTTGGCTCTGGGTTTCTCCTAATGCAGGACAATGTCAGACCTCATATGGCTGGAGTGTGTCAGCAGTTCCTGTAAGATGAAGGTATTGAAGCTGTGGACTGGCCCGCTCATTCCCCCGACCTGAATCCGACTGAGCAAATCTGGGACATCATGTCTCACTCCATCCACCAACGTCACATTGCACCACGGACTGTCCAGGAGTTGGCGGATGCTTTACTCCAGGTCTGCGAGGAAATCCCTCAGAAGACCATGCACCGTTTCCATGAAAATACAAAAACTAGGAATGAAGAAAAAAAAAATAATGTCAATAAAGATACGCAATTTCATTTCCCAAATTCAAACCCTGAGAAAAACAAGTGCCCAGATTAAAAATCCGCAAAGTCTCCCTGTTCAATAGGCATCTCCTCATGTCTCCACCGCGAGAAGGTCTGTTAGGGTATGTGCACACATTGCAAATTTGCCTGCAGAATTTTCTGCACAGAATCTGCATCTCTTGGCAGAAAATGCAGGTAAAAATCGGCGCGTATTTGATGCAGATTTTCATGCTTTTTTTTTTCATGCGGATTTGTATGCATTTTTGTCAGCTAAATAAAGATCTATTATTTAAGAAGCAAAAAAAGAATAGTGATGTCCTTTCTTTGTCCAACCTCTTATTTTGCATACTCAATTGAAGAATACTGTTAGCACACACAGATAGATAGATAGATAGATAGATAGATAGATAGATAGATAGATAGATAGATAGATAGATAGATAGATAGATAGATATGGGATAGATAGATAGATAGATAGATAGATAATAGATATGGGATAGATAGATATATCGATAGATAGATGGATAGATATAACTATAGATAGATTGATATACGAATATCTACAGATATATAGATAGATATGTGATAGCTATATCTATAGATAGACATAGCTATAGATACATACTGTAGATAGATAGAGCTATAGATAGATAAATGGATAGATATATTTATAGATATATCTATCCATCTACCTGTATATCTATAGATATATCTATATACAGTAAAGACCAAAAGTTTCGACACACCTTATCATTCAAAGATTTTTCTGTATTTTCATGACTATGAAAATTGTAGAATCACACTGAAGGCATCAAAGCTATGAATTAACACATGTGGAATTATACATTACACTTTACAAAAAAGTGTGAAACAACTGAAAATATGTCTTATATTCTAGGTTCTTCAAAGTAGCCACCTTTTGCTTTGATTACTGCTTTGCATGCAGAAAAGGTGAACGGATGGACTCTACATGCCTGGTTCCCACCGTGAAGCATGGAGGAGGTGGTGTGATGGTGTGGGGGTGCTTTGCTGGTGAAACTGTTGGGGATTTATTCAAAATTGAAGCGGTGAGCGGTCCAGCTCACCCCAAACCATCTCGATTGGGTTCAGGTCTGGTGACTGTGGAGGCCAGGCCATCTAGCGTAGCACCCCAACACTCTCCTTCTTGGTCAAATAGCCCTTACACAGCCTGGAGGTGTGTTTGGGGTCATTGTCCTGTTGAAAAATAAATGATGGTCCAACTAAACGCAAACCGGATGGAATAGCATGCCGCTGCAAGATGCTGTGGTAGCCATGCTGGTTCAGTATGCCTTCAATTTTGAATAAATCCCCAACAGTGTCACCAGCAAAGCACCCCCACACTATCACACCTCCTCCTCCATGCTTCACGCTGGGAACGAGGCATGTAGAATCCATCCGTTCACCTTTTCTGCGTGCAAAGCAGTAATCAAAGCAAAAGGTGGCTACTTTGAAGAACCTAGAATATAAGACATATTTTCAGTTGTTTCACACTTTTTTGTAAAGTGTAATGTATAATTCCACATGTGTTAATTCATAGTTGTGATGCCTTCAGTGTGATTCCACAATTTTCATAACCATGAAAATACAGAAAAATCATTGAATGAGGTGTGTCCAAACTTTTGGTCTGTACTGTATCTATAGATATATATCCATCTATAGATATATCTATCTATAGATAGATGGATAGATATATCTATAAATATATCTATCCATCTAACTATTTATCTATCTTTGTATCTATAGCTATATCTAGATATAGATATATCTGTAGATAGATAGATGGATAGATATATCTATCTATAGCTAGATAAAGCTATAGATGGATAGATATATCTATAGATAGATGGATAGATAATTCTATCTATAGATAGATAATACTAAATCTGATGTTTAGTAATAAAAATAACATGACACATAAAGATTTAAAGACAGACACACACAAAATCTGTGCAATATCTGTTTAATTGAAAAAAAATTGAAAAAAAATATGGCGTGGGCCCCGGCACAATTTTCTGTGCCAGAAAGGAAAAGCCAGTGACTGGGGGCCGATGTTTATAGCCTGGTAAGCGGGTAATACCCATGGATCTTCCCAGTCTGTGAATATCAGCCCACAGCTGTATATTTATTGGCTATTAAAATAGGAGGATCCCAAAAACAAAATGATGTGGAGTCCCCCTATAATTAATAGCCAGAAAGACTATGCAGACAGCTGCGGGCTGATATTCATAGCCTAGGAAGGGGCCAAGGATATTAGCCCCCCCGGCTACAAACACCAGCTCTCAGCCGCCCCAGAAATGGCGCATATCTAAGATGTGCCAATTCCGGCACTTAGCCTCTCTCTTCTCACTGCCCTGTAGTGGTAGCACATGGGGTAATAAGGGGTTGATGTCACCTTTGTATTGTAAGGTGACATCAAGCCGATTAGTAATGGAGAGGTGTCAGTAAGACACCGATCCATTACTAATCCTATAGTTGTAAATGGGTTAAATAAACAAACAGCAAGAATAAAGTATTGTGAGACAGTGAGGATATGTGGTGAATGGGGTGTACATTTCACCTAGGTTCTTTGCTAACTATAAGGGAAATATGTGGCTTTGTAGACCTGGTGGTAGAGAGAGGTCACTACACCTTGCATTCATTGCACACTTGCAGCTTAAACCTGAAGCCAATCAGCTGTTAATTAGGAAGCCAGAAATAGGTGTCTGCGGACACAGTCAGAGAGCTAGTTTAGCCTGGACACAGGGAGGTGTCCTGGCACAAGAAACAGTCTCCAAGAGTGTTAGAGCTGTCTTCAGCCTGGACACAGAGAGGTGTCCTGGCACAAGGAAGCAGTCTCTGTGAGAATGCATGCGGATAAGCTACTGAAGAGGAGGAGAGCCGTCTCAGTCTGGGTGCAGGAAGGACCCCGGACATAGGAGTGTCTCTGTGAACCTCCATGCTGATGATTACTGAAGAGGAGGGGAGCCGTCTCAGTCTGGGTTAGAGGTACCCCGGACACAAGAGTGTCTCTGTGAACCTCCAGGATGATGACTACTGAATAGGAGTGGATCTCTCTCAAGTCTGGACGTCGGGTGGACCTTCAGACATAAGGAGGAGTATCTGGGAAACTCCATACTGGTAACAAATATCATATGTGTTGTTTTGGGCACAGACTGATAGAGTCTGGGTTCCTGATAGAAAGGGACATTACATAAGTGTAATTAGTGGCTAGACAAGCCTAGGTCTTTTGTTTATGCTTTGTTTTATCTGTTTGCTGTGGACTTTAATAAAACTGGTTGCGGCCAGTTTTTACCATAATTGCTGTCTGAATGAACTGTTTCCGTGCCATTCTGTCTACCCAGACAGCGATCCTAGAGCTAATACCCTGGAAATGCTACAATTGGTGGAGAATGCTGGGGCAGCGCAGGGCCTGGTACAGTTAGTGCTGGAGTGTGCATGCAGCACAGTGGCAAGAGACAGCATTAAAGGTGAAGTCTATTGAAATAGCAACAGAGAAAAAAAAAAGTGTGTCAGCAGAAACGTCTATTGGAAGCAGTCTTAAAGAGACAGTAGCCCTAATAGACTTTGCAAAGAAAAAAAAAAAAAAAGGGTATTTGCACAGCAGAGCTAAATTTTTCTATGGAAAAGACTGTAGAGTGTGTGTATGTCTTGAGTGAAGACTACCGTTGTGAAGACAGAGAGGTCTGACAGCATGGATGACAGCATGGAGGCGCTGTTTGAACAAATGGCGCAAGTTATTGTGCAACATAAGACTGCTGTGATTGAGACAGATGAGTCCGGCAGTATGGAGGGGTT
>JARQOD010000004.1:447933454-448097045 GCA_033576555.1 Oophaga sylvatica | reverse complement strand
TGAATTAAAAAATGTGGAATTATACATTACACTTTACAAAAAAGTGTGAAACAACTGAAAATATGTCTTATATTCTAGGTTCTTCAAAGTAGCCACCTTTTGCTTTGATTACTGCTTTGCATGCAGAAAAGGTGAACGGATGGACTTTACATGCCTGGTTCCCACCGTGAAGCATGGAGGAGGTGGTGTGATGATGTGGGGGTGCTTTGCTGGTGACACTGTTGGGGATTTATTCAAAATTGAAGGCATAGTGAACCAGTATGGCTACCACAGCATCTTGCAGCAGCATGCTATTCCATCCGGTTTGCGTTTAGTTGGACCATCATTTATTTTTCAACAGGACAATGACCCCAAACACACCTCCAGACTGTGTTAGGGCTATTTGACCAAGAAGGAGAGTGTTGGGGTGCTACGCTAGATGGCCTGGCCTCCACAGTCACCAGACCTGAACCCAATCGAGATGGTTTGGGGTGAGCTGGACCGCTCACAGCTTCAATTTTGAATAAATCCCCAACAGTTTCACCAGCAAAGCACTCCCACACCATCACACCACCTCCTCCATGCTTCACGGTGGGAACTAGGCATGTAGAGTCCAGCCGTTCACCTTTTCTGTGTGCAAAGCAGTAATCAAAGCAAAAGGTGGCTACTTTGAAGAACCTAGAATATAAGACATATTTTCAGTTGTTTCACACTTTTTTGTAAAGTGTAATGTATAATTCCACATGTGTTAATTCATAGTTTTGATGCCTTCAGTGTGATTCTACAATTTTCATAGTCATGAAAATACAGAAAAATCATTGAATGAGAAGGTGTGTCCAAACTTTTGGTCTGTACTGTATATTTAACACTGACAATTGTGCAGATTTCCCACCTACAAAAGAATGGAGATGTCTGTAATTTTTATCAAATGTGCACTTCAACTGTGAGGGGCAGAATCTAAAAAAAAAAAAGAAAACCTGAAAATCACAGTGTATTATTTTTAAATAATTAAATTGCATTTTATCATATAAGATCTCGCCTTGTGGTGTAAGGATGACTCTGAGAAAGGTCAGGAATCAGCCCAGAACTACACAGGAGGGCCTGGTCAATGACCTAAAGAGAGCTGAGACCATAGTCTCAAACATTAACATTAGTAACACACAATGTTGACATGGATTAAAATCCTGCAGGGCACGCAAGGTCCCGCTGCTCATGTCAGCACATTTCCAGGCCCTTTTCAAGTTTGCCAATAACCATCTGGATGACCAGAGAAGGCAAGGGAGAAGATCATGTGGTCAGGTGAGACCGAAATAGGACTTTTTGGTAACTCCACTAGCTGTGTTTGGAGGAACAAGAAAGAGGAGTACAACTGTGGCACCCCAGTCAGGTTGCCATTGTGACATTGCCTCCCTCTAAGGGGTGATGTCATGCCTGGAGGCAGGGGGGTCCCCATGCCAGGTAATACAGTGTACATGTCAATTCCTGCTCCAGGCCAGAAAGGGGGCTTTCTCATAAATTCTGGCCAGCAGGTGGGGTAAGTGAGTCAGAAAGTAGTCAGCTGAGAGAGTAAACAGGAGAGTTGTCATGGAAACGGGAGCCAGCTGGAGCTGGTGACAGGACAGTGAAAGAGGAGCATTGGCAGTTGGTCTGTAAAGAGGAAAGAGACTGGGGCAGAGACAAGAGCTCAGGGGAATAAAAACTGCGCATAGCTGACCCCAGAGCGGAGCGCTGATAAAAAGGGATGCCAGAATCCTTGGCTGGGTGGGTGGTGCATGCCCTGATAGCCGAATCTGGAGGGCAGGGGACTGCAAGATCCCTGACCACACTGAACACCTGAAGGCATGGCAGCAGAACAAGAGCCCGGGGCAGACAGTGAAAAGGACAGTGCCCGTGATATAGGCTCATGCTGTCTGCCATACAGGTTAGAAACCATTACGCAGCAGAGGGCCGCAGCTTAGCTACAAGCAGCATGGACTCGAAAAGAGAGCGCAGAAGGAAGGTCCCCAACCCCACCTGGCAGGGTGGATTCTCTGAATGCCTCCAGGCAAGCCAGACTCAATCCATCATCTGTAATTGGTACCCCAGATTGCATCTACTTTCAAGTAAAAGGTAAAGAAAACTGCACCTCTCTGTGTCCTTCACTTATTCTATGCACCCCAACTTTCACCACCATCTGAACAATCAAATATATATTTGCCCTGGGGCCCTGCTCTACCCGTGGGGAGCTGAACCATCTTTGCTGCGTCACCATCAGCCCCAGTGGACCAAAACCGCTGCGTCGGCCACCCATTGCCAAGCACCACGGGTGGCGTCACGATTAACACCACATAACTATCTTCTATTTTATGACATGGCCAGGGCCATGGAAATGGATCACGGCCCCGTGACCTCCCCCATAGAACTGTCTGGTCCGATTCCGGGTACCTCATGGCCCTGGTGGGCGCTCCACAACCCCAAGCACACAGCCCCAACCGTGAAACATTATACTTTGTGGTGTTATTCTGCAAAGGGGACAGGATAACTTCATTGTATTGAAGGGAGGTTGGATGGAGTCATGTATTGGGAGATTTTGGCAAACAACCTCCTTCCCTCAGTAAGAGCATTGAAGATTGGTCGTGGCTGGGTCTTCCAGCATGACAATGACCTGAAACACACAGCCAGGCAACTAAGGAGTGACTCAGTTAGAAGTCCTGGAGTGACCTAGCCAGTCTCCAGACTTAAACCCAATAGGAAATCTTTGGAGCAAACTAAAACTCAAAGTTGCCCAGCAACAGCCCCGAAACCTGAAAGACCTGGATAAGATCAGTATGGAAGAGTGGGCCAAAATCCCAACTGAAGTGTGTGTAAACTTGGTCAAGAACTACAGGAAACGTCTGACCTCTGTAATTGCAGACTATAGTTTCTGTATCAAATATTAAGTTTTGTTATTCTATTGTATCAAAATCTTATTTCAATGCAAATTAGTTATGTAAAATCATGCAATGTGATTCTCTGGATTTTTTTCTAAATTCTGACTTACCGTTGAAGTGTACCAATGATAAAAATTACAGACCTCTCCATTCTTTTCAGCTGGGAAAGCTTGCAAAATCGGCAGTGTATCAAATACTTATTTTCCCCACTGTAAGAAAAATTTCCCTATAATAAGACATCAGATTGCAGATATCAAGTTATCATTTTGTTCATCTTGCTATGACCTGCATCCTCATAAAGAACAGCTTAGGAGGGTTGATCCTACTGACATATTCCTTTAAGTAGTGTATCTTCCTTTGTTAAAGTAACTGTACACCTCACACACACAGCTGTATTTTACAATCAATGAGTTCTACCCTGTGTCTCACCTCTCTCCTTCCTCGATTTTTTTAAAACGCTGATTTCCTTTAATCTTTTGGTTAAATAAGAACAGTAATTTCTTTCGTATTTGATCACTTATTGCAGAAAAAGACTGATGAAAAATTGTAAAACACCTAAGGCTACGTTCCCACAATGAGCTTTTGGTATTTTACACTGCATATTGTTTTAGAAGAATGCAATTAACCTATGTTACTTAATAGGTTCATAGATTGTGAGGAACATTTGCAACATCAAAAACTCACCAAAAGATCATCATAGGAACGTAGCCTAACATGGGAAATCAGTTATCCTTTTGGAGGAAGATGATGGACTGATCTGGGCACATGTGTCTCCACAAGCAGCCTTTTTATGGACAGAAGGGCTGTTCAGTGTTTGAGGATAGCTGCTCTAACAAAAGATAGTTTCCTGGGAACTGGTATGTGATCTGGTTCTGACAGTCTAAAAGGAAAATTTGATACTCTTTTCTATTTGTATTTTTCTGAGCTCTTCTCAGCTGATTTATTACCACAGACCACATTAAACTTTAAACCTGTACATGCCAATCTGGGCAAAAAAATTGTATTCTAACCAGATTGCAATGCTGATATTAAGTTAAAAAAAAAAAAAACTTAAGGCAAAAATCAGCTAAGTAAAAAAAAATATTGATCCCAAAGGTGGCCAAGCCCTTTAAGCAAAAAATTACCAGCAATATCTTTGGAAACAAAACTTTTTTTTTTAACTTATACAGGCCAGAAGTTTTCAACCATCAAGCAAGAGTTAAATACATTTTTACTTCAGAGATTGCTCCCAGTAACCTGCTATGATTTATATGCAAAGAGGCTTTGACATTATTAGGTCACATTGAATTAATAATAATGGAATTGTAATTACTGCAGTTTGTCACTCCCGATTGAGAAGACAATGTTAACATTATCACAGAGAATTATTCAAACCAAAATTCTAGAAAAAAAAGTTTTTGAAATATCAAAAAAGTTACTAATTAATTATGCACATTAAAATATGTGGATCATCCTAACATTGCATAACTACGATATCGGTTACCTAACATCTTTCCACCTGGTGCATCCTTCACTTCAGTTTAAGCTCAGGCTCAAATCTTCACAACGACTTCTACTTATGATAGAAGAGATAGCACTAGCAGAAGCCATAGCACTCTGTCAGATCCAAGCACCCGGCTGTATGCTCCGCTTGGTGCTTTACCAAACAGTACTCATCTAGAAATGTTGGAGCATGCATTGTCCAAAAATGAATCAGCTGTTAATAGTTTTAGGTGGCAAAAATTAACTTAAAATTCCTCAGAAACTTCTACAATCACTTTCAAGCAATTCTTTAAGCATTTCACCCCAAAGCCTCTTCCTGACCAGGTCAATTTTTTTCAATTCTGACCACTGTCACTTTAAGAGGTAATAACTCTGGAATGCTTAAAAGGATCCCACTGATTCTGAGGCTGGTTTCACACGTCCTGATATTTCCGGTACCGGAAAAAAAGGTACCAGAGATATCAGTGTCTGTGTGTGTAATACATGCGGCACATGGGTGGCAAACGTGTGCCACCCGTGTGTCGCATCAGTACCACACGGACGGCCGCTGGGGAAGAAGCGGCTACTGTAAGCGCTGTTCCCCAGTGGCTGGTGCTGAAGCCGACTGTCAATCTCCCCTGCTCTGCCTGCCTCTGGTATATTAAAGTCGGAATGACAGCAGCTGTCGGATGATGGGGGTAACAGTCCCAAAAGCCCCCACCTGCTGTCGTTCCGACTTTAATATACCGCTCATCATTCTCCTCTGTTTGCAGGCAGAGCAGGGGAGAATGACAGCCGGCTTCAGCACCAGCCGCTCTGGGAAAGAGGCTTATAGTAGCGCTACTTCCCCGGCGGCCGTCTGTGCACACGGAGGACAGTGTGTACTGTTCTCCATGTGCACGTTGTTATGGGTCTGCGGAACACACCAAATATATAATGTAGAAAGGTGCGTTCGCAGCCCGGGGTCCACCGTGCAAGCGGAGCTTGCTGCTAGTAAAAATGGCGCGAGAAGCAAACTCTGTTATCCCGCAGAGTCGCCAACATAAACGCCGTAATGCGCTGTGGCAATGAGTGCGAACTCTGTTACTCCACAGAGCCGCTAGAAGGAGAGCCGCAGCGCTATATGGCGATGTGTGCGCACTCACTAGACACAACTGAGTGGCAAAGAAAACACGCTAGGGCACTGACTAGCGTTGAAAGCGAACCCTGATACGTCACAGGGCCGCTGAGAAAAAGCACTGTGTCCTGTAAGGCTCTCAGGTACACAGTTAAGTGCTAAGCGTACATAAAGCGTGATCATGTGCTAAAGTCCTCGCGGGAGTCACCCGCAATCTATGGCGTCTGAACGCCAGACCCTGAATACGGCAATCAAAACTCCTCACCGGTTATGCCGGTAATCTAGGGCATCTAGGACACCGACCCTGACCAGCTACCATACCAAACTCCTCACCGATTAAGTCGGTATTCTAGTGGCTTATTTCAGCCGGGTCCCTATCCACACATACACATGACCACACTGGCGCATAGCATACAATAGTTGATATTAGCGCATGGCAGCCCAGCCATGCTACCCTTTTATAGCAACAGCTACAGGACCTTCCAGGAACAAGGACCAATGAGAAACTGTTACAAACACATGTAGCTACATGACCTTCCCGGCGGACCAATAGGAGCTGCTGCAGCACCTGAACATGTGACCCCTGATCTCCAATGAGAGATCTCACTCTGGGCATGCTCAGAAGGGAAAATGCAGGACTCTGTCCCAAAGATGTCTGCTCCAGCACTGGCTATAACAGCAGATCCAGGAAAGGCAGCAGCAAGTCACTGCACAGTAGTGGAGTGGGCAAGACGCTTGGACCGACGTCTCTGCTGAGCAGGCTCCACTGTGGCCGGAGATGAATGGGAGACCGCAGCAGGACGAGTTCGAGACTCCCCTTGTGCAGCAGCGGGAAATCGAACCCTAACATTACCCTCCTCCTAGGGCCCCCCCTTCTTTGGGCCTCGCTGTGCTCAAAGGCTGCGGAGCGTGAACATGCTCGGCAGGCTCCCAGGATCTATCCTCAGGCCCGTAACCCCTCCAATCCACCAAATAAAATTTTTTGCCTCGTACCACCTTGCACCCAACAATGGCGTTCACCTCATGATCGTCGGTAGATGAACCCGACGTCCCGGCAGATGACTCAGAAAACCGGGAAATGGCCACGGGTTTCAAGAGGGACACGTGAAAGGTGTCAGTGATACCAAGGCGAGGCAGAAGGGCTAGGCGGTAAACCACCGGGTTCACCTGCTCAAGAACTTTAAAGGGGCCCAAAAAGCGAGGTGCCAACTTGGTGGACTCTACCCGTAGCCTGATGTTTCGGGCAGAAAGCCACACTAGGTCACCCGGAGCAAATGTAGGAGTGGGGCACCGATGGGCATCGGCCGAAGACCTCATCCTCTCTTTGGAGGCCAGAATGGCATCCTGAGTGCGGTCCCAAATGTCCCGCGCCTCCACAGCCCAGTCTGCCACCCTGGAATCGGCAGAAGACACGGGCATAGGCACTTGTACCCGCGGATGCTGACCGTAGTTCAGGAGGAATGGGGTCTGTCCGGTGGAGTCAGCCACAGCATTATTTAGAGCGAACTCAGCCCACGGTAGCAAGGATGCCCAGTCATCCTGCCTGGCACAGACAAAATGTCGCAAGTATGTGACCAAGGTCTGGTTGGCCCTCTCTACCAACCCATTCGTCTCGGGATGGTATGCAGAGGAGAGATTCAACTCAATGCTGAGTAGACGACACAGCTCTCTCCAGAACCGAGACGCAAACTGGGGACCTCGATCACTGACAATTTTGTCTGGCATACCGTGTAGGCGGAAAATATGCCTAATGAATAATGCTGCCAAGGCCCGTGCAGACGGTAACCGTGGTAACGGCACTAAGTGCACCATTTTGGAGAAGTGGTCGGTTATCACCCAGATGATGGTGCAGCCCCGAGACTTGGGTAAGCCCACCACAAAATCCATCCCGACCATCTCCCAAGGCCTGTCTGCCACCGGTAAAGGAAAAAGTAACCCAGCTGGCCGTTGTCGAGGGGACTTATTCTTGGCACAGGAGACGCACGCCTGAACGTATTCCCTGACGTCACGGGCCATCTGCGGCCACCAGTATGTCCTCGCCAGCAACTCAGAAGTCCTTTTGGTCCCAAAATGTCCACCCACCCTGGACGAATGTGCCCAAGAGAGTACTTCCGGTCGCAAATTGGTGGGCACAAAAGTCTTGCCCGGAGGCACAGACTCAAGCGAAACCAGAGCCACCGTTCTTAGGCTTTCTGTGGGGACAATCAGCCGAGGCTCCTCCTCCACCTCCTCAGAGGACACCACGGAGCGGGATAGAGCATCTGCGTGAATGTTCTTCTCACCGGAGAGGAAATGGAGGGTGAAATGGAACCGGGAGAAAAACAAGGACCATCTGGCCTGACGGGAATTTAGCCGCTGGGCAGTCTGCAAATACACCAAGTTCTTGTGGTCTGTGAACACTTGGAAGGGGAAGCGAGCCCCCTCCAGAAGATGTCGCCACTCGGAGAAGGCCAACTTCATAGCCAGTAACTCCCTCTCCCCGATGGAATAATTCCTCTCTGCTGGTGTAAAGGTTTTGGAAAAGAAGCAGGGATGCTTCCGACCCTGGGCATCCTTTTGGAAAAGGACTGCTCCAGCACCAACAGAAGAGGCATCCACCTCTAAGATAAACGGTTTATCGACATCGGGGCGATGTAAGATGGGAGCACTGGCGAAATGCGACTTGATGGAGGAGAACGCCTTGGTGACCTCCTCTGACCACAACTTGGGATTAGCTCCCTTCTTGGTGAGGGCTACCAAGGGAGCTACCAAAGTGGAGAAGTGGGGAATGAATTGGCGATAGTAGTTAATGAACCCCATAAAGCGCTGCACCGCCTTAAGGGAGTGGGGTTCTTGCCAATCCATCACAGCCTGTAGTTTGGTAGGATCCATAGCCAATCCCTGGGTGGAGATGATATAGCCCAGAAAAGGTAGAGACTCCTGCTCAAACATGCACTTCTCCAACTTCGCATATAGGGAATTTGCTCGCAAGAGGTCGAAAACCTTGTAGACATCTCTCCGGTGGGAGGCCATATCTGGAGAAAAGATGAGAATGTCATCCAGATAGACTACCACCGAGGTGGTCAACATATCCCGGAAGATGTCGTTCACAAAGTCTTGGAGTGGGCAAGACGCTTGGACCGACGTCTCTGCTGAGCAGGCTCCACTGCGGCCGGAGATGAATGGGAGACCGCAGCGGGACAGGTTCAAGACTCCCCTTGTGCAGCAGCGGGAAATCGAACCCTAACACACGTGTGCGGCATGTTTTGTGGTCCATGTGAAAACGGACATGTCTGTGTGTTTTGCACATGGACACACAGTCCGTCAAAACACACTGACATCCACATAGACCCATTCATTTGAATGGGTCTACGTGTGTAAGTGTCTCCGGTATGTGAGAAAACTGTCACCACATGTACCGGAGACACTGACGTGTGAAAGGGGCCTGAGATTGGTGTTTTTCGTGACAAATTGTACTTCATGACAGTGGTAAATTTTCTTTGATATGACTTAAGGTTTATTTGTGAAAAAATCATAAATTTGGTAAAACCTTAGAAATTTTCAAACTTTTAATTTTTATGCCCTTAAATCAGAGAGTCATGTAACACAAAATAGTTAATAAATAACATTTCCCACATGTCTACATTATATCAGAACAATTTTTGAAACATAATTTATTTTTCTTAGGAAGTTATAAGGGTTAAAAGTTCACCAGCGATTTCTCATTTTTCCAACAAAATTTACAAAACCATTTTTTTAGGGACCATATCACATTTGAAGTCAATTTTTTGTGGGGTCTATATGACAGAAATTACCCAAAAGTGACACCATTCTAAAAATTGCACCCTCTCAAGGTGCTCAAAACCACATTCAAGAAGTTTAATAGCCTTTCAGGTGCTTCACAGAAATGAATGGAACGTGGAAGGAAAAAATAAACATTTAACTTTCTTTCACAAAAAGGTTCCTTTAGATACAATTTTTTTCTACTTTCACAAGGGTAACAAGTAGAGTTGAGCAAAACAGGTCGGTCAGAATCAAAAGTCGTCGACTTTCGCCAAAGTCGGGTTTCGTTGGCCGAAACACGACCATAGCGTGAAGTCGGCCATGCGGTCGGCAAAACGAGCGCCAAACTCGGTTTTCCCATAATGCTTTCAGGCGCCTTTTTTCAGCCAATGAGCAAGGACGTACACTGTGGGCAATGAGATGACATGTGCAGCATCCACCACCATCTTAGAGAAGGGCATTGCAGTGATTGGATTGCTTTGGGGGGCGTCATAGTGTCTATAAAAGCCCTGAGCGCCGACCTCCATTTTACTTCTGTCGATCTTAACAGTAGGGAGAGGTTGCTGACGCTGTTTATCAGTAGGGAGAGAGTTAGGGCTGGAAAAGAAGTTCTGTGCTTGTGCTGAAAGCAATTGTGCTGTACAGTTAGTGTGCAGTGACAGGGGAGGAGTTTCTTGTGTGTTATTAGGCTGCCTGATTACTGTATTGCTGTGTATACATTGCTGTGCAGACTGCTTTTTACACAGCACTAATACTTTTATTCTTTTTTTCTGCAGTTACCGAGAGTTCATTTTTTCCCACACCGTATAGAGCTGTACGCTCCTCACATACTACCCTGTACCGGCTGGTAACATGGACAAATACATGCTGTGTGTGACTCCGGAAATATATACGGAGATTAAAATTTTCCCCTACACCTTATACAGCTGTCCGCTTCTGATACAGTACCATATATCTGCTCTATGTATTACGGTCAAATCCATACTGAGTGAGCATCTGTGTGTGACTCCGGAAATATATATGGAGATTGAAATTTTCCCCTACACCGTATACAGCTGTCCGCTTCTGATACAGTAACGTATATCTGCTCTTTGTATTACAGTCAAATCCATATTGAGTGAGCGTCTGTGTGTGACTCCGGAAATATATACGGAGATTTAAATTTTCCCCTACACCGTATACAGTTGTCCGCTTCTGATGTAGCACCGTATATCTGCTCTTTGTATCATGGTCAAATCCATACTGAGTGAGCGTCTGTGTGTGACTCCGGAAATATATACGGAGATTGAAATTTTCCCCTACACCATTTACAGCTGTCCGCTTCGAATACAGTACAGTATATCTGCTCTTTGTAATACGGTCAAATCCATACTGACTGAGGGTCTGTGTATGACTCCGGAAATATATACGGAGATTTAAATTTTCCCCTACACAGTATACAGCTGTCCACTTCTGATACAGCACCGCATATCTGCTCTTTGTATTAAAGGTCAAATCCATACTGAGTGAGCGTCTGTGTGTGACTCTGGAAATATATACGGAGATTGAAATTTTCCCCTACATCGTATACTGCTGTCCGCTTCTGATACAGTACCGTATATCTGTTCTTTGTATTACGGTGAAATCCATACTGAGAGAGCGTCTGTGTGTGACTCCGGAAATATATACGGAGATTTAAATGTTTCCCTACACAGTATACATCTGTACGCTCCTCATACAGTACCATATATCTGTTGGTATTTTTGGTACATTTCCCAAACATGTGGAAGTACGGTGGAAGAGGCCGCGGACGTGAGCGGGGGGGCCAGCTGGTACTGATGGTGATGGTGGTGCATCTGCTGTTAGTGCCAAAAGCACAATAACACCTAAGTCAGGAGGTGTTGAGCCTGCGTCATCGTCTGGCTCCAGAAAGCCTGGATGGCTCCCTTTTCTGGAAGTAGGTAAACCGCTTTTAAAGTCGGAGCATCAGGAACAGGTTTTGGCTTACATTGCCAAAACAGCCTTCAGCTCTATTGCCTACTCTTCTGAAGTTTCAAAAAATGCAAGCACTGAGTCGTCAGTGCTGGCTCCTGGTCAGGAACAACACCTTTCCTTGTGTCCTTCACCCCACCACAAGTGAAGGATGCGGAAGGCCACACTTCAGATTACTCCCAGTCCCTGGAGCTCTTTTCACATACCATTCCTGGGTTATCAAGAGAAATCCTGAATTCCCCAGTCCAAGATGAATATGACATGGACTGCACTGATGAACGGTCACTGCTATATGATTCTGCTGGTACATTCACCCAGAGCACTGCATTGCCCTCGCAGTCTACTGAGCCAGATTCTGACCCTGATGAAACTCAGGTGCCCCTTCCCGCATACTATACCACCTTACACGGTGATATAGAGGAAGGTGCAGATGAAATTGAAGAGGAGGTGATGAATGACACAGTTGTTGACCCGGATTGGCATCCATTGGCGGAAGAGGGTGCCGCTGGCAATAGCTCAGAAGAGGACTAGGATCCGCAGCAGGCATCGACATCGCAGCTGCGGTTATATTGCAGACCCGTAGCAGTCCAAAAACGTGTTAAAAAAACAAAAAGAGTTGCAGGGCAGCTTGGCCAGACGGTCAAATTATCACAGTGTGAAAGCCCTGATAATTTATCCCATAGTAGGAAGAGTGCAGTGTGGCACTTTTTTGACCAAAATCCTATTGATGAGGCAAAGGTTATCTGTAAGAAGTGCGGAAGGACCTTTAGCCGAGGGAAAAATCTCCGAAAATTGAATACCAGTTGCATGCTTAGACATTTAAACACCATGCACTTGCAAGCGTGGACAGACTAAAAAACCTCACTGGCTTTGAATGCCTACATTGCCAAACTGATCTCATTAGAGATGATGCCCTTCCATTTGGTTGAAAGCGCAGCGTTCCGAGAGCTCATGGCCTATGCTGTCCCACACTATGACCTACCCAGTCGGCACTTCTTTTCTAGAAAAGCCATCCCTGCCCTCCACCTGCATGTGAAAGACCACATTGTCCATGCACTCAAACAATCAGTGAGTGGAAAGGTGCACCTCAAAACAGATGCATGGGCCAGTAGGCATGGCCAGGGCCATTACGTGTCCATCACTGCACACAGGGTTAATGTGGTGGATGCAGGCTCCACAGGGGACAGCGGCGGTGGGACAGTGCTGCTGTCACGGGTGTGTCGCTGCGAAGATCGTCGCGATTGCACACCCTGACTTCTCACAGCTGAGTTTCTGCTGCTGGGTGTTTTTTGGCAGTGAGAGAGTTAATTCTCCCTTTCTCTGTGCTGGACAAGACCAGCCTCGCTCAGCTGCAATTAATGTTGCGATAATTGGTTTCCTTCAAATACCTGCCTGTCTGCTAGGGAAGTGTCGGTGAAAGCATTCATGCAGACCAGCAGAGCGGATCATATTGAGAAATCTAAAGCTAAGAATACCTGTTGTGGTTTTCTCCTCTCCTCGCTTTATTATTTATCTCCTTACCCGTTGGTGTTCCCTCTGTAGTGGTAGTTTTGTATGCAAGGTGTCTTTTGTTTTACCCCTTGTACTGTCTCGTTCGTCTTATACTGTGTGTAGGCAGTTACCTTCCCGTTTCCCTGTGGTGGTAATCAGGGTCCTTCTCAGGACTAGATTACAGTGGTCAGGGATTCACAGGAGATAGGGTTACGCTGGCGGCCTGGACCTCTGTACCATCAACAGTACCTCCAGGTAGAGGGATTAGTCAGGACCCCAGCTTAGGGTCAGCATAGACCCCGGTCCTCCTGTATGCAGAGACAGCGTGAAATTTTCACCGACCACTAAAGATTTTCTCCAGTCACCATGGATCCAGTAGTCAGTCTAGCTCGGCAGTTGCAGAGTTTGTCCATGGAGCTGGCGGACGTTAAGTCCAAGGTTTGTACCCCCCGGAGCAGGCCGGACCTGAACCTAAAGTAGCTCTCCCTGACAGGTTCACTGGGGGGCGGGACAAGTTTTTTGCTTTCCGGGAGGCATGTAAATTGTACTTTCGGCTGCGACCTCGGTCATCTGGGAGTGAAGAACAAAGGGTGGGGATTGTCATCTCGCTCCTACAAGGAGACCCCCAATCCTGGGCGTTCGCTCTCCCCCCGGGCTCCCCAGCTCTCCAGTCAGTGGATAGGTTTTTTGCAGCTCTGGGTCTTGTATATGATCGGGTCTCCCTTGCTGAATCTAAGTTACGTAAGATACAGCAGGGAGATCGTCCGGCGGAGGAATTCTGTTCGGAGTTCCGTAGGTGGGCCACGGACACCCAGTGGAATGACCCGGCTCTTAGGAGTTTTGTCAAGGTTTATCTGACAAATTAAAGGATGTGCTGGCACAGTATGACCCTCCCACGTCACTGGAAGCAGCTATGGCCCTTGCTATTCGTATTGACAGATGTCTTCGGGAGAGGTGCGGGGTAACTTCGCCCCCTGTGATGACTCCACCTTCCTCAAGGGTCCCAGGGGAGGGGATCGGTGGGGCGCCACAAAACAAGAAGTTGTTTCTTCTGTGGGAAAAAGGGATATTTTATTGGGGGGTGTCCATCCCGTCCTTTGCTGAGTGAGAAGTCGCCGGAAAACTATTGACCCCAGATTGTGTGGTGGACGGCAATCTGGGAGTAAGTATTTCGTCCCTAAATTCGTCTCAGTTTCTCGTACCGGCGGATGTGGTGGTGGGTGCGAGAACTGAGAGGATATCTGTTCTTCTGGATAGTGGGGCCGGGGCTAATCTGGTGGATGCTCGCTTTGCCCGGGTTCAAGGTATGCGATTGAGTGTGTTGGTTAAACCCGTCCCCATATTCTCAATCGATGCCAGACCTCTCGGTCAGGGAAGTTTTTTGCAAGCAGTGCATAACATAGATCTTCAAGTGGGGGCGTTACATAAAGAACTGTTGTCTTGTTATGTGTTGGAGGGTCTTCCTACTCCTATAGTGCTGGGCCTTCCTTGGTTAACTAAGCATAACCCGGTTATTAATTGGCAATCCAGAGAGATAAGCCAATGGAGTGAATTCTGTAATAAAAACTGCATGAATACGGTCATTGGTGCGGTCGCTCCTAGGGACTTACCTCCATTTCTGGTGGACTTTGAGGATGTATTCTCGGAGAAAGGGTGTCAAGAACTACCTCCTCATCGCGAATATGACTGTTCTGTTAACTTGCTCCCTGGGGCCAAATTACCGAAATCTAGGTTGTAAAACCTTTCTGGTCCTGAGAGACAGGCCATGAAGGATTATATTTCAGAGAGTCTGGCTAAGGGGCATATTAGACCTTCATCTTCCCCGGTGGCCGCGGGGTTCTTCTTTGTGAAGAAAAAAGATGGAGGCCTATGCCCTTGCCTGGATTTCCGTGAGCTTAATCGGATTACGGTCCGAGATCCGTATCCGCTCCCTCTTATTCCCGATCTCTTCAATCAGATCGTGGGTGCCAAATGGTTCTCTAAGTTGGATCTCAGGGGGGCGTACAATCTGATTAGGATGAAGGAGGGGGATGAGTGGAAGACGGCGTTTAACACTCCGGAGGGGCATTATGAGAACCTTGTCATGCCATTTGGTCTGAGTATTGCCCCGGCGGTGTTTCAACACTTTGTAAATGACATCTTTCGCCACCTAATGGGACAGTTTGTGGTCATATATCTGGATGATATCTTAATTTACTCGCCGGATGTTGTGTCTCATCAGGAGCATGTTAGGCAGGTGTTACAGATCTTGCGGGATAATAAACTGTACGCCAAATGGGAGAAGTGTGTGTTCGCCGTACAGGCACTTCAGTTTTTAGGATTCCTGGTGTCAGCATCCGGTTTTCGTATGGAACCTGGGAAAGTGCGGGCAGTTCTTGAGTGGGATCTGCCAGAGGGTCTTAAGGCATTACGTTTCTTGGGGTTTGCTAACTACTACCGGAAATTCATTCGTAATTTTTCGTCCATAGTTAAACCTCTCACAGACATGACTAAAAAAGGGACGGATATTTCAAAGTGGTCTGACAAGGCTTGTCAAGCGTTTTCTTCTTTGAAAAAATGTTTTGCTTCAGCACCCATACTTATTCAGCCTGATGCGTCACAGCCGTTCATTGTTGAGGTGGACGCTTCCGAGGTAGGGGTGGGAGCAGTATTGTCACAAGGTTCGTCCCCTGGTAAATGGCATCCGTGCGCCTTCTTCTCTAAAAAATTGTCGTCCGCGGAGAGGAATTATGATGTCGGCAATAGAGAACTCTTGGCCATTAAGTTAGCTTTTGAGGAGTGGCGTCATTTTTTGGAGGGGGCAGTCCACCCGGTCACCGTCATTACCGATCACAAAAACCTGCTATATTTAGAGTCCGCTAAACGTCTGAATCCCAGACAAGCTAGGTGGTCGTTGTTTTTTACCAGGTTTAATTTTGTCGTCACATATCGTCCTGGGTCAAAAAATGTTAAGGCGGATGCCTTATCTCGCTGTTTCCCAGGGGCTGGGAACACGGAGGACCCGGTTCCGGTCCTTCAGGAGGGGGTGGTGGTGTTGGCAGTATGCTCTGAGCTTGAGGAGGAGGTATTGGAGGCTCAGGGAGACTGTTTGTTCCAAATCAGTTGCGACAAAAGGTGATCGAGGCACATCATAATTCAGCTTTGGCAGGACACCCAGGGAGTAAAGCAACTGAGGATCTCCTCTCGCGCCGGTTTTGGTGGCCTAACTTACATAGGGAGGTGGTAACTTTTGTCACCTCCTGCGAGGTTTGTGCGCGCTCTAAGACCCCACATACCCGTCCGTCTGGGACCCTCTTACCTTTGAATATCCCGGAGCGTCCGTGGACTCATCTGTCTATGGACTTCATTACGGACCTCCCGCCATCTTCGGGTAAAACAGTCATACTCGTTGTAGTGGACAGGTTCAGCAAGATGGCACATTTTATCGCTCTTCCTGCTCTTCCTAATGCTAAAACTCTTGTGCAGGTGTTTATTGGGGAGATTGTAAGACTTCACGGGGTACCCTCCGATGTGGTGTCGGATCGGGGGTCTCAGTTTGTGTCCAAATTCTGGAAAGCATTTTGTACACGGCGGGGGATGCAGTTGTCATTTTCATCTGCTTTTCACCCGCAGATCAATGGTCAGACAGAGCGTCTGAACCAGAGCTTGGAGACATATCTCCGGTGTTTTGTGTCAGAGAACCAGGAGGACTGGGCTTCTTTCTTGCCTCTGGCGGAGTTTGCTCTAAATAATAGGTGGAGCGAGTCCACTGGTAAGTCCCCGTTTTTTGGGGCATATGGTTTTCACCCCCAGTTTTGTACCTTCAATAGGGGGGGCTCTTCTGGGGTTCCTGAGGAGGAACGATTTTCGTCGTCACTTGCTTCAGTGTGGAGAGGAGTGCTGAATAATCTGAGTACTATGGGGAACCGATACAAACGTATGGCTGATAGGAGGAGAGTGTCTGGTCCGGACCTAAGTGTGAATGATCTGGTATGGTTGTCTACCAAGAATATAAAACTTATGGTTCCCTCCTGGAAACTGGGTCCCAGGTTCATCGGGCCATACAAGATCAGTTCTATAATTAATCTGGCTGCATTCCGTCTTGACCTCCCTCCCACATTTAAAATTCATAATGTGTTCCACAGATCATTGCTTAAAAGGTATGTGGCGCCGGTAATACCTTCACCTTTACCTCCTCCTCCTGTGGTGGTCAATGGTAACTTGGAGTTCCAGGTGTCGAGAGTCATCGATTCACGTCTGAATCGCCGATCCCTTGAGTACCTTGTTCATTGGAGGGGGTATGGTCCTGAGGAAAGGACGTGGGTTCCTGCGTCGGATATTAACGCAGACCGATTAGTTCGGGCCTTCCACACTACTCACCCAGATAAACCCGGCCCTGAGGGTCCGGAGGCCCCTCGTAGAAGGGGGGTACTGTCACGGGTGTGTCGCTGCGAAGATCGTCGCGATTGCACACCCTGACTTCTCACAGCTGAGTTTCTGCTGCTGGGTGTTTTTCGGCAGTGAGAGAGTTAATTCTCCCTCTCTCTGTGCTGGACCAAACCAGCCTCGCTCAGCTGCAATTAATGTTGCGATAATTGGTTTCCTTCAAATACCTGCCTGTCTGCTAGGGAAGTGTCGGTGAAAGCATTCATGCAGACCAGCAGAGCGGATCATATTGAGAAATCTAAAGCTAAGAGTACCTGTTGTGGTTTTCTCCTCTCCTCGCTTTATTATTTATCTCCTTACCCGTTGGTGTTCCCTCTGTAGTGGTAGTTTTGTATGCAAGGTGTCTTTTGTTTTAACCCTTGTACTGTCTCGTTCGTCTTATACTGTGTGTAGGCAGTTACCTTCCCATTTCCCTGTGATGGTAATCAGGGTCCTTCTCAGGACTAGATTACAGTGGTCAGGGATTCACAGGAGATAGGGTTACGCTGGCGGCCTGGACCTCTGTACCATCAACAGTACCTCCAGGTAGAGGGATTAGTCAGGACACCAGCTTAGGGTCAGCATAGACCCCGGTCCTCCTGTATGCAGAGACAGCGTGACAGCTGCCTAGCCCACGGTATAGGCAACAGTTGGCTGTAGGCGTTCGATCCTCCTTCTCCTCCTCCAGAAGTAAAAGCTCGTCGACAGAGCGCAGTCACACTAGCACTCCATCCCCAGCTGCCAGTGTTGCACACGAGGTGTCCCACTATCTAACAGCTAGTGGTAGCGTCAGCAGGATGTTTTAAAGATGATGTGCTTGGGCGACAACAGACACACCGTGGAGGTACTGGCTGACTACTTGCAGCGAGAAACTGAGTCATGGCTGGGCAGTCTACATCTTGAGCCAGGCAAGGTAGTCAGTGATAACAGCCGTAATTTTGTAGCCCTGGCAAAACTCAGACACATACCTTGCCTGGCTCACACTTTGAACCTGGTGGTGCAGTGCTTCATAAATAATTATCCAGAGTTACCAGCCCTGCTCCATAAGGTGCGAAGACTATGTTTGCACATCCATCGCTTGCCCATAGACTCCAGTCGTATGCAGAGGCTGCAGCGATTGCTCCACCTCCCCAAGCACCGCCTAATCATAGACGTTGCAACAAGGTGGAACTCCACCATGCACATGGTTGAGAGGCTGTGCGAACAGAGGCAGGCTGTTATGCATTTGTGGGAGAATACAAGGGCAGGCAGTTTGAGGGCAGACATCGAGTTGTCGGGTGTGCTGTGGTCAAAGCTGAAAGACCTCTGTAAAGTCCTTCAGTGTTTTGAGGAAAGCACGCGGCTGGTAAGCGCAGATGATGCCATCATAAGCATGAACATCCTACTTAGGCATCTGCTCATGCAAACTCTGATGCACATTAAGAATCAGGCATCTGCAGCGGAGGAGGAGGAGGAGGGAAGCCGTGATGACAGTCAGGCATTGTCTGCTCAGCGAACTGTCCTGGATGAGGTGGAGGAAGAAGAGGAAGAGGAGGAGGATGAGGGGGATGATTATTTTGAGGAGGAAGATGCTTCTCAGGGGCAAGAGAAAATATTGGCTCTCCAAGGTCAGGTACAGGGTTTGTGCGTGACTGTAGGGATGTGGATTTGGCAGAAAGTGTTCCTCCACTCACCACTGGCAGTGCATCATTGACACCTGGAACATTGGCCCACATGTGTGATTATGTCTTGCGGATCCTTAAAAGGGATCCTCGCACTGCAAAAATTATGAAGGATGACAACTACTGGTTGGCCAGCATCCTCGATGCGCGCTATAAAGGCAAATTACAGAACATCATGCCACAGGAGAACCTAGAGCTAATATTGGCGAACAAACAAGCAACTCTGGTAAACCATTTGTTAGAGGCATTCCCAGCACACAGGAGCGGTGCAGGTTCTACCACGAGCCATACTGGGCCAAACGGAAGAGGTGTTCGTGGTGCACATAGCTGAAGTGGCATTGGAGACAGGGGTTTCATGACCATGTTGTGGTCTGATTTCTCGAGTAACGCTCACACGATTGGTAATACTGAATCGATTGCAACAGACAGGAGACAGCAGTTGTCAACTATGGTCCAAAATTACCTCTCCTCCTCTATCGATGTTCTCCCTCACAGTTCATTCCCCTTTGACTACTGGGCCTGTAAACTGGACACCTAGCCTGAATTGGCACAATATGCCTTACAGGAGCTCGCTTGCCCTGCTGGTAATGTGCTATCAGAAAGAGTCTTCAGTGCTGCTGGATCAATCCTGACAGAAAGAAAGACCCGGCTGTTGACCCAAAATGTTGGTGATCTCACCTTCATTTAAATGAACCATGCCTGGCTTTCAAAGGATTTTGTACCACCTTCCCCTGATGACACATAGGTTGCCAGCAAAATGGCTCGATTTGTCCTCCTCTTCCTCCAACTTCTCCAATTCCTCCTTTTGCAGCTGTTGAACGTCCAGCCTACACCTCAACATATGCCAGTGTGATGAAGGAACAGCCACCATTTTGGATATGGGGCATAATGCTCGCCTCATGTCTGAGCTTGGCCTGTCCCAGGTAGTCATTTTGTCTGAGTTCACAAAGCCACAGGCAGCTAACTGCTCCTAACCCCCATGGCCTGTAGGCATATTGAAAAAAAACAGGGTTTAGTGCTCCACTGTTGAATAACAAGGTCTTTTAGTATGCTAAGTAGATCAGGCCAAAACAGGACTTCAAAGCTGGAGTCAGGAGTCACGCCAGCATGGGGCCTGGAGATGCCTGGGGGCTTCAATTAGATTATGCCTGTCAGCTAGACACAGAAAACACATCCATTGTCTCTCCCAGCCACTACAATTCCATTCTAGGATTATGAATTATGAGCACGCCTTTCGAGGTACAGACTCATAAAAAATATCTGCGTGATCCTGCGGACCTTGCGCATCTGACAGTGCAACTCCCGAGTTGGTGATGGCTCGTGGACCTGAGATATAGAGATTGGGTCGCTGTGGAGGGCCAATCGGGCCACGTTTGATCTCCACGCGACAGGCAAAACAAACTGCATTCACTGGTACCTCTGGTGCCCTGATCCGATCGTCCTGGAGAAAGTTAACCCCTTTCTTAGATATTGGGAATAAATTCTGCAGGGAGCTGAATGATGGAGATTATTAGCCCACCCTCTGACACCGAGGGGAAGGACCTACCAGATTTAAGAACTGTGAGCGGACGGCAGACGCCCGCTATTCTCACAGAAGAACAAGACGATAATGATCTAAGAAGGAACAGGGGATAGATCTGCCAAGGGAGCAGCGGCACACATTTTGGGGACTGTCTGGCAACTAAGATTCTTACCTGTGGATCGCAGAGCTCCCGACGTCCACATGCAACCTGCAGCCTAGTAACATTGACCTCTAGCTTAATACCCCTAAGCCTTGTACCATTATTGTTGTATTTTACTCTGACTGCAAATCCACTTTAATTCCATTGTATAGCTTACTGTATATTTCTGTAATTATCTAGAGCGCCCTTAAGGCAATTAAACCATAAAATTAATTTTGGGCTGATGCTTTTACTCTGATTACGAATCTTAGAATACCCAGTGGGTAACAGGACATCCTCCCCAGCGGCCATTTGCTCTAGGTGCAGTTCCATTACTGACCTGAGAGACAAAGAGGGCGTCGGACAGCTGTGACTGTGTAGTTACGTCACATTGGTGACGTGGGAGGAACCGTGTTTCCTTCACAGCCAGATTTTCCACCTCCCTAATTGGGCTGTACCCCCCAGGGCCGGCATCAGCACCTGGCGCACCCGGGCAAGTGCCGGGGCCCGGAGCAGGTGGGGGGGCCCACTCGCCATCAGAGACACCGGCTGTTATACTATTGTAGGAACTCGAGGATTCTGATAGCGTAGGGCAATGAACAATCAGAGACGGGTTTCTTTGAATGCAAATAGTGTTTTTGTGAAACAGCAAAACACCCAAAAACAATATACAAACAACCCGTAGTGACATGCAATGAAATGAGTCCATATATATACAAGTCCAGTTATATGAATCCAGATATATAAGTCCTTGAACCTCTATAGCAAGGGCGGTAAGGTTCTTATGACGGAGTCCTCACACAAATGTGACCATAAGGTAAGTCTGATGCACAGGTAACGTGGCTGGATTCACACACTGCTGGTGTATGAAGAGTCAGATCCAGGTATGCAGTAGACACAGGGAGGTCCAGGAACAAGTTAATCTCAGTTGTGGCATAATTCAGTGAAGTCCAACAACAAGTTCATATGTAAGTAATATTCCAGTAACAGTTCCAACAGCTCTCAACGGAGGGAGTGAACAAAGGGTTAGACAGCAACACAGTTCAGAAACACAGTTCTTACCAGATGGAGTGAACCAAGGGTTAAATTCCAAAGTCAACAGGTTAGTGATAACAAAGTGCAGCTTACATATGCAGAGAATGTCCAGAGCCATGGGTAGAAGATGCTGTAGCTGAGAATCAACTGAAGATAACCTGGTTATGCACTCTCCCGGTAAATACACAAAAGATCTGGGAGGAACAAAGCAGCTGGGTTGCAGGGAAACGGAAGCAGAATACTCTAGCAAGGAAGCCAGCACCTGAGCCGGGTTTTAAACAAACGAACAGGAAGTAGGACACACAAAACAGCAAACTCCATTTTAACAAAGGGCAAAATCATTGACAAAGTTACCTAGAAAACCCGGAATACTGACACCGGCGTACTATGAGGGGCCCTGTGCCAGTTCCCGGCGCCCACGAGTGTGCCCCCCCTGCTAGCTCAGGGCCCCAGCACTTGCAATACTTACCTCTCCCTGCTCCACCGCTGTGACGTCTTCCGCGTTTCCTGACAGTGACATTCAGGTCAGAGAGCGCGATGAAGTCACGTCTGTGCACCATCTGCCTGAACAGTCACAGTGCAGAGAGCTGGAAGATGGCGATGCTGAGGAGTCCAGAGTAGAGCAGTGCCCAGCGAGGAGAGGTATTTCATTTTTTTAATGTTTGGAGCAATATATGGGGAGCATTATACACTGGAGAATTATATATGGGGCCCATCATACACTTGAGCATCATAGATAGGGCCCATTATACACTGGAGCATTATATATGGGGCCCATCATACACTGGAGCATTATATAGGCCCATCATACACTGGCGCATCATCCATGGGGCCCATCATATACTGGAGCATCATATGGGGCCCATTATATATGGTGCATCATATGGGGCACATTATATATGGAGCATCACATGGAGCCCATTATATATGGAGCATTATATTTGGGGACCATTATATTTGGAGCATTATATGGGGCTCATCATACACTGGAGCATCATATATGGGGCCCATCATATACTAGAGCATAATATGAGGTTCATTATTTATGGGGCATCATATAGGGCCCTTTATATATGGAGCATCATATGGAGCACATATGGGGCCTATTCTGTATGGAGTGTTATATGGAGCCCATTCTGTATGGCGCACTATGTGGTGCCCATAATACTGTATGGAGGACAATACTGTCCGGTTTTTGAGCTATTGTAGAATTTACAATAGATATCACTCATGTAATGTAAGAAGTGAAGTATTTGGCATTGTACTATACCTATATTTCTCTGCCGTATCAGAGCATCATAAATTGTGGTATGTGTTAAAGGGGCCCACTGACACTCTTTGGCCCGGGGCCCACGAAAACCTGAAGCCAGCCCTGCCTCCCCCCACAACTTTAGCCAAATAACCCCCAGTTTTCATTGCGTTACTATTATTATAAAGTAAATTAAGGTTGACAATCTTAAGTAATAAGAATTGATGTCGTTGGCATTGAAATGAGCACTGCAGGTGTGCTTACAGTCCTCCACTCACTGCCGACTTTTTTTCCCCATTGACTTGCATTGGGGTCAGGTTTCCAACTCCGACTCGACTGTTTCCGATAGTCTGCAGACTTTTGAAAAAGTCAGGTGGTCCGAAACCCGACTCGACCCTCCCGGAGGCAAAGTCGCTCATCTCTAGTAACAAGAGAATACAGTTTTTTGTGTGATTTCTCCTGAATAAGCCGATATCCAGTATGTGGTTGAAAACTACTTTTGAAGCACAGTGCAAAGCTCAGAAAGGAATGAGCACCATATTACAAGGCAGATTTTGCTGCACAGGTTTCAGTGTGCCATATCACATTTGCAGAGCCCCTGAGGTGCCAGAACTGCAGAACCCCCAAAGGTGACCCCATTTTACAAACTACACCTCTCAATTAATTCATGTAGGGGTGCAGTGATCGTATTGACACCACAGGTGTGTCACATAATTTTATACTATTGGGCAGTGAAGAAAAAATAATTTATATTTTTAGCAACAAGATTGTGTGTTAGCCCCAAATTTTACATTTTCATACTAGGAAATGGGTAAAAATGTCACCAAAATTTGTCCCACAATTTTTGCTGAATGTATAAATACCCCATGTGCGGCTGTACAGTACTGCTAGCCACACGGTTAGACTTATGAAGGACGGAGCGTTAGTTGCCTCTTGGAGAGCAGATTTTCCTAGAATAGTTTGTGGACTCCACATACAGAGCCCCTAAGTGCTAAAAAAGCAGAATTCCCCCTCAAGTCACCCCATTTTGGATATTATCCCCCTTTGGGAATTTATCTACGGGTGTAGTGATGATTTTGACTCTATAGGTATTTTACAGAAACATGCAGTAGTGGATGTTGCTAAGTGAAAATTGCTAACTGCCATTGTAGTGACTAGTACATCATAGTGACCAGTATGTTGATGTAACCAGTATGTTGAAGTGACTAGCACATTGTGCCAAGCTCATGCTTTTGTAGACATGCACCTGTAAATTAGGCAGGCTCTTATCATTACAGAAATTCCAAACTTGTGGGAGCTAAATGTGGTTTAGACACACTGGGGCTCAGAAGGGAGGTGAGCATTTGTTTTTGGGAGAGCAAAATTTGCTTAATTTCTTTTTGGGGCTAGGAGCCATTTCACTTTTACAGAGCCTTAGTACTATCAGTAACGTGGAAGCCCCCTATATTTTCATTGATAGATGACTAACCTGAGTGTCGACTTGCTTTTTTTTGTGGAATGAGTTGAAGCTATTATTGGGAAAATTTTACATAACATTTTGGATCACATTTATCATGCGTTCTATGCTGAGCACTTACTTTGGGGGTTTCCATCTTAGTCTCCGAGTGAAGTGACACATGAAACCCCTGAGGGATCCATTCACTGTAATGAGGCAGCAGAGTTACTTTGGACTCCATCTGGCCTCTGTTCAGTGGTGTCCTTTTTTTCAGAAGGGCACAAAACTATGGTCGACAACATTCACCTATTTACCTGCTTCTATCTATGGAGGTTTGTGTGAATGTGACTGACGTACTGAGAGCTTTCTTATACATATAAGTTATTAGCATTATTGTGTGAGCCTTTTTGCCACAAATTTCTACCTCTTATAATCTGGTTGCCTGTAATATTCCTCATCTGCAGTGATATTCAGGCTTTTAGCCTACACTGGTCAACACAAAAAAGTCATCAGCAAAGGTAATATGTCTATTTTATGGAGTTTGATGTGCTGATTCCAAAAATGTGCTTACTTTTGCTCCATAACATAAAGTTTCTGAGATAGAAGTATTTTTGTTATTACGTTATTTCTGCATTTTCAATGTATGTGTTTTTTCCTATGTTATTCCCATTTCTTTGCTTGTCTTAATTGTGATTTTTCTTACAGGGACAACATCAGTAAAGGTTTTGGTGAGTTTTATAGGAAGGAGTATTGGCAGTGCAGTCAACCAATGTTTCTCAGAACGTCAGATGTTATGAGGAGGAGCTAACTGTTATGAGGCGGTAAGATTTGAGTCAGTCAGAAAATGATGGTGATGGCTGCAAGGACTGGTATGTGAGTCTCTGACAGTAGACAGGCCTCTACAGGGATCTGAGCCCTGCCACAGGGAGATCGAAGGGAAGGCAGTGGACAGCCACCATTATGAGAGAATTTTCACTGCATTTCTGGGAGGGCAAGTTGCCTCAGAGGAAAGAAAACAGCTCAGCCACTGAGGGGAAACTGAGTGAGGGTCTCCACAGAGAGAGAACCTGAAAGCAGCCAATATCACACTGAGAAACTGCCTGTCTGCAAATGTTCATCTGTAGGGAATAGGCTGACCCGTTTACCTCACAACTGTCTATAGTTATCTACCAGATTACCTCCAGGAAAATCAGTTCTAAATGCAAGCTGCCTCTGTCATCTCTGGGAAAATATCTACACATACTGTAGTCGGCTCATCGCAATTTTTTTTGAGCTTGTCACCACCATTGAACTGAACTTACTCTACTGTTTGATCTGATTTAAAGGAGAAAAATGCCCCGACAGTGTATCAATCATCCGAACAGATTCTGCTATGTGTGTGATTCTTTTATAACAAATGTCCAAGTACATTCAATCACTCATGATATTAAAAAGATGTACCAGATGTACTTTAAGTGGGTGATCAATACAAAAGCTGGGCCTCTCATGTGATATGCTCTAGTTGTTCAAATGGTCTTCGTGACTGGTTGAATATGAGGAATGTGGTTGTGCCATTTGCTGTTCCCATGATTTGGAGAGAACCCAAAAATCATAGTAATGACTGCTACTTTTGTTTTGTCAAACTGAAGGGCTTTTCTACAAAGAACAAACATAAGATTAATTACAGTGAACTTGAATCTGCGATTAGGCCAGTTCCACGTGTTAGTTCCTTGCCAGTTCCTATACCATCGTTGTCTGGATTGGATGAAAATTAAGTAGAATATGAAGACTATGGAGTTAAAGCTACTGGCGAAGACATGGACACCTCAAGTCAAGAAGAGTATGTACCTGATGGAGCAGCCGAGCAGCCAGAATGCTTTACTCAACATGAATTAAATGATCTCATCAGAGACCTTTCATTGTCAAAAGATAAAGCTGAACTTCTGGCATCTAGGTTGAAACAGAAGAATCTTCTTCATGATGATGTCAAAGTCAATGTAACACCACAGGGAACTGCAAGCGCAAGAGTGGACCCTCAAGGCTGTGAAACAGACCTACCCCTGGACGAGCTGACCTAGTGGAGGCCGACCCCTATACAGGGTTCGTCAGGAGCAAGCCCGGAGGTCACTGGATCACGGTAGCTGTCAGGAACGGCACGGACGGAGGCCCAGGGGATCACGGATTGATCCCACCGTTGCCATCAAATGTAATGAACACACAGCAAATAAGTCTAATTGACCTTACACTTTACTGCAGGGGTGCTTATTTTATTTATCCCTCCGCTGCCACCAATACGTCATGAACTGCAGGGATTTATGCATATCCCACTTTGTAGTTCTGCTTTGGAACTCGCAGCTCTTCGGCGCCCCCCTTATCCTCAGGTCAGTCAGGGAACTGCACCTAGGATAATTAGTCGCCCGACGGGCCGCTTGGAGGTGTACTGGCTATTAGGCACGCTGCAGTGAGGGGATTATAACTACTCCTAGCCACAGTCAGCTAATACACTTATAAAACCCGCTCTGTCACTGCCAGCTATACCCAAAGCCCAGCACACACTCGCTGCCATCAGCCTCTGGTTCTAGAATGTGGGGTAGAGGCCACCCCAATTTAATAGCGTAGTTCACTTCAGGCACATGCAAATTCGTTATAGAGCATAGAGACGAACTAGTAATTTTATGTTTTACTCCAAAAAAATAGGCAGTGTTTACAAAGTATGAAAACATTTTACAAAGTGAGACAATTAAAAAATATGTACAATGCAGTTACAAATAAAAGGGTGTTAAGAAAAGAAATAAACTCATGTATTGCTTACATTATCTTAGGAAAAACCATGCTGGGGGTGGAACCATACATCATAATTCATGGATGAGGTCTTGAGGCAACAGCTCCCAGGCAGCAACTAACTGGGGGGGCTCAGTTGAAGACTTATAAGTCTGGGCTTGTGACATCACTAAAGGGGCTGGCTTGTGACAGTCCTCCCCCCTGCTCTCACAGTTACAATCTGGCTAAAAAACTTATCATAATCATAACTCGCAGAGGGTACCCCATATAGAAACGCACATACAGTCATGGCCAAAAGTTTTGAGAATGACACACATATTAATTTTTACAAAGTCTACTGCTTCACTTTTTCTAATGGCAATTTGCATATACTCCAGAATGTTATAAAGAGTGATCAGCTTAACAGCAATTACTTGCAAAGTCAATATTTGGCTAGAAAATGAACTTTATCCCCCAAAACACATTTCAACATTATTGCAGCCCTGCCTTAAAAGGACCAGCTAACCTCTTTTCAGTGATTGCTCCATTAACACAGGTGTGGGTGTTGATGAGGACATGGCTGGAGATCAATCTGTCATGATTAAGTAAGAATGACACCACTGGACACTTTAAAAGGAGGCTGGTGCTTGGAATCATTGTTTCTCTTCTGTTAACCATGGTTATCTCTAAGAAACACGTGCAGTCATCATTGCAATGCACAAAAATGGCCTAACAGGGAAGAGTATCGCAGCTAGAAAGATTGCACCTCAGTCAACAATCTATCGCATCATCAAGAACTTCAAGGAGAGAGGTTCCATTGTTGCCAAAAAGGCTCCAGGGCGCCCAAGAAAGACCAGCAAGCGCCAGGACCGTCTCTTAAAAGTGTTTCAGCTGCGGGATCGGGCTACCAGCAGTGCAGAGCTTGCTCAGGAATGGCAGCAGGCAGGTGTGAGTGCATCTGCACGCACTGTGAGGCGGAGACTCTTGGAGCAAGGCCTGGTCTCAAGGAGGGCAGCAAAGAAGCCACTTCTCTCCAGAAAAAACATCATGGACAGACGGATATTCTGCAAAAGGTACAGGCAGTTGGCTGCTGAGGACTGGGGTAAAGTTATTTTCTCTGATGAATCCCCTTTTCGATTGTTTGGGACATCAGGAAAATGCCTCATTCGGAGAAGACAAGGTGAGCGCTACCACCAGTCTTGTCTCATGCCAACTGTTAAGCATCCTGAAACCATTCATATGTGGAGTTGCTTCTCAGCCAAGGGAATCGGCTCTCTCACAGTCTTGCCTAAAAACACAGCCATGAATAAAGAATGGTACCAGAATGTCCTCCAAGAGAAACTTCTCCCAACCCTCCAAGAGCAGTTTGGCGATCAACAATGCATTTTCCAGCATGATGGAGCACCTTGCCATAAAGCAAAGGTGATAACTAAATGGCTCAGGGAACAAAACATAGAGATTTTGGGTCCATGGCCTGGAAACTCCCCAGATCTTAATCCCATTGAAAACTTGTGGTCATTGGTCAATCATCAAGAGACGGGTGGACAAACAAAAACCTAAAAATTCAGACAAAATGAAAGCATTGATTGTGCAAGAATGGACTGCTATCAGTCAGGATTTGGTCCAGAAGTTGATTGAGAGCATGCCAGGGAGAATTGCAGAGGTCCTGAAGAAGAAGGGTCAACACTGCAAATATTGACTTGCTGCATTAACTCATTCTAACTGTCAATATAACCTTTTGTTACTCATATGTTTGCAATTATTATATTTCTGTCTGTGATAAAAACATCTGTCAAACACACATAAAAACCAGAGGGCAGCAGATCATGTGAAAATATAATATTTGTGTCATTCTCAAAACTTTGGCCATGACTGTAGTATCATCTTTTCCAGCTTGTCGCTGGCATTCATCCACAACCAAACTCGAACTAGTTATTCCACACCATTCAGGAGAAACCCATTTCTCTGGATCTGTTGGCGCTGGAACCGTGAAAAACATGGGCTATGAAGCTTAATCGACGCACGTTGCAGAACTGTAACTTTCTTATTTTTATCATAAACTCGCAGCACTTTATGACCAAATGATTAGATTCCCATTATTGTCTATGAAAGAAGATGCACATGTTGGAGACAAAGAGACCCCCTGCTGGTAGGTAGAAAGCCAGTGACTAGCAATTCAGGTTACACTGGTCATGTGTGAGCTGTGGGGGAGGAACAAGGGGGGTGAGTGGCTGCAGTCTGTGAGTGAGAAGAAATTTGCAGGCTGAAGGGGGAGGTAGGGGGGTCGCTTGCCTGCAGCATGAGGCTGCAAAACATAATGAATGTAGTAGATGTCTTTGTGTGGGGAAGGTTCTGGAAAGGAGCTTTGCATGTGGGCCAAAATAGGGTACCATTACAGTAGCCGATACCAAGAGGGGCGGTTCAAGCAGTGAATGGCGACCGAGAATGAGTGGAAACACGGGGGGAGGATCCAGTGGTATGGGAGCCGGAGACACGGATCCCAGGACACCTGGCGGATACAGGAGGGACACCGGGAGTGTACTTCAGGATTGGACTACTGGACGACTGTAGCGGAAGCTGTGGAGAGAGGAGTTACTCGGGAGAAGGAAAGCCGATAGGACAGTCTACAGAAGCATGGATATATGGTGGGCAGAACAAGCACTAGGACACAAGCGTGCGGATGCAAGCAAAGCAGCGCATTTGTACTCGGGAGAAGTAGGAACACGAGCGCACGAGGCAGCAGGCACAGGTCAGAGTTATAGAGCGGATAAGAACTGAATAACCAGGCACCTCCCCTTAGAGGAGGTGTCCAGAAATACCCCCTTACTCGGATTGGCTACCGAGAACTACAGGGCTGAGGCATCCAAAAGTTTAAAACACCGAGAAATGTGCGGGTGCCCTTTTAAGGGACCCGGCGCATGCGCAGACACCGGGAAGAGTTAGAGAGCGGAAGCAGAGGGGAGACGTAGCGATGCCGAGCAGGGAGAGCGCACCGGAGCCTGGGACAGGAGCCAGAGGGACTGTTGCCTGCAGCAGGGGGCGGACCGCGGCGGACCGCGGCAGACCGGGTAAGTGACCTGCGGGCAGGTGGTGGCGGCAGGCACGGCAGCGGTGACAGTGTGTTATTATCGAAATTAACACTTTAGCACAAATTTTCACAGTTGATGGACCAATGGTGTACTGTAACAATGTGAATGGCCTCTTTGAAGAACTGAATCAAGTGTATTTTGTTGCAGATTGGCGATTGTTTATTGATTCATCCCAGAGAAGTTTGAAAGCAGAGTTGCTTCACAATGGAAATATGAAACCATCTATCCCTATTTCTCATTCATGTAATCTAAAGGAAAGTTATGGAAATCTGTCAGTTGTTTTGGATGCTATACAATATAAGCATCATCAATGGAATATCTGTGGAGATTTGAAAGTGATTGGTATGCTAATGGTAATGCAAGGAAGTTCACAAAATATTGTTTCTTCTTGTGTTTATGGGACAGTAGAAATACAGTAGAGCATTATGTTCGTTGTGATTGGTGATAGAGAAACATCTATGCTCCAGGTAGAGACAATGTTCAGCATAATCCTTTAGTTGCTCCAACAAAAATCTTTCATCCTCCACTACATATTAAATTAGGATTGATTAAAAACTTTGTGAAAGCCATGGCAAAGACAAATTAACAAGGGTTCCAGTTAGTGTTGAGCGATACGATACTGCAAATATCGGATATCGGCCGATATTAGCTGTATCGGCCTTTCGATTCCGAATACCGATATTTTCGTCATATCGAATACCGGAATCGGGATTGTCACTGTCATTGTCAGTGTCCGTCGGTCGGGTCTGTCACTGTCAGTGTCCGTCGGTCGGGTCAGGAGTCAGCGGCACTTACCTGGCAGAAGATCTCCGGCGGTCACGGCCTGGACTGCTTCATGGCCGCCATCCTCTTCTCCCCGGCGGTCAAATGCAGTTTCTCGCGATAACTGCAGTGACTGCTGGGTAATCCCGGCCGTAAAGCAGTCAGTCCGATGACGTCACCGCCGGGGAAGCAGGTAATCAGCTGTGCTGCGCCGGGATGACAGGCTCTGCCTGTCATTCTGATGTAGCAGAGCTGGATCGTCGTGGGACACTCGTTACTATGGACTGCGTCGTACAGGTGGTATACTGCTGTTTTTTTTTTTTCATTTTTTTACAGGAGATCGATGGCGTCGCAAGATGAGACTATAATAAAAGTAATGAAAACTGTGTTGTGTTTTTTATTAAATTAAAACATTTTTTTATGAACATTCACCCGTCCGGGTACATCAACAATTTAACTATTTACATATTTAACTATTTACATACAGGGACCCTGTCCGGGTTATTTATAATTCTTTGGCAGGGGTGTTCCAGGTACCACCTGGTACTCTTCTGATGCTTGCCAAACATCCGAGACACCAAGGACCACCAGGACCTGATGACGTCGTGTGGCCTGTACAGTCAAGTCGTGACCCGCTATCTGGGTCTGTGTGGCCACCTCTTTCATCTCCCTCCGGGTCTGGACCCCTATGTCCCGGACTGAACGAACCCCAGGGGGCCTAACAGGCGCCGGGTACGGGCCAGCTATAGTTATCATGTCCATAGCTGGGGCTGCTGAGGAGACCACTGAGGGAGGCTGGGGAGATTTACAGCGTGGGGCACTTGTGCAGAGGCCTGGTTGGGGGAGGCTGAAGGCTCGGAGGGTCTGTCAGTTTCCTGACACTCTGGGGAGTAGGGGTCGCACCTGGTAACATTTAGGGCGCACCATCCATTGTAACCCCAGTGTCGGGTGTAAGTCACCAAGTCTCCTGGCAACAGGTCCCTCCCCGGGTGTCCTTCTGGGAGGTGAGTCTCCACGTCCCGCCGGGTCACAAAGACTTCTAAATAAAGTCCAGGCTCCTGGATGAAGCCCCAACCACCTTTCAATTTAAAGCTCCGTACTGCACCCTTACGCCGCGGCTCCCTCAGGGTACCTTTATCTTTTCTCATCCGGTCCTTATCTGCCCGGTCCTTCTCGATGTGACGTTGGTGAAGTTTCTGGGATTCGCGCTGCTCCCTTTGTCGCTCTGCTTCCTTCTCCCAACGTCTCCACTCTTCCTCCTGACGCCGGTTGTAATTCTCCTCCAGCATCTCCACGTCTCCACCATCAAACTGCAGCTTATGATGTCCGGTTTGCGGCAGCTCTCCTGGCGCCCCCCAGTCCTGGCGGCGCTCACCTGCGGAGGAAGCAGCCGGCTCTGGAACAGATGACAGTCGGGGCTCCGGTACAGACTGGTAGACCTCTGGTGCCTGCGCGGCCTCCTCCATGAGGACGGGTGTCGCTTCTTCTGTCTCAGCAACGGGGGCAGACAGCGGGATCTGGGGTGCTGCCGGTGCAGAGGTTTTTGCAGGAACGGGTGCCTCCACTGCGACGTCAACCGGATCATATTGCAAGGGCTGGGATGCCCGCACGGACTCCTCTACTAGAACGGGTGCCTCACCTTCCGGTACAGACACTTCAGGTAAGAGGGATTGGCGCCGCTCCAAGTTTAGTTTTAGGGCACGCCAGCTGGCTTCCATCCTGGCGACCTCCTCCCGGTGCCGGGCCAGGTCTCTCAGGGTATCCTCCGCTTCTTGCAGCGTAGGAGGGTTTCCAGGCCGGGTGCCCAACGGTGGTTCCGTGGCGATCGGGTCGCTTCCGTGGGGGGAGAGCTCTGACTGCTCCATCCCTTCACACTTCTGCTCGTGTCCATTAGCCATCTCTGCCAAGTCACATGTGTCATTAGCATCTGGAGAGGGCCCCTCTTTTGTAGTGAGGCGGGACCTTCGTGTTAGTTTCCGCACACTGAGGAGGATGAGGAGGCGGAACTCAAGAGCTGTGGGGCACGATCTTACATTGCAGTACCATTTAGAGTGGTCGGCCACTGAGTGAGTGTACACCCACGAAGAGCACGCCCTTCTTCTTCACCAGTGCCTCGTCGTGACGCAGATATGGCGGAAAAATGGCAAATACATTCTCTGATGATTTTAGCAATTCTCAAGCACAAAACCAGTGCAATTCAGGCACACAGGACTCGCTTATAGCGAGCTACAGAATCCTGTTCGTGACGCCCAAGTTGAGTCGCACAGAGCAAGAGGTTTTGGGGGTACTCGGCACCGAGCCCGTCGACTTCTATGGGGTATGTCACGGCTTTACCCGGCAATTGAATCAGAGTCTATTTTACTATGTAGAAGTGTATAAACTATAAATATATGTATATATATATGTCACAATGACATGTATATATATATATATATATATATATATATATATATGTATTCTATGTGTGTATATTTTGTGTTTACAACGAAAGAAAGGTTTTTTTTTTGTTGCGATTTTTTGTTCCCATAGACTTACATTGGACTTCCGGTATCGGAATCGGATATCGACGATATTTAGTGATATCGGCGATACCATTTCGATACGATATTTTTAGATATCGAGCAGTATCGCTCAACACTAGTTCCAGTACATTTCACAGAAATTCTCCAGCATTTCACCAGCAAAACTGAAGGAAGGGGTAATTGTTGGTCCTCAGATCAGAGAGCTTATGAGAGATGATGTTTTTGAAGGAACTCTAAGGCTATGTGTACATGTAGCGTTTTTAATATTTTTGTCGCATTTTTTACGTGGCGTAATCGCTTAAAAAGACTTAGAAAACGCATCCCATGCAATCCTATGGGAATACGCATTGCTGTGCCATGCTGCGTATTTTTGCAGAGCTCAATCGCTTCGTGTAAAAATAAGCAGCATGTTCATTCTTTTTGCGTAATCGCGGCGTAGGATTGAATTGAAACGCTCACTTCACGCATGTGGCTATGCCCACCCTGCGTGAAGTGAGCGCTTCATGTGCGCTTGGTACCCAGGGTCTGGAGGAGAGGAGACTCTCCTCCAGACCTGGGTACCATATTCCTGTTAAAAATAGAATTAAAATAAAAATATTGATATTCTCAGCTTCCGGCGGCCCCAGAGTCTTCCCGCTCCTTAGCGACACAGCCGGCAAGTTCCGTTCCCAGGGATGCATTGCCAGGATGACCTTTGTGACATCGCGGTCGAGTGACAAGTGTGAAGAACCTGTCGATCAGTTTTCCAAGCGATGCTAAAGATTGCTTGGAAAACGCTAGCATTCTGCAAGCTAATTACGCTTGCAAAATGCTTGTGCTTTGCGGGAAAATGCATACTAATTACGTATGCGTTTTAAATGCGGCGGGGAGTTGCACAAATGCTCCTCAAAATTGCGGAGCATTTGCGCAACGTGGGCACATAGCCTAAGGCTATGTGCCCACGTTGCAGAATATAAGCAGAATTTTCCTCAGCAAATCCGCACCCCTTGACCAAAAAAAGCATGAGGATTTTTACGCTTTTTTGTCAGGTTTTTGAAGTGGTTTTGATGCGTTTTTCATGCGTTTTTGATGCGTATTTCCTATGTCATTTTATGGCTGTGGAATCGCCACGATTCTGCAAAATTCATTAACATGCTGCGCTTTTTTCCACAATGCGATTCCGCTGTAGAAAAAAATGTAGCATGAGCACAGCAATTGCGGATTGTATTTATAATGCATGGTCTGCGGTTCGTAAGCATTTTTTAAGCGTTTTCGCAGCTGCAAAACTGCTGAGAAAACGCTTAAAAAACGCAACGTGGGCACATAGCTTAAATGATAAGGAATTGAGATCTTGGAAAAGCTTCAAGTGGATCTGTGAAAACTTCATAGGAAAACAAAAAAACTCCAGATTATGTTGAAGGTGTTGAGGAACTGCTAAATGCATACCAGTGTCTTGGATGTCGCATGTCTCTGAAAATACATTTTTTGCATTCACATTTAGATTTCTTCCTTCAAAATCTTGGGGATGAAAGCGATGAACAAGGCGAGCGGTTTCACCAGGACATTAAAGTAATGGAACACCGCTACCAGGGTTTTTGGAATGATTCAATGATGGCAGATTACTGTTGGATGTTATATAGGGACAACCCTTGAAAATCGTATCAATGATAGTCTAATGTCAAGCACTTTTAATTTCTACTCATATTTTGGTTTCTATTTTGCATGTAAAATTATTTTGGTTCAATAAAAACTGTTTTGTAAGGTGAAGCATTTTTTTCTGATATGTAATTACTGTTTTCTTAATGTCGCCAGTATATTTCCTATACCTGATGCTGCTCCATGGAAACTATACGTGCTACAGAAAAACTATATACATTTTTGAAATCAGGACTAAAAGATGATTCAGAAAAGCACAAAGTCACCTGCGATAATTGCAAAAAATATTTTTTGTAGACCTGTGCTGTTCTGAATCCTAGTAGTGTTCTCCTATTTGCTAGGGACCTTTAGGGTCATGAAGGGCGAGCCAATGTTGAGCTGGGATGCCATTTCGATATCTAGGGTGCCAAAATCCGCAGCAAGTAGCACCATTATCAGAAGTCAAAATAGAGTGGATATCCCATCTAAGTACTATGTCTCTGTGGCGGTATCCCATTTAGTTATGTTGCCTAGCATCTACAAGAGATTGGTGTGTACTGTTCAACAGAAAATACCCAATGCCCTTAGTGCTCTCATGCATGTTGTTTTGTGTGCTTTCTGTTTGATTGGATCTCCTTTCAGAGAACAAAGCTCCATAGACTGGAGAAGCAGCCAGTAACAGATCTCACACTGTACTCCATGCGACCAAGCCTCTATGAACTGAGGTGACATCAGTAAGATTACCTCAGTTAACAGGCCCAGGTTCTCACAAGGGCAGCGCAAGAGCCAGAATGATGAGCGATAACATCAAAAAATAGGAGACTCAGCGTCATTTTTTTAGGGTCTCCTCATTTTTAATAACCAGCAAAGGAAAAGCAGACAGCTGGGGACTGATATTAATAGGCTGGGAAGGCCAATGAATATTGGCACCGCACCTTCTCAGCAAAAGAAGACTAGCTCACAGCTGTCTGCTTTCCCTTGGCTGGTTACTAAAATTAGGGGTAACCCCAAGTTTTTTTTTTTACTTGTTTATTTATTCATCTATTAAGAAGTACAGTAAAATACACGTGAAAGGCCCTGCTCTACTCCTCCATTTAGACCTTCGCCTCCTGGTTCAAGATTTTTTTTTAATCTATGTTCTTCTATTATTTTTAATCATTTTCATATCCACATTTGATTGCAGGGAAATAATCCTGCTCTTATCCCCATTTTGCTTACTTTTGCAGCCCATAGCCCTTACTGCAAACATTTTACAGCACCAAAGTTCGGGTCCCCATTCACTTATATGGGGTTTGGGTCCGGGGTTAAATTCGAGTAGCCGATCCGAACTTTGGTCTTAAGTTTGGCCAAACCTGATGAACATGAACTTCCACAGGTCTGCTCATTGCTATTAATAATGTACATTGCTAGACATATTACACAACAAAATATATTGCAACAATACACGTGTCTTTCAGGGGTAACGTGGGCAGAGCTTCCATCTTCTTACAGATGCACAGGACAATGATTATTCCTTTCATGCAGTTAAACAGTTAACTTATTCTGCACATATTTACCAGCTGAAAGTGTTACATCTTTTCACATCAGTTTACTGTTTCGCAGCAATATTTTGGTTGTTAAAATGGCATTTAAAGCACAGATAATAAAGGCAATAATGAGAATTTGTTGAGAAGCTGGAAAAAATATGGTAATGCTAAAAGCTTTTCCAGGCAGAAAATGTAACCTTGTTGATGTGTGTTAAAAATCCCATTTGGAATAAACGGGCAATTTATCTGTTTCTTTATGCCTAAATCACATTTCTGATAAATATACTCAGGAACAACAGAGAGACAATTATTTTCACCACATTTCCATTACTCTTCCTTCTAAACATAGAGCATTTTGTATTACAGTTGCTAGTAAGAGGAGAGCGACGTAGAAACAATTTCTGAGCTGTTGATTTTCAGTTGCGTTTTTCTTTACACTTCTCAAATGTTAAAATCTTTTCTTTTATAATTAATAAATTGTTTAAAAACAAGTGGAACAACTGTTCCCAATTTTTAACTGCACTCTTTAGTGAGATACATTTTTTTTAGGATGATATGAGAACAATAAGCAAGTTGGTGCAGTAGCATTTATGAACATGCCACACACTAATGGTGAGTAGAATTGTAAGGTAGTGTTGCAAACATTATATGTAAAATTAACATCCATTGTCCTAAATGAGCACAAAGAATCAGTTGTTTAAAGAGAACCTGTCATCAGGATCATCCATGTTAAACCAAAGGTATGGGCAGAATGCTGCTGTCATATTGATTGATTACATACATTTAGTGTAAAAATATGTAGCCTGGTTTTCGATAAATCAGCATGATAAATTTTGGTTTCCTCAGATGCTAATTTTCCTCTGTGTTTCAAGGCGGGACTTATGAGCGGGACTGTGGGTAGTCTCTTGGCTCTGAGGGCTCAGACTCTGTTGCATTCATCATGACGCATTCATTTAAATTTTGGACTGGCTCCATCTTAGCTGTGGATGTCGCTCTTGTTGATGGTGGTCTTCATGAAAATGGCGCTGGAAGTGGCGCATGCACAGAATGAGATCTCAGCTCAATGACGAACTGAGATACATTGTGCGCATGCGCCACCTCTGGCAGTAAGCGTAGCATGGTTTTTGTATCACACAGCATGTGCAGGGCATGGCAGCAGCAGATCAGAATTGGGTACATGATAGGATGAAGAGTTTGCGCAGGTTGGGAATAGATGGAGACAGTGCTGGAAATGTGAGAAGTGAAAAGTGTTTTTGTTGTAATCTCTGCAAATGAATTGTGGCTGAAGAAGTTGCCATATCGAACTGAGCAAGATGGAAAAGATGGGAAAAGTAAATTACTCCACCAGAAAGCACGTCAGCTGTAAGTCACTATCTGTAACTGTACCGTAATCTCCTATATTTTCTGCAGCACTGGTATCTACCACTATACTATAAGTGTTGGTGTTTGTGAAAAGAGTTATTGTCAGTAACAGCACAGTCATTTGTTGAGGTTCCCCTATACCCTCAATTAGGGTGTGACACCATAGTTATAATCAGGATTACATGGTTAGGGGCCCACTGAGATGTTTCCCCCCCTGAGCTGAACCCCAAGCTACACCTCAGCTCACAACTCACCATCTTCATAATTTATCTCAGAAGGTTATCTCACTTAAAGTCGACCTTTCACCAAATTTTTCATGTTGAACTGGACATGTGATGTAGTAGTGGCTGAAGTTCCATATTTGACAGAATATAACACACAACACTCATGTAACTGGGATATCATCTGTGCATGTAGCTAGCAGTACTGTCAAATAATTAGAGGGGGCAGAGTTAGGCTATGTTCCCACATTGCATTTTTGCGGCGTTTTTTTATTGCAAATTTTATGCTGGGTTTTACAGTTGGGTTTCACACCCATCCTCAAAAAGCCCTCCCTCGACTCATCCTCTGCGTCTAGCTATCGCCCGATATCTCTTTCCCCTACGCCTCAAAACTACTGGAACAGCATGTATATCTTGAACTGTCCTCCCACCTCTCCTCCTGTTCCCTCTTTGACCGGTTACAATCAGGCTTCCGACCGCATCACTCAACTGAAACTGCCCTAACTAAAGTCACTAACGACCTGCTAAACGCCAAGAGCAAGCGACACTACTCTGTCCTCTTTCTCCTGGACCTGTCTTCTGCCTTCGACACCGTGGACCATTCCCTCCTGCTACAGATTCTCTCATCTCTTGGCATCACAGACTTGTTCCTATCCTGGATCTCATCATACCTAACAGACCGAACATTTAGTGTCTCCCTCTCACACACCACCTCCTCACCTCGCCTCCTGTCTGTCGGTGTTCCTCAAGGCTCAGTCCTAGGACCCCTACTCTTCTCCATCTACACCTTCGGCCTGGGACAGCTCATAGAATCCCACGGCTTGCAGTATCACCTCTACGCCAATGATATGCAGATCTACCTATCTGGACCTGACCTCACCTCCCTACTGACCAAAATCCCACAGTGTCTGTCTGCTATCTCAGCCTTCTTTTCTGCTCGCTTTCTCAAACTGAACATGGACAAAACAGAATTCATCATCTTTCCCCACCTCATTCTACCCCTCCACCAGACTTATCCATCAATGTCAATGGCTGTTCTCTTTCCCCAGTCCCGCATGCTCGGTGCCTTGGGGTAATCATCGACTCTGCCCTCTCTTTCAAACCACATATCCAAGCCCTCGCCACCTCCTGCCGCCTCAAAATCAAAAATATTTCCCAGATCCGCGCATTCCTCAACCATGAAACCACAAAAACACTAGTGCATGCCCTTATCATCTCCCGCCTCGACTATTGCAACCTCCTACTGTCCCCTAGCACTCTGGCACCACTCCAGTCCATCCTACACTCTGCTGCCCGACTAATCCACCTGTCTCCCCGCTATTCCCCAGCCTCTCCCCTGTGCCTGGCCCTTCACTGGCTTCCTATTGCCCAGAGGCTCCAGTTCAAAACCCTAACCATGACATACAAAGCCATCCACAACCTTTCACCTCCATACATCTGTGACATGGTCTCCCGCTACTTACCTACACGCAACCTTCGATCCTCTCAAGATCTCCTTCTCGACTCCCCCTGATCTCTTCTTCCCACAACCGCATACAAGACTTCTCCCGGGCTTCCCCCATACTCTGGAACTCCCTGCCACAAAACATCAGACTTTCACCAACAATGGAGACCTTCAAGAAAAACCTGAAGACCCACCTGTTCCGACAAGCCTACAACCTGCAGTGATCCTCAGTCCAGTGATCCTCAGTCTACTGAACCATCGCACGACCAGCTCTACCCCTTCCTAGTGTATTCTCACCCATTCCTGCAGACTGTGAGCCCTCGCGGGCAGTGTCCTCTCTCCTTCTGTACTTGTGTGTCCCTTGTCTAGCACATGTTTATTGTACCTGTCTATATTTTTCCCTTTTCATTTGTAAAGCGCCATGCAGGGGTGGGATTCAAATTTTTAACAACAGGTTCTGTGTTTGTGTGTAGGAAAACCACACCCATTTTTAAGCCACACCCATTTACACGCACCTTTTCCTCAAACATATACAAACCTCTAGGAGCACACACAGACCCCACAAGTGTGCAGAACCCCCCAGGAGCACACACAGACCCCACAAGTGTGCATAACCCCCTAGGAGCACACACAGACCCCACAAGTGTGCATAACCCCTAGGAGCACACACAGACCCCCACAAGTGTGCAGAACCCCCTAGGAGCACACACAGACCCCCACAAGTGTGCAGAACCCCCCAGGAGCACACACAGACCCCCACAAGTGTGCAGAACCCCCTAGGAGCACACACAGACCCCACAAGCATGCAGAACCCCCTAGGAGCACACACAGACCCCCACAAGTGTGCATAACCCCCCCAGGAGCACACACAGACCCCCACAAGTGTGCATAACACCCCCAGGAGCACACACAGACCCCCACAAGTGTGCAGAACCCCCTAGGAGCACACACAGACCCCCACAAGTGTGCAATCATCCCCTGAAACTCCACTATACAGCCCCAAGTATCTGCCCCCAACCCGTTAATAAATCCTCCTCGGTGTCACTGAGGACTCTGACCTGTGATTTCCCTCCTGCAGCTACAGACGCCGGCATCAGACTGCAGAGACCAATGGACGCTTCTCTTCCTGGCTTTGGCAGAACACGCCCCCTCCTGGTATGACGCGCCTCCAGAAACGACGTCACACCTGGAAGGAGCGCAGACAGTCTAGCACAGTGATGGCAAACCTTTTTGAGACCGAGTGCCCAAACTGCAATCTAAAGCACACTTATTTATCGCAAAGTGCCAACACGGCAATTTAACCGGAATACTGAGGTTTTAGATTAGAAAAACAACTCCATACTGTATAATCGCCACACATGATGCTCCATACTGAATAATGGCCACACATGATGCTCCATACTGTATAAAGGCCACACATGATGCTGCATGCAGTATAATGGCCCCACATGATGATGCATACAGTATACTGGCCACACATGATGCTGCATACTGAATAATGGCCCCATATACTGCTGCATACAGTATAATGGCCCACATGATGCTCCATACTGAATAATGGCCCCATATACTGCTGCATACAGTAAAATGGCCCCACATGATGCTCCATACTGAATAATGGCCCCATATACTGCTGCATACAGTATAATGGCCCCACATGATGCTCCATACTGAATAATGGCCCCATATACTGCTGCCTACAGTAAAATGGCCCCACATGATGCTCCATACTGAATAAAGGCCCCATATACTGCTGCATACAGTAAAATGGCCCCACATGATGCTCCATACTGAATAATGGCCCCATATACTGCTGCATACAGTAAAATGGCCCCACATGATGCTCCATACTGAATAATGGCCCCATATACTGCTGCATACTGTATTATGGCCCCACATGATGTTCCATACTGAATAATGGCCCCATATACTGCTGCATACAGTATAATGGCCCCACATGATGCTCCATACTGAATAATGGCCCCATATACTGCTGCATACAGTATAATGGCCCCACATGATGTTCCATACTGAATAATGGCCCCATATACTGCTGCATACAGTATAATGGCCCCACATGATGCTCCATACTGAATAATGGCCCCATATACTGCTGCATACAGTATAATGGCCCCACATGATGCTCCATACTGAATAATGGCCCCATATACTGCTGCATACAGTAAAATGGCCCCATATACTGCTGCATACTGTATAATGGCCCCATATACTGCTGCATACAGTATAATAGACCCACATGATGCTCCATACTGAATAATGGCCCCATATACTGCTGCATACAGTATAATGGCCCCACATTATGCTCCATACTGAATAATGGCCTTGCATAAAAAAAAACTACTCACCTCTGCCCGTTCCAACGCTGATATCGCTTCCTCATCTATCACACACACACACAGCGTCTCACACACACACACACACACACACACACACACACACACAGCAGCTTCACACACACACACACAGCGTCACACACACACACACAGCAGCTTCACACACACACAGCAGCTTCACACACACACAGCAGCTTCACAGGCACAGCGGCCAGACTCACCTCTCCATCCAGCAGCTTCCTTCTTCTCACTTCCTGGTCTAGAATTTAGCCAGGAAGAAGGAGCTGCGCACAGCCATCAAGGTGACGGCTGTGCACAGCTCCCAGCCCCATACAGTGTGACGTGGGTGGCTGTGTCTGCTGCCGGCCGCGTCACAGTACAGCAGGCACGGCCGCACACAATTTGCTGTGCGGCCGGCCCTGTGCAGGTGCTGGGGCAGTACCGGATCGCGGCCCTGAATCTCCCCGGTTCGGGGAACCGGCTACTTTTTTAACAAGCAGGTTCCATCGAACCGGGGAGAACCGGCTAAATCCCACCCCTGGCGCCATGGAATAAATGGCGCTATATAAATGTATAATGATAATAATAATAATACAGTACCCGTAAAACCTATGAGAATTCAGAAATCTGATGCACACACATTGTTTCTTTTTCCTGACTGAATTGGAAAACTGCTGTGTTTTTGAAAACTGCAGCATAACACTTCTTTCAGCAGTTTCTCAGCCATAGAAAGCAATGAGTAAGTGCAAAGATGCAGCAAAAAATGCAGCCATCAGGCTTTGCTGCATTTTTGGTGCAAAAACCTCAGGAAGTTGCATCATAGTTTATTTTTGAGGGGGCACTACATTTTATCAGCATGCACTTGAAACAATAAAAACAAAACACAAAGGCATCAAAACTTGCTTTTTTGTAAGCAGCTTCTTTACTGTCAAAAAGCAGGTTTTGCCTGCAAAAAAATGCAACGTGTGAACATACTGTAGCTATAAAATGGAGCTGGGAGTTGTCGCAGTTGAGGTGGTCTATCCCACCCAGAGCTACCAACAGGCTTCTGTCCTGTCACAAGGGTAACAAAGGTGGCTCCGGTTCTTTCTCACCACTTACTGTAGGTGCAGCAACAACAAACACTATTAGGCTGTGGTTCCACGGTCTGGAACCACAGCGCTTTGGACGGAGCGGAAATTCCGCTCCGTCTAAGCCCCGCCCCCTTTCTGACGCGCGCTCTTTCCGGAGGTGTTCAGGACACCTCCGGAACACCTCCGGAAAGAACGCAGGGCTACATAGCCCTGTGTTAAATTCTGTTGCGGCGACGCACCGTCGCCGCAACACGAGAGGACATGCTGCGGTCTGAAAAGACGCGCCGCATGTCCGTTTACGCAGGTCTGCCACCTGCGTGTTGTTACGCATAGTGGAGACGGGATTTCTTGAAATCCCCTCCACTATGCTGTAACATCTGGACGCTGCGTTTTTGGCGCTGCGCCAGCGCACAGCGCCATACACGCAGCGTTTACTGATCATGGAAACTCACCCTTACCTAACTGGTTAAAAGGCTGAGAACAGCATGTGATAGCAGACTCCACTGTTGGTGGCACAGGTTTACTCAGCTCCTCATCCTGCCTCACCATTGTGCATGTACAGCATTCACACATATGAAATCCCAACTGTGACATTACACTAGCGCTAAACAGAGACTTGGACTGAGACACATGACAAATGATCATTCTATACCATTGCTACATTGCAGCATAGTTCAACTGAACAATCTGCAAGGTGCCATGATTATGACAAGCAAGTTGCCCACAGAATCATTTGAATTTTTTGCATTTTTTTTCCTTGTGGTGTCACCTTGCTTGTGTGACCTCAATTCTGGGCTATGATACAGCAAAGGCATACAATGACTTGTTATAGCCTTCACTGAAGAGGCATGTGCACACATCTTTTTCTGGAAGATATGCTCCATAATGTGAAAAAGTGCTAAATAAATGGTAAAACGAATGAACATATGCGCTGCAATTTTTTAAAAAACTTGCTGAGACACAGAGTAGTTAAAAGAAGTGACCTGACCATTCTTCAGGTGGATTGTGCTTGGAAGCCACTCACTAGCTTATTCAATACAATTAAAACAAAAAAACAAAACAAAAAAACACCAGCAACAAAGATGTCAAAAAATTATCTGACATTACCCTGCAAAAAAACACTACATTAAAAAAACGCTGTCATTTCCTGAAGTGTCTTCTGTTTGAAAAGCTCGTTGGGATTACACACTAAAATTTTGTCATGTGCCCACACTCAAAGCTTGGGAATATGGCTGTATGCTACCTGTGGATCATTCTCCAACAGGACTTGGCACTTGTCCACACTGCCAAAAGTACCAATACCTGGATTACAAACAACAGTATCACTGTGCTTGATTGGCCAGCAAACTCGCCTGACCTCAACCCCATAGAGAATCTATGCCGTATTGTCAAGAGGAAGATGAGAGACACCAGACACAACAATGCAGACAAGCTGAAGGCTGATATCCAAGCAACCTGGGCTTCCATAACACCTCAGCAGTGCCACAGGCTGATCGCCTCCATGCCATGCTGCATCGATGCAGTAATTGATGGAAAAAGAGCCCCGACCAAGTATTGAGTGCATTTTCTGAACATACATTTCAGTAGGCCAACATTTTGGATTTTAAAATAATTTTAAAAGCTGGTGTTATAAAGTATTCTAATTTACTGAAATAATGACTTTTGGATTTTCATTGGCTGTAAGCCATAATCATCAACATTAACAGAAATAAACACTTGAAATAGATCACTCTGTTTGTATTGACTATATATTATGAGTTTCACTTTTTGTATTGAAGAACTGAAATAAATTAACTTTTTGATGATATTCTAATTTAGTGAGAAGCACCTGTAGATAGATAGATAGATAGATAGATAGATAGATAGATAGATAGATAGATAAACCTGACCAGCACCTCCTAAGTGTGAACAGGTGGAAGCTGCAATGACTGCATTATAAAGAAAAAGAAAACACAGCAGCAATCTGTATGAGCCAAGATATATGCAAAGACTGAAAACATTGTATCTAAACTTTGTTACTACTCAAAAAGATGTACTTACAAAAATGAAGGTTCTTAGCACATAAATTGGCCAATTCATGTATGCCCATCAACCATGGCAAGGTGACCTTCCTCTGATGGGTCCTATTCTACTGTACATGCCACTCTTGGGCTATCAGCCTACAGTTAAGGCCTCTTTCACACTTCAGTTGTGTGACGTCCGCCCAAGTGTGAAAATGGCGGATCCGTCAGAAAAGTGTAAAAACGGATGTAAAACGGATCAGTTTTCTGACGGATCCGCCAAGAAGTTTTCAACCGGAAATGATGAAATTTTCGTTCCAGAAATGTAAGTTTGCAAGTCCGGAAGCAGGGAGAGAGAGAGAGAGAGAGAGAGACCGGACAGTGTTGTCAGCATTTTCAATGGTTTTCTATGGAGGCGACGGATCCGCGGGCGAATTCCGTCAAAGATGGATGCCAGCGGATCCGCCGCCCATAGGCGGCCATTAAACAAAATGGCGGATGCGTCGGATCCGCCATAGTCCGCCATTTTGGCGGACCAAAAAAAAACGTTGCATTGGACGTTTTTCTGAAATGACGGACGCCAATTTTTTGGCGGATCCGTCAAAAAAACTGACCTAACGGGTGACCATCCGTCAAAATCCCTCACTAATGCAAGTCAATGGGAAAATGACGGATCCGCCAAAAAAATGGTGGATCCGTTTTTTTCACATTTTGACGGATTTTGACTGACGTCGCACGACTGAAGTGTGAAAGAGGCCTAAGTCGACAAACAGGTCTCTCCCAGGCATGTACAGTATAATGCAGTCATTGTAGCTTGCACCTGTTCACACTTAGGAGGTGCTGGTCAGGTTTTTCTTTCTATTTTACTATTGGAGGTTGGATTCCCTACAACATGATTCTGCATTCCTCCCATTAGCCTACAGGTGATTTTATCCAGCTCTGCTTGCCCATGTGAATTACAGACTCAAAGTCCGGGAGGGAGAGACAGGTTTGTCCGATGGCCCAAAAGTGGCATGTACAGTAGGTTAGGACCCATCAGAAGGAGATCACCTTGCTATGGTTGATGGGCATCCATGAATTGGCCATTTTATGCACAAAGAACCTTCATTTTTGTAAGTACAGCTTTTAAACTAGTAAAGTTTAGATACAATGTTTTCAGTCTTTGCATATACAGTGGGGGAAATAAATATTTGATTCCTTGCTGATTTTGTAAGTTTGCCCACTGACAAAAACATGAACAGTCTATAATTTTAAGAGTAGGTTAATTTTAACATTGAGAGATAGAATATCAAAAGTAAAATCCAGAAAATCACATTGTATAAATTATAACCATTTATTTGCATTTTGCTGTGAGAAATAAGTATTTGAACTCCTTTCAGTAAGAAAAATCCAGAAATGCTGTATATATAGACTGAAGGTAATTGCTTCATGTGAATATTCCAAATATCCTATCAAGATATACAGTGCCTTGCGAAAGTATTTGGCTCCCTGGAACTTTTCAACCTTTTCCCACATATCATGCTTCAAACATAAAGATACCAAATGTAAATTTTTGGTGAAGAATCAACAACAAGTGGGACACAATTGTGAAGTTGAATGAAATTTATTGTTTATTTTAAATTTTTGTGGAAATACAAAAACTGAAAAGTGGGGCGTGTAATATTATTCAGCCCCTTTACTTTCAGTGCAGCAAACTCACTCCAGAAGTTCATTGTGGATCTCTGAATGATCCAATGTTGTCCTAAATGACTAATGATGATAAATATAATCCACCTGTGTGTAATCAAGTCTCCGTATAAATGCACCTGCTCTGTGATAGTCTGAGGGTTCAGTTTGAAGCACAGAGTGCATCATGAACACCAAGGAACACAACAGCCAGGTCCGTGACAATGTTGTGGAGAAATTTAAAGCCGGATTTGGATCCAAAATGATTTCCAAAACTTTAAATATCCCAAGGAGCACTGTGCAAGCAATCATATTGAAATGGAAAGAGTATCATATCACTGCAAATCTACCAAGACCTGGCCGTACCTCTAAACTTTCATCTCAAACAAGGCGAAGACTGATCAGAGATGCAGCCAAGAGGCCCATGATCACTCTGGATGAACTGCAGAGATCTACAGCTGAGGTGGGACAGTCTGTCCATAGGACAACAATCAGTCGAACACTGCACAAATCTGGCCTTTATGGAAGAGTGGCAAGAACAAAGCCATTTCTCAAAGATATCCATAAAAGTGTCATTTAAAGTTTGCAACAAGCCACCTGGAAGACACACCAAACATGTGGAAGAAGGTGCTCTGGTCAGATGAAACCAAAATCAAACTTTTTGGCAACAATGCCAAACGATATGTTTGGCATAAGGCAATACAGCTCATTACCCTGAACACACCATCCCCACTGTCAAACATGGTGGTGGCAGCATCATGGTTTGGGCCTGCTTTTCTTCAGCAGGGACAGGGAAGATGGTTAAAATTGATGGGAAGATGGATGAAGTCAAATACAGGACCATTCTTGAAGAAAACCTGTTGGAGTCTGCAAAAGACCTGAGACTGGGACGGAGATTTGTCTTCCAACAAGACAATGATCCCAAACATAAAGCAAAATCTACAATGGAATGGTTCACAAATAAACGTATCCAGGTGTTAGAATGGAGTCCAGACCTGAATCCTATTGAGAATCTGAGGAAAGAGCTGAAAACTGCTGTTCACAAACGATCTCCAACCAACCTCACTGAGCTCGAGCTGTTTGCCAAGAAAGAATGGGCAAGAATTTCAGTCTCTCGATGTACAAAACTGATAGAGACATACCCCAATCAACTTGCAGCTGTAATCGCAGCAAAAGGTGGGGCAACAAAGTATTAAGTTAAAGGGGCCGAATAATATTGCACGCCCCACTTTTCAGTTTTTGTATTTCCACAAAAATTTAAAATAACCAATAAATTTCGTTCAACTTCACAATTTTGTCCCACTTGTTGTTGATTCTTCACCAAAAATTTACATTTGGTATCTTTATGTTTGAAGCAAAATTTGTGGAAAAAGCTTGAAAAGTTCCAGGGAGCCAAATACTTTCGCACGGCACTGTATTGGTGGAAAGCAATGTTAAAGTTGAAAACGCTTCAAAAACTCTGTGTCTGAACATAGCCAAAGTGGGGAAGAAACATTTTGGTCTGGGGTTAATTATTTTGCCTTATATACAAGTCATTAGCCTTTAAAGGATGTACCTTTACATATTTCCCAGCAAAATCCGTTTTGGTTTCGTTTTGGTATGTTTTTTGGTGCACCGGTAAAAATGGCATGAAACTCTGACAACATTGTTTAAAGCTGTGAACTAGGAGTCAGGAATGCTTCCTGGGGCGATCTCCATTATGTCCCTGTGTCCTTTGAGCAGTGTTTCCATCATTTTCAGACGTTTCTCGACCTTAAAAGGACCCCGGGGGGATCACGTTAAAAATGCTTGGGTCTCCCATAGACTTAGATTGGGCTCGATGTTCTGTCAGAGTACCCGAGTATTCCAATTTGCTCGACCAGAGCAATGAGCACCCGAGCATTTTAGTGCTCGACCATCACTAGTGCTGACTTTATAGTTCTAAACAAATCAATTTTATTAATCAAAATAAATCATAACATATTTTGGAGGCGTACATCATTTGTCACCTGGGGAACAGTCTTAATAATTGAGCTGTCATTATATAGGGGAATCATTCTAGCATACATAAAATTATTATCATGAGTCAAGCATGTAAAAGTTTCTATCAGTATATTGTGGTGGCCAAAAGTATTGGCACCCCTGCAATTCTGTCAGATAATACTCAGTGTCTTCCTGAAAATGATTGCAATCACAAATTATTTGCTATTTTTATCTTCATTTGATTTGCTTGCAAGGAAAAAACACAAAAGAGAATGAAGCAAAAATCAAATCCTTGATCATTTCACACAAAACTCCAAAAATGGGCCAGACAAAAGTATTGGCACCCTCAGCCTAATACTTGGTTGCACAACCTTTAGCCAAAATAACTGCGAACAACCGCTTCCAGTAACCATCAATGAGTTTCTTACAATGCTCTGCTGGAATTGTAGACCATTCTTCTTTGGCAAACTGCTCCAGGTCCCTGATATTTGAAGGGTGCCTTCTCCAAACTGCCATTTTGAGATCTCTCCACAGGTATTCTATGGGATTCAGGTCTGGACTCATTGCTGGCCAACTTAGAAGTCTCCAGTGCTTTCTCTTAAACCATTTTATAGTGCTTTTGGAAGTGTGTTTTGAGTCATTGTCCTGCTGGAAGACCCATAACCTCTGAGGGAGACCCAGCTTTCTCACACTGGGCCCTACATTATGCTGCAAAATTTGTTGGTAGCCTTCAGACTTCATAATGCCATGCACACGGTCAAGCAGTCCAGTGCCAGAGGCGGCAAAGCAACCCCAAAACATCAGGGAACCTCCTCCATGTTTGACTGTAGGGACCGTGTTCTTTTCTTTGAATGCCTCTTTTTTTTCCTGTACACTCTATGTTGATGGTTTTTCCCAAAAAGCTCAACTTTTGTCTCATCAGACCAGAGAACATTCTTCCAAAATGTTTTAGGCTTTCTCAGGTAAGTTTTGGCAAACTCCAGCCTGGCTTTTTTATGTCTCGGGGTAAGAAGTGGAGTCTTCTTGGGTATCCTACCATACAGTCCCTTTTCATTCAGACGCCGACGGATAGTATGGGTTGACACTGTTGTACCCTCGGACTGCAGGGCAGCTTGAACTTGTTTGGATGTTAGTCGAGGTTCTTTATCCACCATCCTCACAATCTTGCGTTGAAATCTGTCGTCAATTTTTCTTTTCCTTCCACACCTAGGGAGGTTAGCCACAGTGCCATGGGCTTTAAACTTCTTGATGACACTGCGCACGAAAGACACAGGAACATTCTTTAGAGATGGACTTGTAGCCTTGAGATTGCTCATGCTTCCTCACATTTGGTTTCTCAAGTCCTCAGACAGTTCTTTGATCTTTTTTCTTTTCTCCATGGTCAATGTGGTACACACAAGGACACAGGACAGAGGTTGAGTCAACTTTAATCCATGTTAACTGGCTGCAAGTGTCATTTAGTTATTGCCAACACCTGTTAGGTGCCACAGGTAAGTTACAGGTGCTGGTGATTACTCGAATTAGAGAAGCACATGATTTTTCAAACAGTGCCAATACTTTTGTTCACCCCCTTTTTTAGGTTTGGTGTGGAATTATATCCAATTTGGCTTTAGGTCAATTCTTTTTGTGTTTTTCATTGAAGACAAATTAAATGAAGATAATAATACCAAAGAATTTGTGATTGTAATCATTTTCAGGAAGAAACTGAGTATTATCTGACAGAATTGCAGGCATGACAATATTTTTGGCCACCACTGTATATTGTGCCTAAAGCACCTAATGAAAAGTATATACAAAGGAAAGGTAATATATATGGAGGTGCATCCAGATCCTAGTAATATACTCTTCTTTGGAAAAGATGGGTGTACATATGCAACTCATATGCAACTCATACAGGTATCACTGATATGCTTGCTAAATCAATATATGTTCCAATGAAAAAACATGTTAAAGTGCAAGTGCAGTTACGTGTTCCCCGGCGACCGCCCCTGTGAGAATGCGACCGCAAAATGCTGCATACATCCCACTCTATTAAATATTAATACAATACATAAAAATAAATATAAATTTGCATGGATACACAGCAAAACATGCTTGTCAGTCTTTACTATCCTTCTGACATTTAGTTCATGAACTAGTAGGTCCAGCCTGAGCGAAGCTATAGATATGAATTAGATTAGCTATTGATGCACTACACAATGAAATTCAGAATTGTGCCCATATACTATGAGTGGAATATAAATTTACTCTGACATATAGCAATACATATGTGTCAATGTTTTGTGCTTCTGGCATTCTTCTCATTAACAACAAAGCTCAGGATGAGTAATGCTATACTTCCCAAATAAAGAAATATTAATGAAATATACTGAATGAAGAACAAATGTACCCTTACTGTATGCTGGTATCCAGCAGGATTGTGCACTGATCCTCCTGGTTCAGCACAGAGTTCCACATATAGAATAGATTAGCACACGTATGTCTACGCACAATTATGAATGTCATTTATTATCAGCTTTTCAGGTTGGGATTTATAGCATCGCTCAATCTGGACTTCATAGTTTATGAACTGAATGTCAGAAGTAAAGTAAAGACTGACCAGCCTGTTTTGCTATGTATCAGTGCAAATTTATATTTTATTCTATGTATTTTTCATTTGACAGATAATATGTCAAATTCATCAGAGTGCTTACGCTGCAATTCTGTAGTAAAATACTTTGAAATGTTTCAAAAATTTTGCACAACTTAAAGTTACTCAAAATTTAGTGATGTTTACTGTTTTTAAGACACTTCCGGACAGCTTACCACAGTGGTCAGAGCTGACGTGGAGCGGGGCCAAGGCTGGCTGGCAAATTTATCAAATCCTTATAAAATCCAGAGGTCGCTCCATTAAGACTGGTGGACACAACGTCCATCCTAATGAATCGGCCCAATGAGCCAAATATAAAATCTGGAAATTACTTTATCTAAAAATAAAGTTATCTAACCCTCAAAAAATCCCACCAAATTGTCAAAAAATCCCATCAAATTGTCAGCTACTAAATGCTTCCCTTCTGTCTACCTTGCTGTCCACTGCCTGTAAAGTGTAATCTGTCCCAAGCCGTGGAGATGCTTAAATAGGTTACAAGAAGTTGGTCCAGGTGTCTGTCTGTCTGCTCGCTGTCTCCTGTCTGCCACACTGCCTACAGACATTATACAGAGGCTGGAAACCTAATAGACAATGGCAACTGCAATATGTTCTGGAAAGTACTGGAAAGTAAGTTCCAGCACCTATAATGCTACCAGAATGTTAATATGGAAAAACCACATATGAAAGAAGAGGGAATGACAAGTAAGAGAACATTAAAGTAAAGATAATATTGGACTGATATGTGCAACAATCTTGTTGTGGGGGTGAAGGTAACAAGATCATACTCTACTAGAGGTTTTGTGTTAAAGGACAGGTGCCCTTTAGGAACTTATTCACAGGTGATTTTTATTCTAGTAGATGGTTCCCCATTGTTAGCCTGCTTCTGGGTAGTAGTTTCCCTGTATATATTCATTTTTCTTTATTCATTGGAGTCTGGGTATCTCATTTTCTGTAGAGGCGAAAAAAGATTATCTCTGCTGTCTGTTTAATTGAGCATAAAGTTCAGGGAGCAGTCATAATTTCTGACATGAGGTTCTGCACAGATATTGTACATCCACATTTCTGAGAAGCAAGTGATGGAGAAGGACAGAATATTAGCTATCTGGAACAATTTACTAACTCACTCAGACAATAAACAGTGTTAGAGCAATTAAAATTGCCTTTGGGACTTAAGAAGGCAAAACATTAAACAAAGCAGCATTTATCACAGTCCGCTGATGTGAAGCTAGTACATAATATTTGATCTGGCTGACCTATCCAATTATGCTTATGTTCCTTTACATGCATGTTTTATACTGTAGATGTCATGCTGAACATAATCTCTGACTACACACTGTACATTTGCAGAGAGATTCTGTTTTCAGGTTTCTTACTCCCTTCTAATTATCTTTAAAGATGAACATAACATCATGTTTTACAATATTATTAGCATCTGTTTTTTGTGGTTGGCATACAGTTGTGTGAAAAAGTGTTTGCCCAGTTCCTAATTTCCTATTCTGTTGCATGTTTGTCACACTTAAATGTTTCAGATCAACAAAAATATTTAGAGTTGAGAGTCCTCAGTGGTTGATACCTTTTAATGGCTAACTGAAAAGATGGTAACAAATTGCAAGCTTTCGAGACTACTCAGGTCTCTTCATCAGGCTGAACTAATACAAAATCTGAAGAATCACATATTTATACACAAAAACACAGAAAAAATGCAATAGGTAAGACAAGTGACGTGAAGCAGAATAGTCATTATGGCAGAGGGATGAGCATAAATATTGGAACAATTCATAGATAAGGAGAGAAAGTTTTATTACCCTCTGATTGGGGTCTGGTAATGTTTTGTGATGTTTTCACAGGGTATTTGGAGTAAATTCCTTAATTGATGTAATAGGCCATAAAACCATGTGACAGGTTCATCCCAGCATTAAGAGTGTCAAAGGTCACCATCAATTTGTATTAACAAATTCTTCTCTGCAAGAGCCACCAGAATATCAAGGGATCACCTGCTACATTACAAAGCTAAAGAAGAAAATAACCGGGTGCCTTTAGTGGTCACCTACAATCCAAATCTGGAGGTGCTAAGGGGAGCTGCACGGAAACTACAACCTTTACTACAAAAAGATGCCCGGTTACAATCCATATTTCCAGACCCCCCACTACTGTGTTTTAGGCAGCCCCCAAATCTAAGAAGCATCATTGTCAGAAGTTCCCTGTCCTCCCCAACAGCTGCAGGAACCTTGCCTTGCAATCAGAAGAAATGCAAAACCTGTCCATTTATAATGACCACGGACAAGATAAAGATCCCCAACTCACATCAGGACTACAAGATACCAGGTACTTTCAGCTGCATCACATCTAATGTTGTGTACCTAATTATATGTACTAAATGTCCAACTGGGGGTCTGTATGTGGGGGAGACCGGGCAAAAACTGAGAACAAGGATGAATTCTCATCGCCACGCAATAAGAGAAAAAAGAATGGATCTACCTGTGGCAAAACATTTTTGCTCCCCTGATCATAGCATGTCAGATATGAAAATACTGCTACTAAGAAGCAGATTCACATCTCAGAGGCAGAGAAGAATTTGCGAATACAAATTGATGGTGACCTTTGACACTCTTAATGCTGGAATGAACCTGTCACATGGTTTTATGGCCTATTACATCAATTAAGGAATTTACTCCAAATACCCTGTGAAAACATCACAAAACATTACCAGACCCCAATCAGAGGGTAATAAAACTTTCTCTCCTTATCTATGAATTGTTCCAATATTTATGCTCATCCCTCTGCCATAATGACTATTCTGCTTCACGTCACTTGTCTTACCTATTGCATTTTTTCTGTGTTTTTGTGTATAAATATGTGATTCTTCAGATTTTGTATTAGTTCAGCCTGATGAAGAGACCTGAGTAGTCTCGAAAGCTTGCAATTTGTTACCATCTTTTCAGTTAGCCATTAAAAGGTATCAACCACTGAGGACTCTCAACTCTAAATATTTTTCTATCTACTGGCTAACACGGTACGAAGATATACATCTTTACTGTATCAAAATGGAGGATACCAGAATGTACCGCATCTTTATGGAACTAAAACCACTTCTGAAGAAACGTGCACAAATGGACAGCGATATTTTTTTCTTATCTAAATGCAAAAAGGAGAATTTAATTCCCAAAGGACTCTGGATTACAAACCCAATTCTTCACACCTACAATACCCATTATGCAAAAAACCTTTGTCACAGGACGTCTGAGAGACTTAGGAACCATCTTTTGCATGTCTGCTACAGCATAAGGAGTAACGTCCAAGGGCAATTTGAAAGCCTAAGGAAAACACTTCCAGAAACCACAGAACAAAAATTACAACAATACTACAACAAACTACGGACCTTTCTGATTCATAACAAAGAAAAGAAACTACACAGACTGCGTCTCAATTCCGGACTCTATACAAACAGATCCAAAACAAAACCTGACAACTCTGACAACCACTCCATTCCAGACACAAAAGCATCTAACTGTGTCATCAATCTCTCGGATTACAAACCCAACAAAGTGGAGCTTGCCGTGCTTTCTAGAGGACTCTCATTTTGTCCCACTAAGGCCCTGGATAAAACCGAACTCTGCAGTGATATGGAACATTTTTTCAGGAGACTGCGCCTGAGGGAATACTTCAATGATACAGAAGATTCAGAAAACACTCGGACTGAAGGAAAAGGGATCTCAACAACCAAGAAGAGATCAGACTGGACACCTCCTCCTGGACGCAACCCTCATTTGGATAAATATATAGACTCATTCAGATATTTGATAAAATCCACCATCATAGCCACCAACAAGAGACAAGCATCCAACATCAGTGCCCAGGAGAGAAAGGCTATACAGTCTCTGAAAACCAACAAAGAAATCATCATTAAACCTGCTGACAAGGGAGGTGCAATAGTCATGATGAACACATCAGACTATATGAAGGAAGCAAACAGACAACTTACAGACACACGCTACTACAGAAAACTGGAGTCGGACCCTACACAGGACTATTACAAGGAACTAAGCAAGTTGGTATCTTGTCTGTCTGACAAATCCATAAGAGCCGATGACCTGATACCAGAGAGTCCAAGAACAGGGACATTCTACATGCTTCCCAAAATCCACAAAGCTGGGAATCCAGGGAGGCCGATTATTTCATGTGTGGACTCCCTTACTGAGCAGGTATCTGGATGGGTAGAGGGCATTCTTAAACCTCTGGTAAAGGATACACCCAGCTACATTCAGGACACAACTGACCTACTGAATAAACTAGCAGCAATAGGTCCTCTACCAGAAGGAACCATCCTGGCCACCATGGATGTGGAATCCTTGTACTCTAATATCCCACACCAGGATGGATTAAATGCCTGCAAAGACTTCATGAAAAACACAGAGAATGATGCTGATTCTGTGGTGAAACTCACAAAATTCATCCTCACCCACAATTACTTTGAATTTGACAACAAGATCTATTTACAGGAGACTGGCACAGCGATGGGAAGTAAAATGGCTCCACAGTATGCAAATCTTTTCATGGCCAAGCTTGAAAGCGACTTTCTGTCCTCATGTCCAACCAGGCCTCGGGCCTACTACCGCTACATTGATGACATTTTAATCATCTGGACGGAGTCTGAGCAACAGCTAAAGACGTTCCACGAACAGTTCAATCAATTTCATCCCACCATCAACTTAACACTTAACTACTCCAGCACTGAAATTAACTTTTTGGACACCATCATTAAACTGAAGGACAATGAAATAGAGACATCCCTGTATCAGAAGCCAATCGACCGTCCAACATACCTTAAATGGGACAGTTTCCATCCAAAACACATAAAAAACTCTATTGTCTACAGCCAAGCCATCAGATACAACCGTATATGTTCCAACCCCATGGATAGAGATGAACACCTTGGTCGCCTTAGAAAGACCTTTTTAAATCAGGGCTACCATCCAAGAACAATTGAAAACCAAATTACAAGAGCCACCAGAATATCAAGGGATCACCTGCTACATTACAAAGCTAAAGAAGAAAATAACCGGGTGCCTTTAGTGGTCACCTACAATCCAAATCTGGAGGTGCTAAGGGGAGCTGCACGGAAACTACAACCTTTACTACAAAAAGATGCCCGGTTACAATCCATATTTCCAGACCCCCCACTACTGTGTTTTAGGCAGCCCCCAAATCTAAGAAGCATCATTGTCAGAAGTTACCTGTCCTCCCCAACAGCTGCAGGAACCTTGCCTTGCAATCAGAAGAAATGCAAAACCTGTCCATTTATAATGACCACGGACAAGATAAAGATCCCCAACTCACATCAGGACTACAAGATACCAGGTACTTCAGCTGCATCACATCTAATGTTGTGTACCTAATTATATGTACTAAATGTCCAACTGGGGGTCTGTATGTGGGGGAGACCGGGCAAAAACTGAGAACAAGGATGAATTCTCATCGCCACGCAATAAGAGAAAAAAGAATGGATCTACCTGTGGCAAAACATTTTTGCTCCCCTGATCATAGCATGTCAGATATGAAAATACTGGTACTAAGAAGCAGATTCACATCTCAGAGGCAGAGAAGAATTTGCGAATACAAATTGATGGTGACCTTTGACACTCTTAATGCTGGAATGAACCTGTCACATGGTTTTATGGCCTATTACATCAATTAAGGAATTTACTCCAAATACCTGTGAAAACATCACAAAACATTACCAGACCCCAATCAGAGGGTAATAAAACTTTCTCTCCTTATCTATGAATTGTTCCAATATTTATGCTCATCCCTCTGCCATAATGACTATTCTGCTTCACGTCACTTGTCTTACCTATTGCATTTTTTCTGTGTTTTTGTGTATAAATATGTGATTCTTCAGATTTTGTATTAGTTCAGCCTGATGAAGAGACCTGAGTAGTCTCGAAAGCTTGCAATTTGTTACCATCTTTTCAGTTAGCCATTAAAAGGTATCAACCACTGAGGACTCTCAACTCTAAATATTTTTCTATCTACTGGCTAACACGGTACGAAGATATACATCTTTACTGTATCAGATCAACAAACAAATTTAAATATTAGACAAAGATAACACAACGAAACACAAAATGCAGTTTTTAAATGAAGGTCTTTATTATTAAGGGAAAATAAATCCAAACCTACAGGGCCCTGTGTGAAAAATTGCCCCCACCCCTTAAACCATAATTTAACTGTTTATCGCATCTTTGGGAAGCTGAGTTCAAATTATCTAGCCACACCTAGGCCTGATTACTGCCACAGCTGTTCTCAATCAAGAAATCGCTTAAATGGGACATGCTTGACAAAGTCAAGTAAACCAAAAGTTCCTCAAAAGCTAGACATCATGTCGCCATCCTAAGAAATTTTGGAACAAATGAGAAACAAAGTAATAGATATCTATCAATCTGGAAAAGGTTATGAAGCCATTTCTAATGCTTTGGGACTCCAGCAAACCACAGTGAGAGCCATTATCCACAAATGCCAAAAACATGAAAAAGTGGTGAACTTTCCCAAAAGTGTACAGCCAACATAAATTACCCTAAGAGAGCAGTGACAACTCATCCATGAAGTCAGAAAAGACCCCTCAAGAATATCTTAAGAACTGCAGGCCTCACTTGCCTTAGTTAAGGTTAGTGTTCTTGACTCTACCATAAGACCATGAGACTAAAATCACTGCTGCCACTGCTGAGCAATAAGAACATAGAGGCTCGTCTCAGTTTTGCTATAAAAGATCTTGATGACCCCAAGACTTTTGGGAGATTACTCTGTTGAGTGAAGAGACAAAGTTGATCTTTTTTGGAAGGTGTATGTCCCATTACATCTGGTGTACAATTAACACAGCATTTCAGAAAATGAACACCATGCCAACGGTAAAATATGGTGGTGGTAGTGTGATGGTCTGGTTCTGTTTTGCTGCTTCAGGACTTGGAAGACTTGCCATAGAAAATGGAGCCATGAATTCTGCTGTCTACCAAAAGATCCTGAAAGAGAATGTCCTGCCATCTGTCCATGACTAGAGATGAGCGAACCTTTAAAAGTTCTGTTTGGATAGGCCAAGTTCCCGATGTTCGCCGAACTTGTTCGCCAAATGATTTCAAGAACATACTCAAACTCCAATGACTTCAATGGGAGACAAAACCAAATGTATAGACAACACCTTCAGGGGGGCCCAAGGGCTGCCAAAACTGCTCAAATTAGGGGCAGACACCAGGAAAAGTGGCATCAATGGACCCATCAATTGCGCTATAAATGAATAATTAAAAAAAAATTGACATGGGTTACCCTGTATTTTTGATAACCAGCCATGGAGAACTGACAGCTACGGGCTGCAATTCTCAGCTGTCAGTGTTAGCAAGGCTGGTTATCAAGAATAGAGGGTTCCAAACTCTGTTTTTTTAATTATTTTTTTAATTATTTATTATTATCCCACACTCCAAAGACATACTGATAGGGAATTTAAATTGTGAGCCTCATTGGGGACAGTGATGATAATGTATGTGTGGTGCCCCTGAGGGTCCAGTCGCCACAGAGGTACTGCACCTCAGCCAGAGGTGTGGTACTCCGCTTTCAGGTAAGGAGGGGGCACCACTCAGTACTTGCATATGTGCATTCAACACGGATCACATGACCTCAAGATAGAGGGGAGGGGTCCCCTGTTCTGGGGAAGAGAGCGTGACAGTTGGAGGGAAAGTAGTCAGTTGTGAGTCGGTGAGTAGGAGAGGAGGAGAGAGGAGCTACTGACAGGAGCAGTGTAGAAGAGAGAAGCTTCTAGAAGGAAGAAGGGGTCCTAATGGCCAGGGAAGTGAGGAATCCACCTGGGATGCCCGAATCCATGCTGACTGGAGTCGGGTGGAGGGACCAGGTTGCAGTAGGGGACTGGCCCCAGACTAGTGGAGAGACTGTAGGACTTAGCAAACCGAAGGCTGTGGTAACTGTTTGTGCTACAGCCACATCCACACACATTCGCTGAAAAGGCTTAGGATCAAGGGGACCAGGAGGATGTCCCCCAACAGGATATAAGGCTGCTGGCTTGGGACACTGTGTGAGTCGCAGGGCAGGAGGGAGTGAGCCAGCGCAGGGAGACGACCAGAGAAATGAACATCAGAAGGGAGTTCTGTAAAGTGCACCCCAAACTACCTGAGAGCTGGCTGGACCACCAACCCGGAGGGCACAGCACCCCAGCTGGGGATTGTAATATGAGAGAACTGTGAGTAAAGTGTGAAGACTGCATCCTGCTGTGTCCTCAGATTAATTTACTGCGTCACCTACCCTGCACTACAACCGTTATCATCACCATTAATCCTATAACTGCCCTGGGGCCTAGCGTTACCCGTGGAGAGCTGTAACAACTCTGCTGTGTCACCAACTGCCCAGTGGATCGGAATCACAGCATCGGCCATCTTATTGCCGAACACCACGGGTGGCGTCACAAACTAATATTCAGACTTAATGAAACCCGAGGTTACTAAGATCTGCCTGTCTGCAGGTACACAGCAATCATCAACCGTAAGTGTAATCCTGTACCTCAGTTTCCTGCTGTTTGTAAATAATAAATTGCCCCATGACCTTCAGTAAAAAGACTTCTGTTTTAAATCCTTATGGCTGCTTCATGACTGGGGCTCAAATGCACCAACTACTACCACCATCATCATCTTCTGTCTAGAGGAGTTACTGTGCAAACATTGTATTGTGGAGTTTCGTGTGTGTGTGTGTGTGTGGTGTAATTTGAGAAGGAAAGACTCTTCTCCTGACAGAAAGCTTGGCCACCCTAAGATACATCATACCCTGTTCAACCCTCAGCCATACACCACATGAGAATGCCACAAGAGGGCTCATGTTAATATTCTTGGAAAGAGTCTATAGTCATAAAGGTTCCCAGGCGATTAATATGAGCTCAGACCTTTATACTTAACCTTTCCTGGTAATCAAAACAGGGGATAGTTCATGCTCAGAAACTCTCTTATATGGCTGAATTACAACAATTATGCAAAGAAGAGTGGGCCAATATTCCTCCAGAGAATTGTAAAAGACTCATTGACAGTTATCGCAAACGCTTGATTGCAGTTGTTGCTGCTAAGGGCGGCCATACCAGTATTTAGGTTTATGGGGCCACCACTTTTTAACACAGGGCCCTGTAGGTTTGGATTTGTTGTTCCCTTAATAATAAAGATCTTCAATAAAAATCTGCATTTTGTATTCTAATATGTAAATTTGTTTGGTGATATGAAACATTTAAGTCTGACAAACATGCAAAAGAAAAGGAAATCAGGAAGGGGCAAACACTTTTTTTTACATAACTGTTTTTTTATTTGTATTTTATATACTGTGATATTATGTTCCAGTAATATTATTCTTCATAATCCCACTTTCATACACGATAATATTAAAATGACCTGACCTCATTCTTTTACATAAACAGCTGAAAAGTATATTTTCTACCATAAAAATTGGAAACACTGGTGTGAGGCTATAGAAAGGACCATTATCTTACATTTTTTATGTGCTTTGAAAGAGTGAAAGAAAAAAATTAAAACTAACCTTATCAATTAGAAATATCAGGAACAAATCTTCTGTGTGTCATATACCATACCCAATGTAATTCAATGTGAATTGAAGAATTTCTGTGCACATGCTGCGGAAAAATCCGCACAGATTTGCAGCGTTTTTTTTCCGCAGCATGTCAATTCTTTTTGCGGACCCGCAGCAGCATTTTTACTCTGGTTCATTCTCTCTCTCACTCTCTCTCACTCTCTCTCGCTCTCTTTCCTTTCATTCACAATACCACCTAACAAATCCGCACACCAAAAAAGCACTACAATCCACAACAAATCCGCATGAATTCTCATAAAAATCTGCACTCGTTTTTCCCTTTGTTTTCCGCCAAGAGGTGGAGATTCTCTGCAGAAAATTCCACTGACTAATCTGCAACATGTGCACATACCCTTACAGTGAAGAAGGTCACGCAGAAAGGCTGTGTTCATATCTGTCCTATTATTTCCATATTTATGTTCCGCTCTAGGAACAGAAATATTAAAATAACAGCTGTGCAGCTTGATCAGTGGCGCCAGACAGACCCCATTGGCTATATTGGGGTCTGTCAGGTTTCTAGTGTGGTTTCCAGCATTTTATTGAACAAATAAAACAACAATATTATGCTGAATACAAAAATGACTGAATGTTGGTCGTGTGAGGCCGACCTAATAAAATGAAAAAATTGAGACTAATACTACAGTACAATTGTTATTGGTTTAGGCAGGATGCAAAATATTATATTAAATCCTATATTTTTAAGCTGAAGAGTTGTAGCTACTTTTGCTTTTATTAATGTTATGATAGTGTAAGGAGAAGTGCATGAACGGTGGTACCTTTCTCACGCCAGTTCCGGAACTGCTGGGGCTGTCACCTGTATTGCAGGGGGGAAGACTTTCAGTCCAGGACGAACCTTTGCATGTGACCATAGTAGGCGGGGCTGAGTTAAATAGCGCTGCACGTGGGAAAAGAGCCAGAGCCTGGGTGGGAAAGCTGAGTGGTGAGTCAGCTACTGTGCCTGTGTCTGAGGCAAAGCATCCCGGGTGCGCAAGCCGACTCAACAGTGCCCCTGCAGACAGCTACACCGCTAGTGGGTGACCAGCCAGTGATTCCCCGCTACCCTCCACGTCAGGGGGTGACTCAGGGCTGACGCCGGAGACTGCACCGACAGAGATGCCATGAGATACATACGGCTAGGACAGGGCCTCACTACCAAGGACTTGCGCACACCACGGAATGTAGCTTAGTTCCGGCGGTTCCTCATACTGGTCTCAGTACCATGCAAGACACCTTTAAGAATGTGAAATCTCCCCACTTCCTAGAGACTTCGTCGAGACGTCACGCGCCGCTGTTGTCGGTGCCACCATTGGATTCCCGCCTGTTACAGACTTCGCCCAGGTGTCACGTGCCGCTGCTTTTGGTGCCACCGTTGGAACCCTGAGACGCTGCACATCAGAAGACCACAGTCTGTTAAGTTACACCTCGTCCATTCTGAACTATCGTTCGTCCCTTACCTACACTGCCACTCTCCCTGTTCTGCCCAATTTCCTACCCTCACCAACTCATCTCACTAACTACTCCCTGTGTCGAGTGCATTCATTGTTAAATAAAACTTTCAATTCTTGACCTGCCTCGTTTCCGTGATGACATCCCACGTTCCTGTGATTATTACAATAACGTAACATATAATCATATATACATTTTTCAGGGGCATCCTAACTTTGTGATGTTAATTGAACTATGTCTATCACTGTATAGTCCTCAGCCGAGTTTTATGTCTGACAATCAGAATCTGAGTATGAAACAGCAATATCCAGACTGGCTACAAGTCCGTTGTCTAAAACTAAATGGCCTCAACTGTGCCTTTTGACTAGAACTTATATATTGACTAATGTTTTTCTATTGCTTATATCGTTTGATTATGTTTTTTTACGTCTTTGGTGACCCTTAAAAATGTCACCTTTCACTTCCTGTTTATAGATACCTGAGGAAGGAGCTGGATGGTCTCTGAAATGCGTAGTCTCATTAAAAAACTTCATTTTCATCCACTTGGAACCTCCATCATTTGGCAGCACGTTTGCAGCCCAGGATTTTTTATTGCTAATCACTTCAATCCCGGACCTCACCAGTTTGAGGTCCAGCGGGTGTAGCTGCATCCGTCAGAGAGATCCACACCAGGTTGTCTTTCAAGATAGTCTAACTTATTATGACAAAGGCCCATCTTGTATATGGGGAAGCCTGGTTAGATAAAAGATTGCTAAACTGTGGCATAACTATTGGTATGAATATTAGTAAAGACAATGATTTGGCATAGACAATGAGTACGTATCATGATAAATTGAAATTATGGCGACTATATGGTGCCTGGACTATGTGTCAAAAACCACCGTAAACAGGTTATCCTTGGCAGAAATAGAAGTGTATGCTTTCCCACCATTTCAAAAGAAGGGGAATTTTAGGTCCACCTGAACAGCCAACCTGCTCCAAAAAAACCTAATAAAATTAGGTGGTATGGTAAATACAGAATGTAAATAAAGTACAGATGATTTTGGAACATGATACAGTAATTCTGGATATATTGAAATTTTTAAGATTGAACACTCCTAAGTTTTAAAAAAATGAGGTTTCATCACCCGAGTTTTATAGGCAACATATCAGCTCTGCTTTAAAGCCATTTTAAAGTCAGGATACATTTCAGCTTTCATAACTCTAATCTTATATAGAACAAGTTTAAAGGTTGTTAGAGATGAATGTAAATTCCCATTTTAGTGACTCACATGGATACAATTTACATGACAATATCGGTGAACAGCAGAGCTGTCCTCGGTATACAGTGTGCAAAAGAAGCTTCAATTAAAATGGAAAATTCATTATGGTGCTGCTACATGTTCTGACAACACTGCGTTCTTGACGTCATTAAACCGGGGCTAATTAGCACTTGAAAAGACAATTCATTAAATCTATTCCAGTTGTGCATGGGTCATTTTACATTATACACCTTTATGACGGACTCAATGTACCAGGAGAGGACTATAGACACCTTTATGACAAGAAATTATGTCTTTTGCTTACATACAGCCATTGTGTATAATCTGAAAAATATTAGCAGCTGATGAAAGCTTGAATTAAATAACATTTCTCATTATCATCACCTTGTGAATAAACATGGCAGTCTGTAGGTCCTTCAGTTAATACTGGGGATCTCTTCTTTCTGTTTTATACAGAGAAAATTTATTTTATTATCTATTATGCTTTGCTTATATAGCGCTATTATATTCCACAGTGTGGTACAAATATTATCATTACTGTCCCCAATGGGGCTCACAATCTAGATTCCTTATCAGTATGTCTTTGGAGTGTGGGAGGAAACAGAGTACCCGGAGGAAACCCACGCAAACACGGGGAGAACATACAAACTCCTTGCAAATGTTGTCATTGCTGGGATGTGAACCCAGGACCCCAGGGCTGCAATGCTGCAGTTCTAACCACTGAGCCACCATGTTACCCCATTGCTGAAATGATGTACAATATTTAGGCCAACAGAGAAAAAGACCAGCACATCCAAGCTAGTGTGAATAGGTGCCAACCAAAAAAAACGTATAACTTGAAAAATGATAAAGGTTGCACCATGATTTACCAATAATGATTACTCTAGAACAGTGTTCCCCAACCCCAGTCCTCAAGGCCCATGAACAGGTCATGTTTTCAGGATTTCCTTAGTATTGTCCTGTGCAATACAAAGGAAATCCTGAAAATATGATCTGTTGGTGGGCCTTGAGGGCTGGAGTTGAGGAACCCTGCTTTAGAACATTAAAGCTGCATTACTGCCATAGAAAGTGGGAAAAAAAAGGAAAAAAGCGCTATATAATGTATACAGTGCCTACAAGTAGTATTCAACCCCCTGCAGATTTAGCTGGTTTGATAAGATGCAAATAAGTTAGAGCCTTCAAACTGCAAACGAGAGTAGGATTTATTAACAGAAGCATAAATCTTACAAAACAAAAAGTTATGTTGCTCAGTTGAATTTTAATAAATTTTAAACATAAAAGTGTGGGTCAATTATTATACAACCCCTATGTTTAATATTTCGTGGAATAACCCTTGTTTGCAATTACAGCTAATAATCGTCTTTTATAAGACCTGATCAGGCCGGCACAGGTCTGTGGAGTTATCTTGGCCCACTCCTCCATGCAGATCTTCTCCAAGTTATCTAGGTTCTTTGGGTGTCTCATGTGGACTTTAATCTTGAGCTCCTTCCACAAGTTTTCAATTGGGTTAAGGTCAGGAGACTGACTAGGCCACTCCAACACCTTGACTTTTTCCTTCTTGAACCAGGCCTTGGTTTTCTTGGCTGTGTGCTTTGGGTCGTTGTCTTGTTGGAAGATGAAATTACGACCCATCTTAAGATCCTTGATGGAGGAGCGGAGGTTCTTGGCCAAAATCTCCATGTAGGCCGTGCTATCCATCCTCCCATGGATGCGGACCAGATGGCCAGGCCCCTTGGCTGAAAACAGCCCCACAGCATGATGCTGCCACCACCATGCTTGACTGTAGGGATGGTATTCTTGGGGTCGTATGCAGTGCCATCCAGTCTCCAAACGTCACGTGTGTGGTTGGCACCAAAGATCTCGATCTTGGTCTCATCAGACCATAGAACCTTGAACCAGTCTGTCTCAGAGTCCTCCAAGTTATCATGAGCAAACTGTAGACGAGCCTTGACATGACGCTTTGAAAGTAAAGGTACCTTACGGGCTCGTCTGGAACGGAGACCATTGCGGTGGAGTACGTTACTTATGGTATTGACTGAACCAATGTCCCCACTGCCATGAGATCTTCCCGGAGCTCCTTCCTTGTTGTCCTTGGGTTAGCCTTGACTCTTCGGACAAGCCTGGCCTCGGCACGGGAGGAAACTTTCAAAGGCTGTCCAGGCCATGGAAGGCTAACAGTAGTTCCATAAGCCTTCCACTTACGGATGATGCTCCCAACAGTGGAGACAGGTAGGGCCAACTCCTTGGAAAGGGTTTTGTACCACTTGCCAGCCTTGTGACCCTCCACGACCTTGTCTCTGATGGCCTTGGAATGCTCCTTTGTCTTTCCCATGTTGACCATGTATGAGTGCTGTTCACAAGTTTGGGGAGGGTCTTAAATAGTCAGAAAAGGCTGGCAAAAGAGATCATTAATCCACACATGTGAAGCTCATTATTCTTGGTGCCTGAACTACTTCTTAATACTTTAGGGGGACCAAACAGAATTCTTGTTGTTTGAGGGGTTGAATAATAAATGACACTCTGAATTAACTTTTAACGTTTTTAAAAAAAAAAAAAAAAATTAAAACAAAAATTTTTGCTGCAGTGCATTTCCCACTTCCAGGCTGATCTACAGTACAAATGTCACAATGCCAAGTTAATTCCGCATGTGTCAACCAGCTAAATCTGCAGGGGGTTGAATACTACTTGTAGGCACTGTATATGAAATATTCATCTGCAAAATTATTGGCCAATCTATCTGCTAAGTACCTTCTTTTTTATTGTATTTTTCATAGCAATTTTGCAGATGAGTATTTCACATATACATTATATTGCGCGTTTTTCCTTTTTGTCCCATTTTCTATGGCAGTAATGCAGTTTCAATGTTAATAATAATAATAATAATTGTATTTCTATAGCGCCAACATATTCCGCAGCATTTACATTTTAGAGGGGACTTGTACAGACAATAGACATTACAGCATAACAATAAACACATAGATCAAAAAAGATACCAAGAGGAATGAAGGCCCTGCTCGCAAGCTTATAATCTATGAGGAAAACGGGGAGCCATGAAAGGTGGATGGTAACAATTGCTTTCGTTGTTCAGACCAGCCATCGTGTAAGAATCGGGTGTTCATGTAATTCTGCATGAACCGGTTTTCCGCCTAAGTATGCAACAGTACAGCCACAGAGGGCTATTAAATGCATAAAGAATGTGAGGACATGATGCCAGGAACCTGATTATGGTAAAAATTTTGAGTGGGCAACACAGGGAAAGTTAGGTTAATGACTTGAGGAGGTAGCCAGTCTGAACAAATGTGTTTTTAGGGCACGCTTAAAACGGTTGGGATTGGTGATTAATCGTATTAACCTGGGTTGTGCATTCCAAAGAATTGGTGCAGCACGTGAAAAGTCTTAGAGACGGGAGTGGGAGATTCTGATTATTGAGGATGTTAACCTCAGGTCATTAGCAGAATGGAGGGCACGGGTAGGGTGGTAGACTGAGATGAGGGAGGAGATGTAGGGTGGTGCTGAGCCTTGGAGTGCTTTGAGGGTGAGTATAATAAGTTTGAACTGGATTCTGTAGTGGATGTGTAACCAGTGTAATGACTTGCACAAGTTAGAGGCTTCAGTATAATGATTGGTGAGGAATATGATCCTGTCTGCAGCATTCAAGACAGATTGGAGAGGGGAGAGTTTGCTAAGAGGGAGACCGATTAGTAGAGAGTTATAGAATCATAGAATCATAGAATGGTAGGGTTGGAAGGGACCTCCTGGGCCATCTGGTCCAAACCCTGTTCAAAGCAGGATTCTCTAAATCATCCCAGACAGATGTCTGTTCAGCCTCTGTTTGAAGACTTCTATTGAAGGAGAACTCATCACTCTCGTGGCAGCCTGTTCCATTCACTGATCACCCTAACTGTCAAAAAGTTTTTTCTAATTTCTAATCTGTGACTCCTCCCATTCAGTTTCATCCCATTACTTCTAGTGTTTCATTGGGCAAATGAGAATAAAGATGATACTTCTACAATGTGACAGCCCTTGAGATATTTGTATACAGCTATTAAGTCTCCTCTCAGTCTTCTCTTTTGCAAGCTAAACATTCCCAAATCCTGCAACCGTTCCTCATAGGACATGGTTTGCAGACCAGTCACCATTCTAGTCGCTTTTCTTGAACATGCTCCAGTTTGTTGATGTCTTTTTTAAAATGTGGTGCGCAAAACTGGACATAGTATTCCAGATGAGGTCTGACCAAAGAGGAGTAGTGGGCAATAATGACTTCACGTGATCTAGACTGTATTGTTATGTTTCGGTAGCTGAGGAGAACTAGCAAAAATAGCCAAAGTAGCAATACATGAGAGAGGCTGGAAACTACTGGGTTGCAGAACCTAAACCAACCAAAATACTAGAAGTAGCCGTGGGGCGTACCTACGGTGATCTTAGACGCCTCGTCACAGCCGGAGAGATAGCTACACCTAAAGACAGAAAGATGAAAGCTAACTGCCCTGTAGCATAACCCCAAAGAAATAGGAAGCCCCCAAACATGTAATGGCGGTTAGACAAGAAGAAAATACGAACACAGACAGAAAATAGAATGAGCAAACGCTGGGGCCCAATTCTGTCTAGATAGAAAAGTATAGGAAAGAATTCTGACTGCATCCCAAAAAACCCTGACAAAAATACCAACACTTCTGATTAACAAAAAACCTGAGATCAGACGATCTCAGCCACCTAAATCAGATCTCTGGTGTAACACACAGCAATTCAGCAAATAAAAAGTGACACAGGAACAGAGCAAAAGTGCAAACACAAACTGAGCACAAATGCAGCGCCAGGCCCCAAAAGGAGACCAGGCTGAAGTCCACTGCAAGGCAGCAAACCAGCAAGGAAAATCCAACCAGAGGAAAAAAAACAGCAAGTCACTTATCTGAATGAAAGCAGGAATGCAAGCTGAGCTCCAAACAAGACCTGGAAGAACAATTGATTACCGGCAAGTCTGATGGGAGTTCAGGTCACTTATAGCAGACCATTCGGACACAGCTGAAAGCCATTCAGCAATTGGTTCATTACCCTCAGCAACCACCGGAGGGAGCCCCAGCTCCGAAGTCGCCTCCAACGTGTTCACAACGGTACCCACCTTGAGGAGGGGTCACCGAACACTCACTTGCGCAGCCAGGCTGATCAGGATGAGATAGATGATAGGCACGGATCAGTCTCCTAGCATGGATGTCCGAAGCAAACATCCAAGAATTGTTCTCTTGACCATAACCTCTCCACTTAACCAAATACTGGTGTTTTCATCTAGCAAAACGAGAATCCAATATTTTCTCAACCACATACTCCAAATTGCCCTCAACCAAAACAGGGTCGGGAGGCGCAGTCATAGGAACCACTGGCTCGACAAACCTCTTTAATAAGGACTTGTGGAACATGTTATGGATCTTAAATGTCCCTGGAAGAAGCAAACGGAAGGAAACCGGATTAGGAATTTCCATGACTTATAAGGTCCAATGAACCTTGGCTTAAATTTTGGAGACGCAACCTTCATAGGGATATTTCTTGAGGACAACAAAACCAAGTTCCCCACTTTAAAACGAGGACCATCAGTCCTATGCCGGTTGGCAAACCGCTGGGCCTTCCCCTGAGAGAGAGACAACCTCTCCACTACCTGGTCCCAAATCTGCTGCATTCGCTCCACAATAGAGTCAACCCCCAGACAGACGGAAGCCTCCGCCTGTCCTGAAGAAAATCGAGGGTGAAACCCAGAATTGCAGAAAAATGGAGATATCAAGGTGGCAGAGCTAGCCCTATTATTAAGAGCAAACTCCACCAAAGGCAAAAAAGAGACCCAGTCATCTTGATCAGCAGACACAAAACATCTCAAATAAGTCTCCAGGGTCTGGTTTGTTCTCTCGGTTTGTCCATTGGTCTGAGGGTGAAACACAGAGGAGAAAGATAACTGAACACCAAGTTTAGAACAAAATGTCCTCCAAAATCAAATCTGGAAACAAACTGGACTCCTCTGTCAGACACAATGTTCTCCGGAATGCCATGTAACCGAACCACGTGCTGAAAGAACAAAGGCACCAATTCGGAGGTCGAAGGCAACTTAGGTAATGGCACAAGATGTATCATCTTGGAAAACCTATCACAGATTACCCAGATAACGGTCATTCTCTGAGAGACAGGTAGGTCAGAAATAAAATCCATAGAGATATGGGTCCATGGCCTCTTGGGCACAGGTAATGGCATTAACAAACCACTAGAGCGAGAGCAAGGCTTGGAACGAGAGCAAGTCCCACAGGACTGCACAAATTCCCTGATGTCACGAGACAAAGTAGGCCACCAAAAGGACCGACTCACCAAGTCTCTGGTACCAAAAATACCGGGATGACCAGCTAACGCGGAACAATGAATCTCAGACATCACACTCTTCTTCCACTAGTCTGGGACAAACAATTTCCCAACAGGGCAGCGTTTAGGTTTATCCTCCTGACACCCCTCCAGAGCCAGTCTCAAATTGGGCGAGATGGCAGAAAGAACTACACCCTCTTTCAAAATAACAGCAGGATCAGTTAACTCAGGAGAATCAGCAATGAAACTCCTCGAGAGGGCATCCGCCTTAACATTCTTAGTGCCCGGAAGAAAATAAACCACAAAATTAAAATGTGTGAAAAACAAGGCCCACCTGGCCTGTCTAGGATTAAGTCGCTTGGCTGATTCGAGATAAACCAGGTTCTTATGGTCCGTGAGGACCACCACCTGATGTTTAGCTCCTTCAAGCCAATGTCTCCACTCTTCAAAGGCCCACTTCATGGCCAATAACTCCCGATTACCCACGTCATAATTATCTTCAGTTGGAGAAAATTTTCGAGACAAGGCACAAGGGTTACTCTTAGAGGTCTCCCGATCCCTTTGGGACAAAACAGCACCTGCCCCAATCTCAGGAACATCAACCTCCACCTGAAACGGTAGAGAAACATCAGGCTGCCGTAGAACAGGAGCAGAAATGAATCTCTGCTTAAGTTCCTGAAACGCAGAAACTGCCTCAGGAGACCAATTCACCACATTGGAACCCTTTTTGGTCAAATCAGTCAATGGTTTAACAATACCGGAAAAATTACCAATAAATTTACGATAAAAATTGGCAAAACCCAAAAATCTCTGAAGAGCCTTCAATGTAGTAGTTTGAACCCAATCACAGATGGCTTGAACCTTGACCGGGTCCATTTCAATAACAGAGACAAAATGAATCCCAGAAATGAAACCTTCTGTACGCCAAAAAGACACTTTGATCCCTTCACATACAGTGCATTCTCTCTCAAAATCTAATCTGGAACACAGTCCGAACATGTTTCACATGAGAGTCCCAGTCGTTGGAAAAAATCAAGATATCATCCAAATAAGCGATCAGATATTTATCCACAAAATCCCTGAAAATATCATTCATGAAGGATTGGAAGACTGAAGGGGCATTAGTAAGCCAAAAGGCATCACTAGGTACTCAAAATGCCCCTCTGGGGTATTAAACGCTGTCTTCCATTCATCCCCGTGCTTAATGTGAATAAGGTTATACGCCCCCCTGAGGTCAAGCTTGGTAAACCAACTAGCACTTTTCACTCTGGAAAATAGGTCAGAAATCAAGGGTAACGGATATTGATATTTAACAGTGATTTTATTCAGGAGGCGATAGTCAATACACGGCCTCAATGAACCTTCCTTTTTGGCCAAAAAGAAAAAAACGGTGCCCAAAGGTGAAGAGGATGGTCTAATATGACCCTTCTCCAAAGACTCCTTGATATAAGATCTCATAGCATCGTATTCAGGTACAGATAAATTAAAAGGCGACCTTTAGGAAATTTACCACCAGGCACTAACTCAATAGCGCAATCATAGCTCCTGTGAGGAGGTAAGGATGTAGACTTACTCTCACTAAACACATCAGAAAAATCAGTCAAAAAGTCAGGGACATCCTGAGACTGGGGAGAGGCAGAAAAAACAGGAGTGTCAGTATTAACACATTGGCAGCCCCAACTGGTCACAGACACAGATTTCCAATCCAAAACAGGATTATGAGTCTGTAACCAAAGGAAACCCAGTACAATAATGTCATGCAGATTATGCAACACCAGAAATTTGCAACTCTCCTGATGATCTGGTTCAACTCTCATTATCACCTGAGTAGAAAACTGGGGTTTATTCTCCGCCAAAGGGGTAGAATCAATGCCCAGCAAAGGAATAGACTTCCGCAGGGGTATCATGGGAAACCCACAATGTTTGGCAAAGTCAAAATCCATCAGGTTAATAGCTGCTCCTGATTCAACAAAACCTGAGCCGAAAATGTGGACAGGGAGCAAATCAGGGTAACAGTCAACAGAAATTTAGTCTGAACACTACCCAAGACTGAGCACGCAAAACGTCTTCCCCGCTTAGGGCAGACGGAAATAGCATGAGAAGCATCACCACAGTAGAAACATAACCCATTGTGCTTTCGAAACTCACGACGCCCCAGAAGTCACTCCATCACACTGCATGGGCTCAGGAGCTGGCTCACAAGGCAACACTATCTCACTCATACCTCTGTGCTCACGCAAACATCTGTCAATTTGAATAGCCAAAGACATAGAATCCCACCATAATGTCCTTTACATTTTCTGACAGACCCTTCCGAAAAAGGGCTGCCAAAGCATCATCATTCCATTTGGTCAGGACTGCCCACTTTCGGAATTTCTGACAGTACAGCTCAGCGTCTTCACGACCCTGATTTAATGCCAACAAGATCTTTTCAGCTTGATCAGTGACATTAGGTTCATTGTACAATAACCCCAAAGCCTGAAAAAATACATCAACATCATTCAAAACAGGATCCCCAGGTGACAGGGAAAAAGCGCAATCCTGAGGGTCGCCGCGCAGCAGAGAGATGACAATTTGAACCTGCTGTGCTGCGTTTCCTGAGGACTTAGACTTCAAGGCAAAAAACAACTTACAGTTATTTTTGAAATTCAGAAATTTAGACCGATCCCTCAAAAATAAATCTGGTATGGGGATCCTAGGTTCCACAACCGGCAACCTAGCAAGATAGGTAGCAATACTCTGAACCTCAGTGGCAAGCCGCTCCACACGGCCAGACAACTGTGCAAACTCTATTGAGGACAAAGAAAAAAATTCCTCCTCAGCACCCAGAGAAAAAGAGGGAAAAAATGCAACAAACAGAAAAAAAAGATTTCTGACAACTCCCCTTTTTTTTTTCCTTTTTTACTATTTTTCCCTTCTGTTGAGTACCATATAATTTTCAGTGTGGCCGGTAATACTGTTATGTTTCGGTAGCTGAGGAGAACTAGCAAAAATAGCCAAAGTAGCAATACATCAGAGAGGCTGGAAACTACTGGGTTGCAGAACCCCAAACTTACCGCAACACTAGAAGTAGCCGTGGGGCGTACCTACGGTGATCCTAGATGCCTCGTCACAGCCGGAGAGATAGCTACACCTAAAGACAGAAAGATGAAAGCTAACTGCACCGTAGCAGAACCCCCAAAGAAATAGGAACATGTAATGGCGGTTAGACAAGAAGAAAATACGAACACAGACAGGAAATAGAAAGAGCAAACGCTGGGGCCCAATTCTGTCTAGATAGAAAAGTATAGGAAAGAATTCTGACTGCAACCCAAAAAACCCTGACAAAAATACCAACACTTCTGATTAACAAAAAACCTGAGATCAGACGATCTCAACCACCTAAATCAGATCTCTGGTGTAACACACAGCAATTCAGCAAATAAAAAGTGACACAGGAACAGAGCAAAAGTGCAAACACAAACTGAGCACAAATGCAGCGTCAGGCCCAAAAGGGGACCAGGCTGAAGTCCACTGCAAGGCAGCAAACCAGCAAGGAAAATCCAACCAGAAGGAAAAAAACAGCAAGTCACTTATCTGAATGAAAGCAGGAATGCAAGCTGAGCTCCAAACAAGACCTGGAAGAACAATTGATTACCGGCAAGGCTGATGGGAGTTTAGGTCACTTATATCAGACCATTCGGACACAGCTGAAAGCCATTCAGCAATTGGTTCATTACCCTCAGCAACCACCGGAGGGAGACCCAGCTCCGAAGTCGCCTCCAGCGTGTTCACAACACTGTATGCATTTGTTGATACATCCTAGAATTGTATTTGCCTTTTTTGCTGCTGCATCACACTGTTGACTCATGTTCACTCTGTGATCAATTAGTATACCCAAGTCTTTTTCACATGTGCTGTTACTTAGCCCTATTCCTCCCATTTTGTATATGTTTTTTTCATTTTTATTGCCCAGATATAGTACTTTGCATTTTTCCCTGTTAAAAACCATTCTGTTAGTTGCTGCCCACTGCTCCAGTTTATTTATATCTTTTGAATCCTCTCTCTCTTCTCCAGTATTAGCTATCCCTCCTAGCTTTGTGTCATCAGCAAATTTAATCAGCTTTCCTTCAATTCCTTCATCTAAATCATTGATAAAGATGTTGAACAATACAGGGCCCAGGACAGAGCCCTTTGGTATCCCACTTGAGACATTCTTCCAACTGGATGTGCAGCCATTTACGACGACACCTAACAGTTGCCTTGTCTATTCTATACTTAGTCACTTTTTCAATAAGGATTGTGTGAGATACTTTGTCAAATGCTTTGCTGAAGTCAAGATATACTATATCTACAGCATTTCCCTGATCCACCCAGTCAGTGATTTTGTCCTGGAAGGAAATTAAGTTAGTCTGACAAGATTTATTAGTTACAAACCCATGCTGACTCTGTTTAATCACTTCATTCTTATCCAGGTACTCAGCCATTGTATCCCTCCAATTCTCTTTCTGAGTCCCTTAAAATCTGCCTTTCTGAAATCTAACCTTGATGTCTGAGTCTTCACAGGTCTTCCTCCTCTAGTTATCCAAAATTCTAAAATAGCATGGTTACAATAGTCCAGACGAAAATGAATAAGAGAAACAGTAAGAGTTTTTGCAGAGTCGAAAGTAAGAAAGGATCGAATTCTAGAAATGTTTTTGAGGTGCAGATAACAAGAGCGAGCCAGTGATCAGATGTGGGGGGTGAATGAAATCTCGGAATCAAGTATGACTCCAAGACAGCGGGCATGTTGCTGGGGAGTAATGGTGGAACCACACACGGAAATGGCAATGCCGAGCATAGGTAGGTTAGTAGAGGGAGGAAACACAAGGAGTTCAGTTTTTGACAGGTTCAGTTTTAGATAGAGGGAGGACATGATGTTTGAGACAGCTTTAAGACAATCACTGATGTTTTCTAAAAAGGCAGGCGTGATATCAGGAGAAGAAGTGTATAATTGGGTGTCAACAGCATAGAGATGGTGCTGGTAACCAAATCTACTGATTGTTTGTCTAATAGGAGCAGTATACAAAGAGAAAAGGAGGAGCCAAGGACTGATCCTTGAGGATCCCCAACAGTAAGGGGAAGTTGAGAGGAAGAGGAGCCAGCAAACGATACAGTGAAGGAGCGGTTAGAGAGATAGGAGGAGAACCAGGAGTCCTTGAGGCTGATGGAGCAGAGCACAGTGAGGAGGAGCTGATGATCCACAGTGTTGAATGCTGCAGAAAGATCCAAGAGAATTAGCATGGAGTAGTGACCATTATATTTAGCTGTTAGTAGATCGTTAGAGACTTTAGTGAGGGCAGTTTCAGTAGAGTGTAAAGAGCAGAAACCGGATTGTAGAGGGTCGAGAAGAGTTATCTGAGAGATAGGAGATGAGACGGGAGTGGACCAGGTGTTTCAGGAGTTTAGAGATGAAGGGAAGATTAGAGACAGGTCTATAGTTAGTGGCACAGTTTTGGTCAAGGGATGGTTTTTTAAGTAATGGATGTATGATGGCATGCTTAAATGAGGAGGGAAAGATACCAGAAGAGAGAGAGAGGTTGAATGTTTTTTTTAGGTGAGTGCTGTCAGCAGGGGAAAGGGACCGGAGGATTTGTGAAGGAATAGGGTAACTGGTGCAAGTAGATCACAAAGTGAACATGAGTCAACAGTGTGATGCAGCAGCAAAAAAGGCAAATACAATTCTGGGATGTATTAACAGAAGCATACAGTCTAGATCACGTGAAGTCATTATTGCCCTCTACTCCTCTTTGGTCAGACCTCATCTGGAACACTGTGTCCAGTTTTGGGCACCACATTTTAAAAAAGACATCAACAAACTGGAGCAAGTTCAGAGAAGAGCGACCAGAATGGTGTCCGGTCTGCAAACCATGACCTATGAGGAAAGGTTACAGGATTTGGGAATGTTTAGCTTGCAAAAAGAAGACTGAGAGGAGACTTAATAGCTGTCTACAAATATCTCAAGGGCTGTCACATTGTGGAAGGATTATCTTTATTCTCATTTGCACAAGGAAAGACTAGAAGCAATGGGATGAAACTGAATGGGAGGAGACATAGATTAGATATTAGAAAAACTTTTGGACAATTAGAGTGATCAATGAGTGGAACAGGCTGCCACGAGAGGAGGTGAGTTCTCCTTCAATGTAAGTGTTCAAACAGAGGCTGGACAGACATCTGTCTGGGATGATTTAGTGAATCTTGCTTTGGACCAGATGACCCAGGAGGTCCCTTCCAACTCTACCATTCTATGATTCTATGATTCTATAAGTAGTAGGGTGAGAAGATGCAAGGAGCCTGATTACTTCTCCTTCTGTGACTGGTTCAAAATCAGAGAGTTAGCTAGATGCAGTGGGGGAGGGAGGACAGTGCCTGGTATGAGGGGATTGGGAGAAAATTTCCAGCTGGGTATGGTCAATTTTTTCTTTGAAATAATTGGCTAGATCGTCAGCATGGAGATCCATGGTTGGGGCCTGCACTCTTTGATTGAATAGGGAATGAAAAGTGTCAAAGAGGCGTTTGGGGTTCTTGGATAGTGAGGTGATGAGGGTGTTGAAATAGGTTTGTTTGGAGAGGTGAAGGGCAAAGTTGTATGTTTTAAACATAAACTTATAATAGATGAAATCTTTGGGTAGATTGGATTTTCTCCACAGACGTTCGGCGCACCTAGAGCACCGCTGTAGGAAACGTGTTTGGAGCGTGAGCCATGGTTGTCGCTGTCTGTGCCGAGTTGTTCTATGTATAGGATGTGCAGTTTCATCCAGGGCACTTTGCAGTGTTTCATTGTAATGCTTCAGTGCAGAATCAGGATATGAGAGGGAGGAGATAGGGGCCAATGATGACTTCAAGTTCTTCATAATTTCTGGTTGTTAATGGCCTGTATGTTTCTATAAGTGTGGAAAGTGGGGGTGACCTGAAGGGGATGGCAGTTCTTGATTGAGAATGAAAGAAGGTTGTGGTCAGAGAGCTGGAGAGGGGAGTTTGTGAAATCATCCACTGATCAATGCTGGGAGAATACCAAATCGAGGGAGTTTCCGTCTTCATGCATAGGAGAGTTAGTAAGCTGTGAAAGGCCGAAAGAGGAGGTTAGAGATAAAAGGTGAGTAGCAGATGGGGAGAGGGGAAAAGCAATGGGGATGTTGAAATCACCCATGATGAGGGTGGGGATGTCACAGTAGAGAAAATGTGGAAGCCATGTGGCAAAGTGAGCCAGGAACTGATGGGAGGGACCCAGAGGATGATACACCACCGCCACTCACATGGAGAAGGGGATGTAGAGTCTGAAAGCATGGACCTCAAAAGAAGGGAAGACAAGTGAGGGTACTTGAGGGATAACCTGAAAGGTACATTTGGGTGATAGGAGCAGACCAACGCCTCCACCTGCTCTGTTGTCTGATCATGGGGTATGAGAGAAGTGTAGTCCACCATATGAGAGAGCAGCAGCAGCGGTGGTGTCTGACTGCTGGATCCAGGTTTCAGTAAGAGCCAGAAGGTTAGAGAATCAGAAAGGAAGAAGTCATGGATGAAAGAGAGTCTATTACACACTGAGTGAGAATTCCAAAGGGCACAATTAAAAGAGACAGAAGGCATGCAGGGAATTTTAATGAGATTTGAGGGGTTTCTGAGTGTAGCAGTTGAGGGGTTTGACTTACTATATCATTGGGGGCTGGAGTTGGGAGAGATATATCCTGTGACTAGGAGAAGTGTTGTGAATGTGTTAGAAATGAATTCTGAGCAGAAGCTCCCTCTGGTGGTTACAAAGAGTACTGAACCATTCAATGAAGATTGTGAAGATTGGCAATCAGGAGTAACAGACTGGTCTTATATAAGGGAGGTTCCCTCCCATCAGGGTTGCCAGTGATCTATTGTTCTTGTCTCAACTTTGGTTCCTGGTTCATTTGGAAGCTTGCTGTGTTTTGCCTGCATCTTCTGCTAACAGATAAGTTTTTTTTCTGCTTGTATTTTTGTGCTTGCTTTTTGCATTGTTTCCTGCACTCTTGTGGAGGTCAGCCAGGTCCCCTCCTGGGGCTTGTGCTCCTCTCAGTTTATCTGAGCCTCTGTTATTTGTTCATTTGCCTTTTCCAGTTTTTTCAGTGGCTGCGGCTTAGTTTTGTTACACCAGAGAACTAATTTAGGTGGTAGAGGTCGTGTGATCTCAGGTGTTTTTGTAATTAGTAGAGTTGGTACTTTTTAGGGTTTTTTGGGATTGCAGTAAGTGTCCTTCCTATCCTTTTCTGTCCAGGTAGATTGGGCCCCAACATTTGCTCCTACTATTTTCTGTCTGTGTCTGTATTTCTTCTTGTCTAACCGCCATTACATGTTTGGGGGCTTCCTATGTTCTTTGGGGATCTGCTCCGGGGCAGATAGTTTTCCTCTTTCTATCTTTAGGTGTAGTTAGCTTCTCAGGCTGTGACGAGGCGTCTAGGACCAACGTAGGTACGCTCCAAGGCTGCCTTTAGTTGTGGAGGTTAGTCAGGGTACTGCAATCCAGTAGATTCCAACCTCTCTGGTGTATTGCCGTTTTTGCCTGCTCTCCTCAGCTACCAAAACATAACAGTATCACCGGCCAACTGAAAATTATATGGTACTCACAGAAGGGAAAAATAGTGTGGGAAAAAAAAAGGGATTGTCAGAGTTGTCAGAGATTTTTTTTTTTTTTTCCCTCTGTTTCTCTGAATGCTGAGGAGGATTTTTTTTTTCTCTCAATGGAGCTTGCACAGTTGTCTTGCCGTGTGGATCAGCTTGCCTCTGAAGTTCGGAGTATTGCTACCTATCTTGCAGGGTTGCCAGTTGTGGAACCTAGGATCCCCATGCCAGATTTATTTTTGGGGATCGAGCTAAATTTCTGAATTTCAAAAATAACTGTAAGTTGTTTTTTGCCTTAAAACCTAAGTCCTCAGGGAACGCAGCGCAGCAGGTTCAAATTGTCATCTCTCTCCTGCGCGGCGATCCTCAGGATTGGGCTTTTTCCCTGACACCTGGGGACCCTGTTTTGAGTAATGTCGATGCATTTTTTCTGGCTCTGGGGTTATTGTACGATGAACCTAATGTCACTGATCAAGCTGAAAAAACCTTGTTGGCATTAAATCAGGGGCTTGAGGACGCTGAGTTATACTGTCAGAAATTTCGTAAGTGGGCAGTCCTGACCAAATGGAATGATGATGCTTTGGCAGCCCTTTTTCGGAAGGGTCTGTCAGAGAATGTAAAAGATGTTATGGTGGGTTTCCCTGCTCCCTCTGGTCTCAATGATTCTATGTCATTAGCGATTCAAATTGACAGACGTTTGCGTGAGCGTAGAGGTATGCGTGGAATGGTGTTGCCTTGTGAACCAGCTTCTGAACCCATGCAGTGTGATAGAGTGGATTCTGGGGCACAGCGTCATGAGTTTCGAAAACGCAATGGGTTATGTTTCTACTGTGGTGACGCCTCTCATGCTATTTCAGTCTGCCCTAAGCGGGGAAGACGTTTTGAACGCTCAGTTGTCTTGGGTAGTGTTCAGACTAAATTTCTGTTGACTGTTACCCTGATTTGCTCCCTGTCCACATTTTCTGCTCAGGCTTTTGTTGATTCGGGAGCAGCTATTAACCTGATGGATTTTGATTTTGCTAAACGTTGTGGGTTTCCCTTATACCCCTACGGAAGTCTATTCCCCTACTGGGGATTGATTCTACCCCTTTGGCTGAGAATAAACCCCAGTTCTCTACTCAGGTGATAATGAGGGTTGAACCTGATCATCAGGAGAGTTGCAAATTTTTGGTGCTGTATAATCTGCATGACATAATTGTACTAGGTTTCCCTTGGTTACAGTCTCATAATCCTGTTTTGGATTGGAAATCTGTGTCTGTAACCAGTTGGGACTGCCAATGTGTTAATGCCAACACTCCTGTTTTTTCTGCCTCTCCCCAGGCTCAGGATGTTCCTGACTTTTTGACTGATTTTTCTGATGTGTTTAGCGAAAGTAAATCTGCATCCTTGCCCCCCATAGGAGCTATGACTGCGCTATTGAATTAGTGCCTGGTAGTAAATTCCCTAAAGGTCGCCTTTTTAACTTGTCTGTACCTGAACATGACGCTATGCAGTCTTATATCAAGGAGTCATTGGAGAAGGGTCATATCAGACCATCCTCTTCACCCTTGGGTGCTGGTTTTTTCTTTGTGGCCAAAAAGGATGGTTCATTAAGGCCGTGTATTGATTATCGTCTCTTGAACAATATCACTGTGAAATATCAATATCCGTTACCCTTGATTTCTGACCTGTTTTCCAGGGTGAAAAGTGCTACTTGGTTTACCAAGCTTGACCTCAGGGGGGCGTATAACCTTATTCGCATTAAGCACGGGGATGAATGGAAGACGGCATTCAATACCCCAGAGGGGCATTTTGAGTACCTAGTGATGCCCTTTGGGCTCACTAATGCTCCTTCTGTCTTCCAGTCCTTTATGAATGACATTTTCAGGGATTTTGTGGATAAATTTCTGATTGTTTATTTGGATGATATCTTGATTTTTTCCAATGACTGGGACTCTCATGTGAAACATGTTCGGACTGTGTTCCAGATTTTGAGAGAGAATGCTCTGTATGTGAAGGGATCAAAGTGTCTTTTTGGCGTACAGAGGATTTCATTTCTGGGATTCATTTTGTCCCCATCGGTTATTGAAATGGACCCGGTCAAGGTTCAGGCCATCTGTGATTGGGTCCAACCTACTTCATTAAAGGCTCTTCAGAGATTCTTGGGTTTTGCCAATTTTTATCGTAAATTTATTGGTAATTTCTCTGTTATTGTTAAACCATTGACTGATTTGACCAAAAAGGGTTCTGATGTGGTGAATTGGCCTCCTGAGGCAGTCTCTGCGTTTCAGGAACTTAATCAGAGATTCACTTCTGCTCCTGTTCTACGGCAGCCTGATGTTTCTCTGATATTTCAGGTGGAGGTTGATGCCTCTGAAATTGGGGCAGGTGCCGTTTTGTCCCAAAGAGATCCAGAGACCTTTAAAAGTAACCCTTGTGCCTTTTTCTCTCGAAAATTTTCTCCAACCGAACGTAATTATGACGTGGGTAATCGGGAGTTATTGGCCATGAAGTGGGCTTTTGAAGAGTGGAGACATTGGCTGGAGGGAGCCAAACATCAGGTGGTGGTTCTCACGGACCATAAGAATCTGGTTTATCTGGAATCAGCCAAGCGACTTAATCCTAGACAGGCCAGGTGGGCCTTGTTTTTCACACGTTTTAATTTTGTGGTTTCCTTTCTTCCTGGCACTAAGAATGTTAAGGCGGATGCCCTATCGAGGAGTTTCCTTGCGGACTCTCCTGAGTTATCTGATCCTGCTGTTATTTTGAAAGAGGGTGTAGTTCTTTCCGCCATCTTGCCCAATTTGAGACTAGCTCTGGAAGGGTGTCAGGAGGATAAACCCGAGCGCTGCCCTATTGGGAAATTGTTTGTCCCAGACCGGTGGAAAAAGAGTGTGATATCTGAGATTCATTGTTCCGCGTTGGCCGGTCATCCCGGAATTTTTGGTCCCAGAGACTTGGTTAGTCGGTCCTTTTGGTGGCCTACTTTGTCTCATGACGTCAGGGAATTTGTGCAGTCCTGCAGGACTTGCTCTCGCTCCAAGCCTTGCTCTCGCTCTAGTGGTTTGTTGATGCCATTGCCTGTGCCCAAGAGACCATGGACCCATATCTCTATGGATTTCATTTCCGACCTCCCTGTTTCTCAGGGAATGACCGTTATTTGGGTGATTTGTGATAGGTTTTCCAAAATGATACATCTTGTGCCATTACCTAAGTTGCCTTCCTCCTCTGAATTGGTGCCTTTGATCCTTTAGCACGTGGTTCGGTTACACGGCATTCCTGAGAACATTGTGTCTGACAGAGGAGTCCAGTTTGTTTTCAGATTTTGGAGGACTTTTTGTTCTAAACTTTGTGTTCAATTGTTTTTCTCCTCGGCTTTTCATCCTCAGACCAATGGACAAACTGAGAGAACAAACCAGACATTGGAGACTTATCTGAGATGCTTTGTGTCTGCTGATCAGGATGACTGGGTCTCTTTTTTGCCTTTGGCTGAGTTTGCTCTTAATAATAGGGCTAGCTCTGCCACTTTGATGTCTCCATTTTTCTGCAATTTTGGGTTTCACCCTCGATTTTCTTCGGGACAGACGGAGGCTTCTGTCTGTCTGGGTGTTGACTCTGTTGTGGAGCGTATGCAGCAGATTTGGGACCAGGTAGTGGAGAGGTTGTCCCTCTCTCAGGAAAGGGCCCAGCGGTTTGCCAACCGGCATAGGACTGATGGTCCTCGGTTTGAAGTGGGGGACTTGGTCTGGTTGTCCTCAAGAAATATCCCTATGAGAGTTGCATCTCCTAAGTTTAAGCCTAGATTCATTGGACCTTATAAGATCATGGAGATTCTTAATCCTGTTTCCTTTCGTTTACTTCTTCCAGGGACATTTAAGATCCATAACGTGTTCCACAAGTCCTTATTAAAGAGGTTTGTCGAGCCAGTGGTTCCTATGACTGCGCCTCCTGACCCTGTTTTGGTTGAGGGCAATCTGGAGTATGTGGTTGAGAAAATATTGGATTCTCGTTTTTCTAGACGGAAACTCCAGTATTTGGTTAAGTGGAGAGGTTATGGTCAGGAGGACAATTCTTGGGTGTTTGCTTCGGACATCCATGCTAGGAGACTGATCCGTGCGTATCACAGAGCTCATCCTGACCGACCTGGTTGCCCAAGTGAGGGTTCGGTGACCCCTCCTCAAGGGGGGGTACTGTTGTGAATGTGTTAGAAATGAATTCTGAGCGGGAGCTCCCTCTGGTGGTTACAAACAGTACTGAACCATTCAATGAAGATTGTGAAGATTGGCGATCAGGAGTTACAGACTGGTCTTATATAAGGGAGGTTCCCTCCCATCAGGGTTGCCGGTGATCTATTGTTCTTGTCTCAACTTTGGTTCCTGGTTCATTTGGAAGCTTGCTGTGTTTTGCCTGCATCTTCTGCTAACAGATAAGTTGTTTTTCTGCTTGTATTTTTGTGCTTGCTTTTTGCATTGTTTCCTGCACTCTCGTGGAGGTCAGCCATGTCCCCTCCTGGGGTTTGTGCTCCTCTCAGTTTATCTGAGCCTCTGTTATTTGTTCATTTGCCTTTTCCAGTTTTTTCAGTGGCTGCGGCTTAGTTTTGTTACACCAGAGAACTAATTTAGGTGGTAGAGGTCGTGTGATCTCAGGTGTTTTTGTAATTAGTAGAGTTGGTACTTTTTAGGGTTTTTTGGGATTGCAGCAAGTGTCCTTCCTACCCTTTTCTGTCCAGGTAGATTGGGCCCCAAAGTTTGCTCATACTATTTTCTGTCTGTGTCTGTATTTTTTCTTGTCTAACCGCCATTACATGTTTGGGGGCTTCCTATGTTCTTTGGGGATCTGCTCCGGGGCAGATAGTTTTCCTCTTTCTATCTTTAGGTGTAGTTAGCTTCTCAGGCTGTGACGAGGCGTCTAGGACCAACGTAGGTACGCTCCACGGCTGCCTTTAGTTGTGATGGTTAGTCAGGGTACTGCAATCCAGTAGATTCCAACCTCTCTGGTGTATTGCCGTTTTTGCCTGCTCTCTTCAGCTACCAAAACATAACAGAGAAGGATGATAGAAAGTAAGCAGATGGTTAAGTGATTTATGAGAGCATCTCTTGGGTTGGATGGTGTGACTGAATTGATCTGTACAGTTTAACAATGTGAAAAGAGCATGAGTGCTATACATAGGAGAGAAAACTGAGCGACCGATATGGATGGAGTGTAAAGAGTTAATGCAAGGGCGGTGGATTTGAGTGAATGCAGCAGCTAGGATATAAATTATACAAATGCATATGGTAAATATTTGTTGTAGTCCAAATGTACTGGGAATAGGTTTGTTTAATTGTCTTACCTGTCTCCTGCCTTGTCTAACTGCCATGGTATAACTGCCAGATACTTTAATACATGTACTTCTATTAAGTGTACATAAACGCTAACCCCTGCATAAATGCTTCCCTAGGCTATGTCTCAATATATAGGAGGCTAGCTCTAAATCTCTCACTATTTTACCTCTTTAGCAATCAATTAAACTAAGTCAAGACAGCAGGACACAATAAATGTAGTGAACAGATAAACAAATGTGCAGGCCTACATGGATCATAAAAAAAGTGACTTCACCTCAAAGCATAAGGGGACAAGCAGAGTAAGTTAAAATAGCTATATATCATTACATACGCTTGCAAAGATGAATATGAATAACTAAAAACATGCAGGATCAGGAGATTAAATGAGCCAAAATACCATTCGAATCTGCTTACTGACATAGAATAGAGTGATTGAAGACATGCAGGCTCAATGCAGGAATTAAATGGGGTAAAAACCATTATAATCTGCTTGCTGATATAGAATAGAGTGATTGAAGACATGCAGGCTCAATGCAGGAATTGAATGGGGTAAATAGAATCTGCTTGCTGACATAGACTGTTCTAGAGTAATCATTCTTGGTAAATCATGGTGCAACCTTTATGTTTTCAACATTTAGGCAAGTCACATAAATAGTAAGTGAATCAAGTAAAGACAAGTATGGATGACAAGTATTTTTCTACATGATAAACTTAGAAATGGTCACTTTCCCTATTCCTGATCCAAATATCAATAGATGATAAAAATTGTTGGGCACAAATCAATATATAGAGCATCAAAAAAGAAAGCTCTGAGTTCAGTATTGTTTTGGAGATGAGCACACTGCCTGCCTCTTATTTTCATAATTGAAGAAAAATTGCCAGAGGTTTTTAGACAATTTTGAACCCTAGTAGCCGCTTCTAGTTCCACTTTTGATATATAGCACTAGACTCTTTCCGGCCTCATGCAATACACTTGCTTTGAGTGAGTTTGCATCCATCTAGTTGGATTAGCCTCTAATTATGCATATTGCCACACTATATATTTCTGTATAACTTAGCAGCGTGCTTTTTGTATAAATACTAACGTTTTTCACTTATTTAACCCTGTAACCACTTTACATAGTTTTGCCTCTATCTATGTCCATCTTGTTAGAAACTAATCACTGCGCAGAATAACTCTTGGCTCAGCACTTAATTTCAAAAGACAGGATATTTCTCCTTCCATGTCAATATAAACATAGTGCAAACCATTTGCTATCTCCATCAATGATTCAGTGTCTCAGTTTCATGACAATTACCCTGTGTAATTGCGTTTATGATTCATAATTGATTTATTGCTCAGGTCCCATTGAAGCTCATTAACAATGCAGGTCAGGACATCAGAGCTCACATTATGCTGCCAATCTGCCGTAACATCACTGAGTATCATAATTTCATGGTTGCCCGACACAACACTGGCAAAGAGAAAGTAATATGCTCCCTTTGTATTTTGTTGTCTTTAGGGATTAGAATTGCAGCAAGCAGACGTTGTTTACAGACACCATCAAAGGCGGGAGCAATATAACCAGACAGATAAAGCTTCCAATGTGTGGGATCAAGCACATACCTAAAAACTTCAAAGTGAGAAACGTATATGAATATGCAGATGACTTTTGCTAAGGACATACTTTACAGTATGGAAATATAAAAAAGTTTTAATAGGGAATCATCAACAGGCTTCCATAATAAATCCTGCCCGGACTTGGCCCTGACTTGGGCATATATGAAGCAAATCCAAGAAGCGCCACAGACCAGCAAGGGAATGAAAACTTTCTTACTTTGCTTCCAATGTAAGGTAATATCCGACCTGAAAATATCCAGATAAAGTGGTATATGGCTTACATGTTTAGAGTGTATACAAGACACTTAATCATAGCCTCTATGATATTGTTGTATACACTTAAACATGTGAGCTATATTCACCACTTTATCTGGAAAAAGCAGGTGAAGTCCTGAAGATCGTTGACAAGCAGCAAGATTATGAGGAACCGCAGGCAAACAGGAGAAGTCCTCCACTGATAGCAAGGTTACTGGAAACTGGTGAAGCCCTCCACTGACAGTAAGGTTACGGAAACCGCAAACAATCATTTTAAGTCCTGATGACCACTAGCAGGTACAAGGGTTTCTTAAAACCACTGTCAAGCCAGTGAAGTCCTCCACTGACAGACAGCAAGGTTACTTGAAATAGCAGATAAGCAGGGGAAGTCCTCCACTAACAGGTAGCAAGGTTACTGAAAAAAACACAGACAAACAGGTGAAGTCCTGAAGAAAACTCAGAGGTAGCAGGGTTACTGAAAACCACAGACAAATAGGTGAAGTCCTGAAGAAAACTGAGAGATAGCAGGGTTATTTAAAACCACACACAAGCAGGTAACATCCTCCACTGACAGGTAGCAAGGTTACTGAAAACCACAGACAAACAGGCGAAGTCCTGAAGACCACTGAGAGGTAGCAGGGTTACTGGAAACTTCAGACAAGCAGTTGAAGTCCTGCAGTGATAGGTAGCAGGATTACTGGAAACTGCAGACAAGCAGGTGAAGTCATGCACTGACAGGCAGATGAATTACTGAAAACTGCAGACAAGTATTCATGGACGTGAAAAACACAGTCAGCCAGGAGACATCCATTCCTGCTGACTGTAGACTGTAACTGTGCACAGACAGGGTCGGACTGGGCCACCGGAGAACCGGAGTATTCTCCGGTGGGCCCAGGCACTGACACCTGCTGGCATATAGGGCCAGCAGCTGCCTAGGACCTCTGCTGCTCCAGGGGCCCACAGCCAGTGGTGTGTTGCTAATAGTGGCACACCACGCAGCTGCTATGAGGGCCCCAGGTGCCAGCAGAGCAGCAGCAGGTGACAGGAAGCCAAAGCCTGTTCTTGCTGCTAAAGTGAAATGAATATTCCATGGGCGTGGAGAGGAGTGAATATTAAGCGGGCTGTGTTTGCTACAGGCTGCGGCTAACATCGCCCACTATCAAGGCCCGCAGACAAGGTCCCCCACTCCCCCAGGGGCCCCCAGCCCACACGGCCACTATGGAGCCGAAAGTCAGGGGGACCCAGTGTCAGCACCGCCCCCTCCAGTGCACGCAGCATTCAACTGTATCGGTATCAGATGCCGATACAGTTGAAAGCAGTAATGGAAGAGAGAGCATCACATGACGCTCCCTCTTCCATCATACCCCTCTGCCTCTGACACACAGCGGGTGCACGATGACGTCACTTCATTGGGCTGACTGCAGTGCAGCTCCTGACATCGGAGCAGAGCCGCCACCGGTATCAGCATGGGAGCGAGCATGATACCCCATGAGGGGGCAGCATGATACCCTATGAGGAGGGGCTGCATTATGTTCTGAGGGGGCTGCATTATATTCTATGGGGGGCTGCATTATACCCTATCAGGGGGCTACATTATATTCTATGGGGGGGCTGCATTATACCTTATAGGGGGTTGCATTATACTCTATGGGGGCTACATTATACCCTCTGGGGGCTGCATTATACTGTATCATGGTGGTTGCATTATATTCTATGGGAAGCTACATTATATTCTATGAGAGGGCTACATTATATACTATGAGGGGGCTACATTATACTATATGAGGTCTGCATTATATTCTGTGAGGGGGCTACATTATACTATATGAGGGGGGCTACATTATATACTATGAGGGGGCTGCATTGTACCCTATGAGGGGGCTACTTTATATTCTATGAGGGGTGCTACCACAAACCCTGCTACATAATTAAGACGTGTACTACCTTATATTATACCCTGATATTAGCGCGTTTTACCGCACTATTGGTGGTCTTGTATTTATTTCTATGTAGCTACATAGTGGGCCGCAAGAATGATTTTCTCTGGTTTGCCCAAGGTGCTCCAGTTCGACGCTGTGCACAGACAACTAAAAAAGTTACTAGCAAGACTTAATACAATACCTTGATACATATGTGGGTCTTGGGAGACTTATGGGCCTTTGAATTATTATATATGGGAGCATGCCAGACTTTTTGCAAAGCCTGACGTGAATTACAAGAAAATCTAATGGATTAGGGCACATGATACAAATTGTTTCCAGTTTTTTAATTACCCAATTTACAGTCAAATATTAACTCACAATTGTATTATTCACTTTAGCACAGCAGATAATACATATTTTTCTGCACTGTAGATCTTGTTTGGGTTTAGGTTTCTGTCACTCTTAATTATCTAAATACTATGCTATAAAAATAAGTGCATTATCTAGCTGTAAATCCTGAGAGGCACAACCTTAAGTTCCAAATGCAAGATCTTTAGCAGGGAATATTTGCCATGTGTTCTTTATTATACGGTGTCTTCTAATGTGATACAAGGCATTTGTGCCCCCTCAAGCACCTGTTCTCATTTGGGACTAGATCTATGAATCAGCATTGGACTGGCCCCATTAGAGGACTGGATGGGCCCTAGCCTCTCTTAATTCAATGTGCTTCCTGCAGGGTAGAAAATAGGCATGGAGGCCACTGCCCACCAGTCACTTTGCTGGGCATTCTGCTGAGCATTCTTACTGGTATTAGTTTATTTGACTACCTTTCCTGGGTGTGATTGAACAGTTTGCTGAATCTCCTGATCTCCTGTCTTTACAAAACTTCCTCAGCATCAAGTTAAAGCGAAGAGGGAGGCGAGACTCAAGACAGGAAATTCTACACAGCATAAAAAGATGTTAGTAGGGAAGCTGTGGCCCTTCTTTCTCAAGATGTTTTTTTGCCATGATATCTGCAGTGTCTATCTATCCTTGAGTGAAGGTGTATTAGGTTCTAGGAACTCAGCTAGTATATAAACCGGTGGCACAAGATAGGATTTGCTTGCAAAACGTGTATTTATTTATTCAGTGCATAACAGAACCCAACGTTTCGGCCATATTTCGGCCTTTATCAAGGTTATCTAAACAAAGCGCAAAAATAATCAGATAATATTAAAAACGTGTGAAATCCAATATAAAAGACACAGACTTGGCATGTAATTAACAATATCATATGCAAAACGATATATAGAAGGAAATTTCCTTATTGACTACATCCCTCTTGCCCAAAGAGCGGGTGATGGGATACAGAAACTTAAAGAAAAAGAGGCATATTTGCTTTATACTCTACAAACCTTGGAACCACATGGGTTGAATAGGGAATATGAGGTCCTCTATTAATCTGCTTTACTCATTTGTCATGTTTCCATTTTGAGTGTATTTTATTTTCTGCTAATTCTCTTTTATGTTTATCTATAGGTCTGATTATGTCACATCAGATTGTAGTGTTACCCATTTGCACAAAACAGCCGTGTGATTCACTTGTCAAAAAGGAAACTTCCTTTAATATATCGTTTTGCATATGATATTGTTAATTACATGTCAATTCTGTCTTTTATATTGGATTTCACATGTTTCTTATACAAAATAAACTATGCACCCTCTCCAGGTCCAGCACCGAGTCGCCACCACTGCTCCCTGTGTCTATGATTGTCTGCAGCGCTGATGTCACAAAGATAGCGCTGTGATAAAGCCAACAGCTCTCCAAAGCAGACTCCACACACCCTGACCCGATCCATGAAGCATTATCACTGCTAAGTATTTAGGAGGTGATCTGAAGAGACTTTGGTGATTTTGGTTAGCAAATTGCATCAAAATCAAACATGTGTACTGGTCCACAGAAGAAAACAGGTTTGTGGAAGGGCACACATCTGTTAAACATTTATGGTATATCCAATGGATTTGCCATAAGCGTCAAAGACAAGATAACCCTTAAATCATTCACAAAGTGACGCATATTGTGGAAAACAATTCACAGTTGTCACAAATATCCCTGTAACTTGTTGTGCTGCTTGGCACACCAGCACAGCAGGAGCACCACACAATAAATGTGTGCCACATGTAGATGAAATTTGATAAGATATCATCCGATCAGCTTGCACTGTGTTATGCAGTTCATTTCCTGAAGGCAAATGCTTGCACAGTTGGGAGCGTTTCAACCTAAAAGCTCCTAAATTCTGACAGAATTTGCACAAAAAAATCTGTCTTTCATGACTTGCAACATATTCATCATGTGCTTTAAACACTTTCTGCGACATACCAGAGGAGGTGATATGACCTCTCCGAAAATTTTATGGGTTAATGGAAAAGGTTCATGGCCTAATATGGTAATATGGGAAATGTGCACCAAAACGCACCAAAATTGTGGCACATATGTCTGGCACAAAGTAAGCCAACACAAAATAGATAACCCTAAATAATAACTTTTAACAATTACTGTATAAAATAGTGTGATTATAAACATCATGGAAAAAAACATACAATATAAATATTATAAATCAAGTTCATAGGTTTGTGGTGGGGCTCTATAGTCACTGCTGTAACCCTAAGGTACTCCTACCTGGCAGCAGAGGTTAGCACCCTAGTGTAGACGTTACGGCACCCCCGCTCATCGTGTAATGACCCAAATTGTCCCTATAGGACCCTAATTATCACCTCAGCACCATATAAACACACTGTGAAAATAATAAACACTGTGAAAAAGGACAGTTTACAAATTGAATCCAAGTTAGCCCCCTAATCGAGGTTGACAATGAGCATATATATCTTTTTTTTGCAGATTATAACTTTAAGCAGTGTGTCCATTCAATCCACACATTTACATGCTGAACAGACAGGACCGGTTATATACTAAATGGGGCAAAAGTTTAAAGTGGGACACCAAATGCTATCATATTGCACCTTCACACAGAAACATTTAGTTTACTTTACATGAGCAAGATGCGGATACAGTTGGCAGAGGGGCCTGGAGCCAGTGCTGGCACCGTGCTCCCCATATTCAGGGGTCTCATATCGGCCAAGTGGTCTGCGACTATTAGCAGTCCACAGGGGTGTTGCTAGGGTCAGAAAAGATCAAAGACAAAATGTTGCCTCCAACCCCCTCCTGGAAATTTTTTTAACACTGCAAATAACACAGTGATAACTGTGTACAGATAATGCAGATGTCACCTGCAGTCCTATGTAACACCACAGATAGCACAGTGTTAACTCTCTGAGTACAGATAATGTAGTAGATGTCACCTGCAGTCCTATGTAATACAATGTACACCAGGTGCAGTGGCAGTGCCACATGGCGACATTGTTTTGCTTGACAGAGGTGCCATTGCCTCTTAGGTAGATTATGCATCTTTTGCAGTCTGGCTGCTCCTAAAGACAGTCTGCTTTGGTCCTCTAGTGTGCCCCACAAATGATAGAATTAGATAACTCTAGGATACTACTGATGATATGGAAATTTAATTAGGATAAAAATATCCTTCTGTGTTTGCTGCTTGCTTCTCCAAATCTCTATATAATGTCTTTTTGAGCGCTCAGAACGAAATGAGGACTGTCCACAACGCAAGTGTCAGTATAACAGTTCGTCAAAGACATACATTTATTATTCATTCAAGGTTTTATACGTTTACAAAAAGGGGCTGGTTAGTCAATTAACATACAATTAAAAGCTGCTAGATTATTGGCTGTTCTAGTGTAAATATGATAATTATGATAATCATGATTAAAAGAGCTGAAGTTGCAGAATTATTGTTTATATTCTTGTGACCTAGTTGTCTTGCATAACTATAATGTAAACAACAGATATCTAATAGGACTTTTTGTACTTCATGCATTTGTTCCTTTACGAAGGCCTCTTATGAAGGCCAGATTTCTTTAAAACGACTGATTATAGCTGGCCTAGAAATATGTGAGCACAGGTTTTTTTTAGCAAGTGAGATCTATCTAACTGTGAACTGTGAATACATATATGTGAATATACTTTGAATATATGGAATACATATATATTTCCATGACAGTCCCCCCTTAGATACCACTTGCCCTAAAAACCTGCTCCTGGCCCAAAGCGCTGCAACTCTTTTATGCTGCCGGTGAGTTGAGACACCCCTAGTACATGCCTCCCCCACCGAATATAGACTTTTCGCAAATGGGGCGGTCAGGAGGACTGTCCCTGTCGGGGGTTTATGTGTTTGCAATCATAGTCTCTTTATTTGATAGGATGATTCATCAAGGATGTGTATTCTCAGTCTGGAGGTAGTTCGGAGATCTGGTCAAGCCAGGCAGTTCTATCCGGACTGGTGCGAGGTCCAAGATGGTGAGTGGCATCAAATTGGTTGTCTCCTGAACAGCTTTTTCCATTTTCCTGCGGATACAAGGAATTACACAGCAACCAGTAATTAATGCAAAAATGAGAACCCCCATAATGGCTGTCCCAACCTGTGCCAACATTTTCTGCCACCCACTCATCCACCCAAAGTATCGATCCCATGGGTCAGTGACACCTGAGTTCTGTTTCAGTTCCTCTGATAACTCATTAAGTTTCTGTATTGCCATTGTGACTTTACCATTTGGGCCAGTGTTGTCTGGGATGTAGGTGCAACAGGTGTCTTTGATCATTTTGTAAACACCTCCTTTCTCAGCTAGAATCATATCCAAAGCCATTCTATTCTGGAATGCCATAATGGAAGTGGGGCCTAACTGTGCTGCCAAACCTTTTACAGCATCTATGGTGAAGTTAACAAATCTCTGCTGGTTATAACAGATGTAATTTATCCAATCAACATTTTTGTTTATAGTGACTCAAATCTTGCTTTAACTTGGTCTCTGGCCTTGAACTCATCAGGTAGGTCATCTGGTCATCTGTCTGGTCAGTCAGAGCATCCACGACATCCTTCATGGCTTAGGTGTCTCTCCTGGTACGGGAGCTTCCTTGCAATGCGATACGTGGATTCAAACAGGCTTTCCCTCTAGTTACACAGAGGTTGATGTCATCTGGGGCTCTTGGACAGGATCATCAAATCTGGCAGTGAGGAGAAAAACTCGAGAATGGACATTAGTTTTTGACCAATTCAATTACATAAGTGTTATGATTTGGTAGCTGAGGAGAGCAGGCAAAAAAAAAGCAATACACCAGAGAGGTTGGAATCTATGGGATTGCAGTACCCTGACTAACCACCACAACTAAAGGCAGCCATGGAGCGTTCCTACGTTGGTCCTAGACGCCTCGTCACAGCCTGAGAAGCTAACTACACCTAAAGATAGAAAAAGGAAAGCTATCTGCCCCGGAGCAGATCCCCAAAGAACATAGGAAGCCCCCAAACATGTAATGGCGGTTAGACAAGAGGAAATACAGACACAGACAGAAAATAGAATGAGCAAACGCTGGGGCCCAACTGTCTAGATAGAAGAGGATAGGAAAGGCACTTACTGCAACCCCAAAAAACCCTGAAAAGTACCAACTCTACTAATTACAAAAACACCTGAGATCACACGACCTCTACCACCTAAATTAGTTCTCTGGTGTAACAAAAACTAAACAGCAACCACTGAAAAAAACTGGAAAAGGCAAATGAACAAACAGTGGCTGAACTAAACTGAGAGGAGCATAAGCCCCCTGAAGGGGACCCGGCAGACCCCCACAGAAGTGCAGGACAAAATGCAGGCACCAAAAAAACTAAAAGAAGAAAATGTCTTATCTGTTAGCAGAAGATGCAGGCACGAAACAGCTTTTCTGGGTCTCTGGGAGTGTGCCTTACGCTAAACAGTGCAATAGGAGTGTGTCATGCCATGGTTTGCGTGTCTCTTGGGCAATTTTTCAGCATTCTATTCTTAAGTGTTTCGTTCAGTTTTTCTACCTTCCTGCTGCTCTGGGGGTGGTAAGGAGTGTGTAGGCCTAAATCTGACCCTACTGCTAATCGGGTCTTGTGTGTCAGATTTGCTGTGAATGCGGGTCCCTGATCACTTTCTATCATTTCTGGAACCCCGTATCTGCACACTATTTTCCGAAAGTAGCTTCGTTGCAGTAGTCTTTGCTGACTTGGAAGGCTTCTGTTCATCTTGAAAATACTTCTTTTGACCACAATGGCGTATTTGAATCCTTCACTTGGCGATATCTGGATGTGGTCTATCTGGATCCTTTGAAGCTGGTAGAGTGGTCTTTCCAGATGAGGTGAGGGGGTCTTTCTTCCATACGTCCAGGCTTGCATTTGCCGCAAGTCAGACAGCTGCTGGTGAATTTGGCTGTTAGGGTGGAGATCCCTGAAGTGAAACAGTAAGCACCAATCAGATCATTCATCTGTGTCTTTGATATGTGGATGTGGGTCCATGTACCCATTGGACCACCATAGAGTGCATACTTTGTGGTAGGCAGAGTTTGAAGTCTATTATTGATAGCCTTCTTTCTTCACATGTTGCTTTTTTCGCATTCAGCTCTTCTTCTCCTTTTGGAGCTTGGTCTTGTAACTTCTTGAGCAGATTCCAGGACGTTTCTTTGTCAGGTTTCTTGTCTTCAGTCGTCATGTAGTAGCCGTCCGGCTCTACGACCTCTCCCACTTCTCCATGTTGTCTTCCTTTGGCTGCTTCTTTGGCTGCCATGTCCGCCATGTTATTGCCTCACGCCTCTTCTGTTCTCAGTTTTCCATGCACTTTGATTTTTCAAATTGCCACCATTTTGGAAGTTGGAGTATACCCAGTAGGTCCCTGAAAGCTCCATGATGCTTCACGGTTGTCCCGTTTGCTGTGATGAAGTCCCTTGTAGCCCAGATGGGTCTAAAGTCGTGTGCTATGCCATGCGAGTACCTGTAGTCCGTGTAGATGTTTGCAGTCTTGCCTTCTGCCATCTGGCAGGCCTTCGTCAGCGCTATCAATTCTGCTTCCTGGGCTGACAGGCTAGGTGACAGACTTCTGGACCACAGGATTTCTTGATTGCTGGTCACTGCACTTCCTGTGTTGAAACTTCTTCTGGAGCCATCCAAGTATCCCCCTTGGGAGTGGGAGTAGAGTGGCCGGGCTGAGGACTGTAGGTCTGGAGACGGTGACATTATGAGACAAAGGCAATAGAGGCGCCACAAAGATGCCTGGCGGTGGGAGATTACTGTTGGTTGAGCTTGATTGAAGATTGCCAAGATGTCATGCGGAGTGAGAGTTTCCAGTGGCTGTCCAAGAGTGATGTCAGCAACCTTGTCCAGGAGGGTGTGTGCTGCGGATACTGCCATCAGGCAGGAGGGTGCTCTTCTTGCAACTGGATCCAAGCGGGCTGAGAGGCAGCCAAAAGTCTCTGTTTTCCCCCGTGAATCCGTGCCAGGACTCCAGTAGCATGACCTTCTTTCTTCCATCAGGTAGACGGAAAGACTTTTCATAGTCAGGTAGGCCTGGTATTGGCGCTGAGACTGTGGAGTTCTTCCAATCTCCTGAATGGGTTGAAGGCTGCGTCTGATAGAAGGAGCGGGGTTGCGTTGATGCAAGCGCACAGAGGCTGCATTAGGACTGAGGTATCAGGGATCCAGGTTCTGCAATACGACACTAGACCAGGGAAGGCCTGCAGCATTCTTGGAGTTGTTGGGGGAGCCATCTTCTCCACAGTGGTCTTCCAGTCTTTTGACATGTGTTTCGTCTTGTGGGCAATACAGTGTCCCAGGGATGTAACTTGCTTCTGGCATCACTGGACTTTGTTCTTCCAGACCTTGCGTTGCTGTTCTTCCAGGTAGAGTAGGAGAGACAAGGAATAGACTGTGCAGGTGTTGATGTCAACCACACAAAATAGAAGGTCATCCACGTGTTGTAGAAGAGTGACTCTTGCATATTCTGCAATCCAGTTGACGAGGATGGAGGACATTGTCTTGGTGAAACTTAAAGGGCTTGTTTTGAGCACCTTGAGACAACACTGTCCATATGCACTGCACTGGTGCGTGAAAGCAGGCCTCCAGGTGGAGGGGAAACACTGAAGAAGGTACTGGCCAGGTTGATCACCGTGAATACCGTTGCGGTGACTGGGACTCTTGAAAGCAGAGTGTGATGGTTCAGCACTGTTGGGGTTTCAAATACCGTAGCCTCTTTCGCGGCCTCCAGGCCTTGCACCATTCTGAACTCAGTGGGGTTTACAGTCTTTTTCTTCACTGTGGAAAGCTGGGATTGATTCCGATGGGCGAGGCAGCCCAGTTTGGCCTTGTCCTTCAGTATGCGGCAGGGAACTCCCATCTGCTGGTGCAGAGCTGGCGGGAAAACAAACCGTCTACTAGGATCCACATCATGAGAGATGACGACCAGCTGGCTTTCTTGTTCTCCACCAAGACAGTCACTGTGTTAGCACCTGCTCTGGTCACAGGGGGTCTTCTTGTTGGGACGTCTCCTTAAACGGCTGCTTTTTTCTCAGCACGGGCCATCAGTAGTTTCTTTTTCTCCAGCTCGGTCTCAGGTCAGTATTTGTGCACAAGTTTGAAGAGCTGAGTGGCCTTTTTCCGGTCTAGGGCCTGGGTGAACTGGTTGATTGCAAGGGGCACCTCCTGGTGCTTGCAAAAGATGAACCTCTGGCGTTAGAGCTGGATGAGGTGTTGCCATTCCATGAAGCGAGTAGAGTCCTTCTTGAGTTGAATATCCTGGCCAATGCCAAAGTTCTCAGGCCGTCTTCTTAATCGAGTTCACTTAGACCTTCAGTTGGTCAGAGACATCTTGACTCTGGGTGATGGAGTGGCTTTTCTGGTACTATGTCCAGCACCTCCTGTGATAGGTCTGCAGTGTGGTTGTTTGAGGTTCCTGTTTCTTCTTGGGTCAGGGGTGAAGAAAGTTTCATGGTCCCATCTTCCTGGAACACTCTGGTCGCTTTCAGCTTCTGCAGTAGGTCCACTCCCAATAGGTTGAGGGTGCAGGTTTTTTACACAACAAACTGGGACATGATGGAGTGTTCTGGCTGAGTCCACACGCTCAGGGGCTTCATAATCTGGAAATATCTGACTTGACCATCAATTCCCATGCAGGAAGCAGAAGATTTGATAGGTAGGTGAGGTTGCGGAGTTCCACAAGAAAAGATATGACTACGCCATCCACTCTCAGGATATTGGTCCCACTGGTGGGGTTCCTTGTGGACTTGGTGTGCTCTTGTCCTATGGACGGGGTTCTTCACTGCTTTCTGTGTTTCTTCTTTTTCTGGGTGAAGTCAGTGTTCTGCACTTGTTCCGGAAATGACCAAACTCGCCACAGTTGTAACACTTGACATTCCTTCTGTCCCGGCGGGACTCAATCCTTTTTGCTACTGTGAGCAGGGTATCCATTGCTATTGACGTGTACTCAGGCCTGGCTGCTACCAGTGGTTTCCTGATTGGTTCTCTCAGTCCATGCACAAAAGCCTGTGCCAACATCCGTCTGTGTGTCTGATCATGGGTAATGAGGCCCAAATCTTGAAACACTTGCATTACTCTGTCATGGAACTTCTCCACAGACTCTGTCTTGTCTTGACTCGTGACATGTAGGCTGAGAGTTTGTCCTGTCAGTCTGCATTTGGCCCATTCTCTGAGTTGCTCAATTAGCTTTGGTCCTGTCTCCCAGGCATACGCATCTAACTCTGTTGGAAGCTTGAAGTGTTCTCTCATAATTGGCCAGAATGCATCACCTGCTTTTATTTCCATTACGGTCCAGAGATCAGTCCAGGCTGCTGCATACGTTCGCTGGATCTGCTGCATTTTTTGGCAAAATGGCATGGGGTGTATCCCTGGGTCTGGCAGCATACTGATCACCTGGCTTGGGATGAAGGGCTCATAGGATGGTGCCTCTACCTGTCCCTGCTCTATTGGTGCTTGTGTGTTTTCTTCCCTAGTATTGGGCAGCATGTGTGACGTTGCATCTTCATCTTCATCAGATAAGAAGTGACATGGTGTACTTGGTGCATACACTGGGTGAGATTTGGGCTTTAAAGTTGTCTTGCTGCATGGGGATTTCCCACTTCCTTGCTGAGGCTGCGGTGGATCAGTGTCATGGTTCCATGCTAGCAGCCCTGTAGCTATACCACCCCCCTGTGAAGCAAGCCCTAGCTGTGGACTGTTGTGTCTGGGGGCTACATGTAGCGTTTTGTGTAGGGAGATCTGCACTTTCTTCTCCTGATATAATGACTGGCAATGTTTGTACTGTGCTTGGGATAGACAAGGTGCCCTGTTCTGGAAATACTGAATACAGGGACACCACATTGCTTGGATTGGGCGTTGACCCAGTTGATGACGAAGTAGAAAAAAGAGGAAGAGAAGGGAGGTGTGAGGGAGGAGCGAGAGAAAGAGGAGGGGAGGGAGAGAAGAGTGAAAGGGGGAAAAGAGAGAAAGATGGAGGAGAGAGAGAGGAGAAAGATGGAGGGGAGAAGTAGAAGAAGATGAAGAACAAGATTTGAGAGTTGGAGAGGAAGAGATAGAAGAAGAGGAAGATGAAGAAAATGGATGTGTCAGAGATGTGATGGAGGGAAAAGAAGGAATGAGAGGAATGGCAGCGAGGAAAGAGGAGAAAAGTCTGAAGAAGAAAGAGAAAGGGACTGAGAGAAGAAAAAGGAGAGGGTGTCCCCCCTGTGACTCTTGAGAGGGGATGGTTGAAACAAAAATGCCTTCTCCCTGTGGAGAGAGGCGGGGAACGTTTTTCCCTGTACAAGGCTCCTTACTCAATGAGAGCAGCCTACACCTGTCCCGTGTCTCCACATGATGGACATGTGATGTGTGTGACTCTGAATTCTGCTCTTGTGACATGTCAGTGATCTTTTTCTCACAGATGATTTAACACCTTTTCAAACTTATTCACATAAAAAAAAAAAAAAAAATTTCCTCGCCGAATGCCCGACGGGAGGGGCTACTCAGACCACTGCGTAGTTTGTGTCTGCTCTCTCCCTCAGCCTGTAATTCTCCTTATCTATGTGACCTTGTTCTAAAGCAAGCTTGTAGAAAAAAAAATGGCTGGAGAAATAAAGCTCTAAAATAAATTGCTTAGAGAAAAAATCTCTCCAAAATCATTTAAAAATGTACTTAAAAGAAAAATTTTAAAAACAAAAGTTAGATTTAGTAAAAAAAACTCTAGAAAAAGAAAACAAAAAAAAAATAAATTCACCAAAAAGGGGAGAAAAGAAAAACCGTATTAATCATAAAACTCTGAAAAACAACCCTTGTTACTAAAACAGCTAATTAAAAATCTCTGGAATGTCAGCTGGCTGCTTCCCCCCTCCCTTCCTTATATCTCTGCTTGCTGTCTCTATAGGCACTGAAATCACGTAAAAAAAAAAAAAAAAATTATTATTCCTCAGAATAGCAAAAAATGAATATAGTTCAGTCTGAATGCCTGATAATTCTCACGTTAAAACCTGTAGCCAAAAAAACTAGCTTAAAAAAATAAAAATCAAAGCCAAGAAACAGAATGCCTGATAACGTGATTAGCAGAGGAGGGGGGGTCAAAGGGGTTTTCTCGCTGCTGCAGCCAGCACACTGCTCTGAATGAGTTACTGACAGAGCGCACGGAGATGTGATTTAAAGCGACAGTACCTGATACAGACAATGAGACAGACACCCGGGAGAATACGAATCCCTCTTTTGATGATCTGTGACACATACAAGCTGCTCTGGTAACTGATAACTCACCAATTGCACTGAGCGCGGTGAAGCTCAAGGTTCTATCGCTCTGTATCGTACGCCCTGGCTGGTGCGCCGGTCACAGTAATCTGCAATAGCCTTCATCAAAATTCTCACTATCCACGTCTGATTTGACTGGGATGGCCTCCCGGTGCGTGGACAATTATTGTGAGAACTTATCCAAACAAAGCTCCTGCCCTTCACGTCTGATTTGACTGGGATGGCCTCCCAGTGCGTGAAAGTTTACTGCAGAAACTTAACCGAACAAAGCCCTCGCTTCCACAACTGGATTTTTTGGGATACTTCCCTCCAATATGTGAAGAATATCTGCGTGGACTTATCCAAAACAAAGCTCCCGCCCTTCACGTCTGATTTGACTGGGATGGCCTCCCGGTGCGTGAAAGTTTACTGCGGGAACTTATGCAGCAATTGTATTTTGCTATACAGCCCTCAGAGATCAGCAAGCAAAAACACAGTCACCGTTCCAATTTTCTCCCGGTTCACATAAAACATGAAACATATACAGCACAGCAGCAACCAACTCGGCTTATATCTCAGGGCTTTTGGATAAGGGTATGGACTTTTTACACAACCTGGGAATGCGGTGATGACCACGTCCGACCGGCTGGAAGTGTAGGCTAGGACTAGGCACAGGGAACATTCAGGTAAGATGACAAAGTTTTCTTACCTTACTGATGGAGCTGCAGTCTCCGTCCCATGTGCCAAGGCCAGGGCTAACACCCCCGTCTCTCCGGTCGGCCGGGTCCTCGTGCGTTTCGTCCAATGCCCCGCGTGCAGGCGCCAACTGATATGGAAATTTAATTAGGATAAAAATATCCTTCTGTGTTTGCTGCTTGCTTCTCCAAATCTCTATATAATGTCTTTTTGAGCGCTCAGAACGAAATGAGGACTGTCCACAACGCAAGTGTCAGTATAACAGTTCGTCAAAGACATACATTTATTATTCATTCAAGGTTTTATACGTTTACAAAAAGGGGCTGGTTAGTCAATTAACATACAATTAAAAGCTGCTAGATTATTGGCTGTTCTAGTGTAAATATGATAATTATGATAATCATGATTAAAAGAGCTGAAGTTGCAGAATTATTGTTTATATTCTTGTGACCTAGTTGCCTTGCATAACTATAATGTAAACAACAGATATCTAATAGGACTTTTTGTACTTCATGCATTTGTTCCTTTACGAAGGCCTCTTATGAAGGCCAGATTTCTTTAAAACGACTGATTATAGCTGGCCTAGAAATATGTGAGCACAGGGTTTTTTTAGCAAGTGAGATCTATCTAACTGTGAACTGTGAATACATATATGTGAATATACTTTGAATATATGGAATACATATATATTTCCATGACACTGATAGGGCTGCTTTGACTGTGGCAGTGTATAAGGGGGAAACTTTGCTGAAGGAACTGTATTTGGGAACACTATTCATGGGTGACTATAACTTGGGGCATATTAGATGTCAAGTCTCTGGTTTGAGCATTTTTCATTGTTTATGGATCAGCTAGATACGGGGAGCAGTCCCATAGTCCATGAATGAGCGGAGGTCTAGCATACACACCACCGCTTAATTTAAGACTGGGCCCTGCAGAACGGAGTTTCCAGGATGTAAAGCACTGTTCTTGGGATCATTGAAGGTCCCAGTGATCAGTAAGTAAGTATCCCACTGTCCAATGAATAGTGGATAACTCATTATTTTGGAAAGAACCCTTTAAAATGTCTGTCCAGGTGTATGACATTTAGGACCTATCCTTTGGATACGCCAGTATCAGATTGGTGGGTGTCTGACACTGGGCACCCCGAACAAGCAGTTTCTATCACCGCTCTTGAATTTGAGTTGAAGTGCAGCATTTGGTAATGGCTGATAACATTTGTTAGTTATGGTGATGAGTATCAGACCCCCAATCTTTCATTGGTTACCTATGCAATGGGTAAGTCATCAATGTCATATGTAGGTTTATAGCATTCTAAACCCATGCAGCCACCACACTTAAAGTGTGACTAATGGGAGGAAATGAACTTTATTCCTTCTGGCAGCCTCCAGCTTTCAGTCATAGAGGTGCAGCTTCAGTCACCGCTTAGTACATAGTGAGTGGTGTCTGTAACTGCTCCCCCGCACTGACTGACAGCCAGCCCTGCACTGATATGCTGCAGGCACAACTGTCAGTCAGTGCCGAGGTATGCTTACAGACACTGCTCACTGTATAAAGTTCCTTTTAAGACTGGCATGTACAATGCCAGTCTTAATGAATTTGTCCCCTTAGTTCCTGGTCAGCTTTTATACTATGTTTTCTCTGAAAAGCCATAGCATTTCAGAGTAAGACTATGTTCATATGCAGCTTTTTTTTCAGTAGCCAAAACTTGTTATATTGGCAGTAAGAATGCTGTGTTCAAAATGCCTGTTTTTCAGCATTTTCTGTGGGGTTCTTTATGCTTTTTTTCAGTTTTTTGGGGAGTGCAGCTGTTTGCATTGTCTGCAGTATTAACACTATCAGTATTTGGTGTTTTTTACCTCCAGTATCTGTAAGCCAAAACCAGTAGTGGGTGAAAAACACAGAAGTGGTGACGTGTTTCTATTCTACTTTTCCTCTCAGGCCGGGATCACACATGCGACGAAAACGTCCGACGCTCGCATGTGAAATCCCAGCTCTGGCGCCGGCACTCGGGAGTGGAGTGTGCGGCTGCATGTAGTTCTATGCAGCCACTCGCTCCACTCCTGAGTGCCGGCGCAAGAGCTGGGATTTCACATGCGAGCGTCTGACTTTTTCATCGCATGTGTGATCCCGGCCTAATTGTTCCACTGCTGTTTCTGGATTACACATACTAATGTGAAATACTGACCAAACACAGAATACGTGTGAATGTGACCTAATAATTTAATGTACCAAAAACATTTTAAAAAATACAGCGAAATGTGCCGTTGTGACTAGAGTTGAGCGATACTTTCCGATATCCTAAAGTATCGGAATCGGAATGGTATCGCCGATATCACTAAAATATCGGCGATACCCGATACCGATACCGGAAGTCCCATGTAAGTCTATGGGAACAAAATATCGCAACTAAAAAAAAACCCATTCTTTCCTTGTAAACACTAAATATACACACATAGAATACATATATATATATACATGTCATTGTGACATATATATATACATATATGTATAGTTTATACACTTCTACATAGTAAAATATCCTCTGATTCAATTGCCGGGTAAAGCCGGCTTCAGTGAAAAGACAGAAGCACCCGACATGAAATGACACTTGGTGTACATAGGGTTAACCATGTCTTTTCATGTCCTTTGCTATCTAATTTGCACAAACAATTAAATCAGTCTATGTGTGCAAAATTTCACACCTGTAGGGGTTAATTAAAGGTGTAAATTCGTTGTAAAAAAAACGGACTTTTTTGCTACGAATTTACACCTTTAATTAACCCCTACAGGTGTGAAATTTTGCACACATAGACTGATTTAATTGTTTGTGCAAATTAGATAGCAAAGGACATGAAAAGACATGGTTAACCCTATGTACACCAAGTGTCATTTCATGTCGGGTTCTGCATTTTCACAAAAGCCGGCAATTGAATTAGCGGCTATTATACTATGTAGAAGTGTATGAACTACAAATATAAATATATATATATATGTGTCACAAATTCAATGACATGTATATATATATATGAGGTGTAAAATTGCTGAAAAAAAATGCGTGGGCTCCCGCCCTATTTTCGCAACCAGACAGACAAAGCCAGTGAGTGGGGGCAGATAATAATAGCCCAGAGAGGGACCATTATTTTTACCCCCCCCCCGGCTACTAACATCTGCCCCCAGACACCCCAGGAAAGACAAATCTATAATTAGATTCGCCCTTTCTGGCACTTTGCCCGTCTATTCCCATTGCCCTGTAGCGGTGGCGAATGGGTTAATATGGGGTTATAGCCACCTTGCTATTGAAAGGTGACCTTAAGCCAGGTTAATAATTGAGAGCTGTCAATTAGACAACTATCAATTATTAATCCTATTGCATGAAATAAAAATAAAACACACACACTTTAATTAAAAATCATTTTAATGAAATAAAGACACATGTTTTTGACCATCTTTTATTTTACTGCAAAAACCATTTCCTGTAATAAAATAAAATAAAAAAGCAAAATTATTCTTACCTATCCCATGCACAGTCAGGTCCCACGGTGTAATCCTTCAGAAAGGGTTAATGTTTACTGCAGGGACCGCAGCTAATGCTGCAGCCTCACAGTAAACCCCAAATGAATGAGTTCCTCTCCTGCCTGACAGGAGAGTAAAGGCTGGGTGTCACATAACGATACACCAGCGATCCCGACAACGATATGCACTTGTCAGGATCGCTGGTGTATCGCTACATGATCGCTGCTGAGCTGCCAAACAGGCAGCTCAGGCAGCGATCTGGGACAGCGACACTGCGGGTAACATCGCTTAAGGGCCCGTCTCACATAGCGATATCGCTACCGAGATCGCTGCTGAGTCACTAGTTTTGTGACGCAGCAGCGAGCTCACCAGCGATATCGCTGTGTGTGACATTCAGCGACGATCAGCCCCCCTGCCGGGTATCGCTGATCGTCGCAGAAATGTCAGGACCTTTTTTGATCGCTGGTCTCCCGCTGACAGGCACGCATCGCTGCGTGTGACAGGCGGGAGACCAGCGATCCGCTGGTAACCAAGGTACACAGCGGGTTTCCAGGCACCGCGCAGCGCTTGGAAACCCGCTGTGTACCTTGGATACCAGCTCCCTGCATCAGGGCGCTGGTATCCAAGGTACACAGCGGGTTTCTAGGCACAGCCCCGCGCCTGGAAACCCGCTGTGTACCTTGGTTACCAGCGGATCGCTGGTCTCCCGCCTGTCACACGCAGCGATGTGTGCCTGTCAGCGGGAAACCAGCGATCAAAAAAAGGTCCTGACATTTCAGCGACGATCAGCGATACCCGGCAGGGGGGCTGATCGTCGCTGAATGTCACACACAGCGATATCGCTGGTGAGCTCGCTGCTGCGTCACAAAACTAGTGACTCAGCAGCGATCTCGGTAGCGATATCGCTATGTGAGACGGGCCCTTAAGTGGAAAGCTTAATTGATTGCTTTCCACTTTCACTTCAGGTCAGCCAGGGACACAATCAGTGACGTCAGAGGGAACTGATTAACAAAAATAGGGGTTCCCTTCGAAAAAAAAATGGCGTGGGGTCCCCCCTATTTTTGTTAACCAGCCAGATGAAGCAGACCGCTGAGGCCTGGATTTTCAGGCTGTTAAGGAGCCAAGATCCATGGACCTTGCCAGCCTGATAATACTAGGCCACAGCAGTCTGCATATCTTGGCTGATTAACAAAAATAGGGGATCCCCTCGAAAAAAATTGGCGTGGGGTCCCCCCTATTTTTGTTAACCAGCCAGATGAAGCAGACCGCTGAGGCCTGGATTTTCAGGCTGTTAAGGAGCCAAGATCCATGGACCTTGCCAGCCTGATAATACCAGGCCACAGCAGTCTGCATATCTTGGCTGATTAACAAAAATAGGGGATCCCCTCGAAAAAAATTGGCGTGGGGTCCCCCCTATTTTTGTTAACCAGCCAGATGAAGCAGACCGCTGAGGCCTGGATTTTCAGGCTGTTAAGGAGCCAAGATCCATGGACCTTGCCAGCCTGATAATACTAGGCCACAGCAGTCTGCATATCTTGGCTGATTAACAAAAATAGGGGATCCCCTCGAAAAAAATTGGCGTGGGGTCCCCCCTATTTTTGTTAACCAGCCAGATGAAGCAGACCGCTGAGGCCTGGTTTTTCAGGCTGGTAAGGATCCAATATCCATGGACCTTGCCAGCCTGATAATACCAGGCCACAGCAGTCTGCTTAGCTTGGCTGGTTAACAAAAATAGGGGATCCCCTCGAAAAAAAAACGGCGTAGGGGTCCCCCTATTTTTGTTAACCAGCCAAGTAAAATACAGACTGCTGCGGCCTGGTATTAAAAGACTGTCAAGGCCCATGGATTTTGGCCCTCAACAGCCTGATAATACCAGGCTACAGCAGCCCCACATTTGGCGCATCAAAAGATGTGCCAATTGTGGCACTTTACCCGGCTCTTCCCACTTGCCCTGTAGCGGTGGCAAGCGGGGTAATAAGGGGTTAATGTCACCGTTGATTGCACGGTGACAATAAGCCCGGTTAATAATGGAGAGGTGTCAATAAGACACCGATCCATTATTAATCCCAAAGTTATTAAATGTGTAAAAAAAAAACACAGCAAGAAAAAAGTATTTTAATGAAATAAAAGAGACAACACAGTTTTCATTAATTTTATTGTACTCTCATTCCTGCGACGCCATCGATCTCCTGTAAAAAAAGAAAAAAAAACAAACCAACAGTATACCACCTGTCCGACGCAGTCCATAACGACAGTCCCACGACGATCCAACTCTGCTACATCGCAATGACAGGCAGAGCCTGTCATCGCAACGCAGCACAGCTGATTACCTGCTTCCCCGGCGGTGACGTCATCGGACTGACTGCTTTACGGCCGGGATTACCCAGCAGTCACTGCAGTTATCGCGAGATACTGCATGTGACCGCCGGGGAAAGAAGATTGCGGCCATCAAGCAGTCCAGGACGTGACCGCCGGAGATCTTCTGCCAGGTAAGTGCCGCTGACTCCTGACAGACCCGACCGACGGACACTGACAGTGACAGTGACAATCCCGATTCCGGTATCCGATATGACGAAAATATCGGAACTCGGAATCGGAATTCCGATACAGCCAATATCGGCCGATACCCGATATTTGCAGTATCGGAATGCTCAACCCTAGTTGTGAAATTTGAAGTTTTTTTCATTTTTTCATTGCTTTCTATGGCTGAAAAAATGCTGAAAGAAGTGACATGCTGCAGATTTAAAAAACGTTGCCGCTCTGAAATTGTCAGGAAAAAAAAAACAAGCGCGTGCAGGAGATTTTGGAAATCTCATGTGTTCTGCTGGTGTTTTAAAAAGCAGCTTTTGGTTATGTTCAAATGCAGAATTTTTGCAGCTTTTTCTTCTGCTAATAAGAAGTTGCATTTTACAGCACTAGCAAAAGCAATGAGATTTTAGAAATCTCCTGCACACCCAATCCTGACTGAATTTCAGAACTGCTGCGTTTTTTAAATCTTCAGCGTGTCACTTCTTTCAGCATTTTTTCAGCCATAGAAAACAATGAAAAAGCTGTAGATATTGGAACATTGTTTTTCGCTGTGTTACTGTAAGACAAAGTGCACATGTACTGTAACCTGCACCCAAAAAATGCTGTAAAAAAACAATCAGCAAAAACTTTAAAAAAAATGGGGAATTTTGAAAGCAGTGTTTTTACTATAAAGGTATATACTGATAATACAATGAAGAGATGATCCAGCTCCACAATGAAGTGAAAAGCCAATTCTCTATTCACTCGCAGATTATTACAAAAATAGAGGATAAAATCTCAACATGAATAGGACAGAGAGTTGCGTTATCAACACGTTTCAGGTGTCATTGCACCTGATGACTTCATGACTAAGGGTGCTGTGACACCTGAAACGCATTGATAACGCCGCTCTCTGTCCTATTCATGCTGATATTTATCCTCTATTTTTGTAATCATCTTCGAGTGAATAGAGAATTGGTTTTTCACTTTATCGTGGAGCTGGATCATCTTTTCATTGTATCTTCACATGCCATGACACGGCGGTTCCGTGCTCCGATCTCTACAATGTCTTAACCGGTGAGCTGGACTTTCTTTTTATATACTGATAATACACACCTGTACTATATATGTTTATGTTTTACCCTTATTATTTCACATGGAAATTCATTTATTTCTATATAATTAATTCCCTGATTCAGCAGACAATATCCCTGTTTTGTGTCATGCAGACAGTAGTGACAGGAGGTCACCCTGCCAGAGATTACAAGCACTGATTCATTGACTGTGCTCAGAGCCAATGCTGATCACTGCTGTATGTGGCTGTGAGTCCTGATCCCACAGCGATCAGCATGGAGCTTTGGGACCACACTGAGTAAATCACCACTATCTGATGTGTTAATTGCTGCTCTGGGAAATAAAACAATTTCTGGCCAGACCTCACCTGCTGACAGATGGTGGAATGCCTGACAGATGGTGGAACTCAGGCCAAAGTGTGTGCTGACCTCCATTTGCAGAGGCTGAAAACAGGAGCAGAGAGCGGGAAGCTGTCCTGGCTAGGATTAGGAGCTAAGCAGACAAGGACGTGTGCATATATGGAACTTGGAGGACGACACGGGGCAGAGCATTCAGCCTGAATTAAAGTGCCTAGCAATGCACCTGGCAGTACACCACTGGTATGGGGCCCTAGGCATTTGCCTAGTCTGCCTGCCCCTAACACCGCCCTGTGAACAGACAAATGTCAATAGCTATGTCCATGCCTTCGTCTCACAAAAAAAAATCATGGCTCACAGGAGTCCTGCATCAATACCTCTCATAATAAAAATAAATAAAAGTATTACTGAAATATCCAAGATGCTCAGGTAAAAACTTCAAAAAAAGGAGAAAGACCCCTTTTTTCAGTTCTACAGAAGAAATCAATATCCCTTCATTTGCAGCAGTAGTGGAGTAGCATATTACAATAAATCAGCCACACTTATTGATAGGGTCTGCGGAACGCAACTAATAGATATTGTAGAGAGGTGCGTTCGCAGCCCGGGGTCCACCGTGCAGGCGAAGCCCGCTGCTAGTAAGATGGCGAAAGTAGCGAACTCTGTTATCCCGCAGAGTCGCTAAAATAAACGCCGTAGCGTGCTGTGGCAGTTAGTGCGAACTCTGTTAATACTCAGCCGTTAACGGGAATGCCGCAGCGCATGTGGCGATAAGTACAAACTCACTTAACTTCAGTGAGCCGCAAAGTAAAACGCTAGGGCGCTGAACCAGCGTTATGAAGTGAACCCTGTTGCGTCACAGAGCCGCTGAGAAAAAGACTGTGTCCTGTTACACTCACAGGGATACACAGATAACTGCTGTGCGGATAGCAGTCCGTGATCATGCAGAAAGCAACGCAATCAAGCAATCTCCTCACCGGAGTAGTCGGTATTCTAGGGGCTTATTTCAGCCGAGCCCTAACCACATGCGTACATGATCACACTGGTGCAAAGCACATAATGCAATTGATACTAGCGCATGGCGGCCCAGCCATGCCACCCTTTTATAGTAACAGCTACAGGACCTGCCAGAAAAAGGACCAATGAGAAACTGTTCCAAAACACATGTAGTTTCAGGACCTTCCTGGCGGACCAATAGGAGCTGCTGCAGTACCTGAACATGTGACCCCTGATCTCCAATGAGAGATCTTACCCTGGGCATGCTCAGAAGGGGAAACGCAGGACTTCGTCCCAAAGACGTCTGCTCCAGCACTGGCTATAATAGAAGATCCAGAAGGGGCAGCAGCAAGTCTCTGCACAGTATTGGAATGGGCAAGACGCTGGGACCGACGTCTCTGCTGAGCAGGTTCCACTGCGGACGGAGATGGATGGGAGACTGCAGCGGGACTGGTTCGAGACTCCCCTTGTGCAGCAGCGGGAACTCGAACCCTAACACTTATCTGACCAAATTTTCCCAGATTCTCCACTCGTTTCCACCATCCTGATTCTAGGGGTTCATCAGAGAATCATGCTGAGATCAAAGTGGTGCTTACGGTGTTCACCCCAGATCTCCATTCACCATAAAGAACCCAGTGGAACACTGCGTCACGTCATTTTTTTTTTTAGGGTCAACACATTTTTAATAACCAGTGTTGCATCTGCCACACTAAGGTGCGATTCCTCTTAATTGTCTGTGGCCAAATTGTATCTCTGTGAGATATTTTGCGTGCACGGAGAAAAACCACTCGTGATTGACAACACATTCACCAGTAGCAAATCTGTTTTATTGATCGGAAGGCACATCCTTTTATAAGTTATCAATTATCAATGTGAATCTATGGTCAAACCCCCAAGTCCTCCTTCTTTTGGGAGGGCATTTATTAATATTCATTAATTTTTATGATTATGTTTTTCCACTAAGAATTACTCATTCTTTATTAGCTGAGCGGACACGTTGTAATATCAGAGTACACTTGAGGTTTATATAACCTGCTGACAGGCATGAATTAGAGCACGTACACACATCATTTAATATCTGTGATTCTTATACATATTCAGCAAAGCATCCATTTTCTATAAGCCTCCAAATTTTGTATATCTTCATAATAACATAATTATCCTTAACAGTCCCCCTTTGGAAATATGCAAAATCAAAATCCTAATCTCGTCGAGCCTATCGATCTGTCTTAGTGCACTTAAAGCTTTCTTCACCACTTACGAGACTGCCTATCTCTAGTAGATGGACCCCTCATAACGGGACTTGTACAGAAGGAAGTCGGATCCTACTCTCTCCCTCATTGGTGTGTTTTAGGCAGACATATTCCGGGGGAGGTGGATATGGCATTCCTCTCATGGTTTCACAGCAGCATCTATCATCTAGAAGATCATCAGACGTGCATGGTCATCCCTGTGGTTTCCATGGTTTTCATCATCATCTTCTTAAGGCATGAAGCTATGCAGCATAGAATTAAGGCTAATACAATCAAAACACATAGGATATTCCAAATTTTGTGAGTGCTCTTTGCCACCCATCCCACCACCCAAACCAGGTGTCCCATTGATCCTTTACCCCTGAGTTTTGGGTTGATTCTTCTGATAGGTCAGTAAGGCCTTTAAGTGCTCTGGATGTGCTCCAATCTGGAGAAGTGTTGTCAGGTATACAAGTGCAGCAGCTAGTACCTATCATTTTGCAGACTCCTCCTTTTTCTACCAGGCTCATGTCTTGGGCTATCCTGTTCTGGAAGGCCATGATAGATGTGGGGCCTAATAGTTCAATAAGTCCCCTTATAGCATCTCTACTGAAATTAACAAAACTTTGCTGATTATAGTATAGGTTGTTTATCCATTTTACATTCTTGTTTGTCCCAACCATGGGAATAATTGATTCAAATTCAGCTGCTACCTCATTTCTGGCTTTGAATTCGTTAGGTACTCCCTGTGGGACCCCAATGGCGTCTTTGTAGATATGGGGGTCAAAAGAACCTTGTAGTTCCCTCTTTACCTTCTTGGGTAGGTTGTCATTTTCGGAGTACTTGATCCCAGCTGGGTAGATCAAATATATGGAAGGACATAAGTGCTTTTACCATAGCACATCGTCCTTTCCAAGGGGTGTACAGTCTGGGCCTAATTTTCATGTCACCACATAGCCAATACACATCAGGCAATTGGTAAATTTGGCCTACCAACAAAGAATCATGGTCTTCCTACCTGGACCTGGAAGACATGATTAGAGTAGTCAGAGGATAACTTATCTACATGTACCCCGAGACCATCATTTTCAAAACAGGTTTAATTCCCTGGGTACGAGGTGATCCCATGGCCAGTTGGTTCCTTACTTTGGTAAGGTGGGTATAAGAGGGATACAGCCTGGCATTTTTGTGACTTACCTGGGTGGTTGTTCATGTACAGTGAGAGGGCACATGTGGGCACATTCATCTACTCTTGGGTCTATTGGGAAAGTAATTGGGACCCAGTTACCAAGCAGGATCTGGTGGGCTCCTTCTAGATCCAACTGCTGTGGGAAGTAAAATCCTAGCCTGGGAACACTTCCAAACAGGATATCATATGGGTTAAGTTTGGTTGGACCAGCTGGTATGTGTCTGACACTAAACAGTGCGAGGGGAAGACTCTCATGCCATGGCTTCCCTGTCTATTGTGCTGCTTTGACAATTTTACCTTTTAGTGTCCCATTTAACCTCTCAACTTTGTCATTTTTCTGTGGATGGTACGGAGTGTGTAAGGCTAACTCTGTCCCTAGGGCTTCCCATATCTCCTTTGTGAGATTGGCTGTGAATGCTGACCCTTGGTCACTATCTATGGTCTTTAGGAGCCCCTACCTTCACACTATCTCAGACAGAAGCCTCCTTGTAGTGGTTTTGGCTGACTGATTTTTCACTGGAAAAGCTTCTGACCACCCTGAGAATATGTCTACCACCGTTAAGGCAAATTCAAACCCCCCCTGAGTTCGGCATTTGTATGTGGTCTATCTGTATGCAATGTAAAGGGTACATGGGTCTGGTTGTGCACTTCTGGGATGTCTTGTCTGTTTTCCCTGGATTGCAGCGGGCACAAACAAGACATCCCTTGGTGACATTTGCGGCTACTGGTGAGAAGCCTGGTGCATGATAGTACTAATTCACAAGATTGTGCATCTTGATCTTGGACTGGTGGGTTGTACCATGGGCCCATTTGGCCACCATAGGGTAAAGGACTCTTGGTGGGCAGGGTTTTCTTTTGTTCATCATTATGTGTCTTTCATCCTGTGTGACTCCATCTTGGGTCCATTTCTCCTTTTCTTCTTTGGATGCTTGCTTCTGGAGTGTCAAGGGCATCTTCTAACAGGATTGTTTCGTTTCCTCTGTTCCCGGATGCAGAGACTACAGATGAGATGTTTGTGTCAAGCGGTAGCATTGTTGCTTCTTTTGCTGTAGCATCAGCCAGTCTGTTGCCCACTGCTTCCCTTGAGGTTTCTCCAGTGTACGCCTTCACCTTAACTAACGCAACTCTTTCTGGCATCAATAAGGACTCCATCAGTTCTTGTATGGCTTTGTGGTGTCTGACAGTAGGGATGCGCGAGTATACTTGTTGCTCTGGTTTTCCCAAGCATGCTCGAGCGATCTCTGAGTATTTGGCGTCATCAGAGATTAGTGTTTGTCAACGCAGCTGCATGATATGTGGCTGCTAGACAGTCTGAATATATGTGGGGATTGCTTGTTTGTTAGGAATTCCACACATGTATTCAGACTGTCTAGCAGCCACAAATCATGCAGCTGCATCAACAAACACTAAATCTCCGAGCACGCCAAAAAGCTCGTTCCATTAGCCATTAGTCGTGATGAAGTCTCTTGCCCTTCAGATTGGTGCATAGTCGTGACACACGCCATGAGTGTAGCGCAAGTTGGAGTATATTGTAGCTTTGCATTCACCAGACATCTTGCATAATACTATCAAAGCCCGCAGTTTTATCTCCTATGCAAAGAAGGGTCGAGGCAGTGGTTTTGCTAGCAGCATGGTATCTTCTGTGACTTCTGATATACCAGTGTGAAAGTGGCCTTCTTGGTCTGCATGCCTTGATACATCCATAAAGAGCGTCACGTCAGTATCTTCCAAAGGCACATCAGTGACTAAGTCAAATCTGGAGGTTTCTTGCCTTATGAGAGCGAGTCAATCATGTTGAGCCATCTCAGAGTTGACTACCTCTTCCACTAGTGTTTCAGAGATGTAGTCTTCATCCTTTTTCCCACTTGGCAGAGGTAGGAGTGTAGCTGGGTTAAGAACCACACATCTGGTGATGGTGACATTGTCTGGGAGCAGAAGAAAGCTTTGAAGATGTAGTTGGCGGGCAGCGACAGGTGTTTTGGCTGTGTCTGGACCAGAATGGCAGTAATGTCATGGGGAGTACTGTGTGGAGTACTTCTGAGCCTAGTCTTGGATACCCTGGCCCTGTGATCTGTAGTTGTTTGCGTATAGGCTCTCGGAGGCCCTAAGATCGAATCACAGTTCTGTGAACATCTGGTTTAATCTGTGGAAAAACTTCTCCACAGTCTCACCTTTGTCTTGCATGGTATCCTGCAAGGAGGTGGCTTGGTCTGCTAGGTGGTCTTTTGCCCAAGCATGGAGTTTGTCAAGGAAATCCTGTCCGGAGTCCAATGATTGGAAATAGTCTGGTGTCCCACACTCGAGTCTCAAGGCTGATTCCATCACAGGCCAGAAGGAATCTCCTGCTTTAATTTCAGCTAGTCCAATCAGGTCTATCCATGTGGCAGCTTGTGTTTTGTGTATCTGACTCATTTTACAGTAGAAAGGCTTAGGATGCCATCCGGATATGGTAAACTACGCACGAAAGTAGCAGCTTCCTGGGCGGCTGCCATGTCTAGGAGAAGGAATTAAAGTGTCACCGGTAGGAGCCAAACGTCTAAGAGGAAGTTGGCAGGTGTCACTTGTAGACTTCGTTCTGCTTGGAGTGTTGTCACTATAATAAGAGATATATCCCCTTTGTGTGGTGTGTTCTTATCCTGTTGTGCTACTGCTTGAGTTTCCTTCTTGACCTGTTGTGCCACTGCTTGGGTTCTGTAGTGGGGGTGAAGTTGTAGTATGAATGGATTCTACATTTTCCTCCTTAACAGCTTCTTCATCCTCTTCTTCATCACCATGTGTGTATATGCCAGATACTATGGGAGCTAAAATGGCAGCAACCTAAGATGGCTGCAGGTGTGAGTGTGCCCTTACCAAAGACGGCTGCCGGTGTAAATGTGGCCTGACTTAAGGTGGCTGCCAGTGTGGGTGTGGTCTGACTTAAGATGGCCACTGGGACATGGGGCATGCCATCTACATTGATAAATGGATACAAGGAAGTAGAATTGTGCATGTGTGGTGCTCCACAAACAGCGCACTTGTCCCCCCAATCTGGGTTCTGGGTTTGTCACACTGTACATGTCCACCCCTCTGGGGAGTATGGGGGTGGTCTGTGTAGTGTGGGTGCAGCTGCCGAAGTCAGAGCCATTTTGTCGGGAGGTGGCTGGTACATATATTCACCAGTCACAGAATCACATATCTCAATCCACATTTGTCTCTTAACTTCACTTCATGTTCTATACCATTCTTCAGCATCCTTCAAAACTTTATGGTCTCATAAGAGTTCTTTCTTGCTAATCAAAATGTCTTTCCATTCTTCCTCATCAAGTCTCCCCCAATGGTTTTTAGATCCCATGAGCTTCAAGACAACTTTTGCATTTTTAACATACTGTTTGCCTTCTCCCTCTGCCACTAACTCCCGAGCAGATAACTGACTGGTTTTAGACTGATTGGTAACCATGTCACAGTTTGATTCCCAGCTGCTGTACTTCCTGTTTTGCCAAAATTTCATAAACTTATGGACTGCCGTAGTTGCGGCTACACCTGAAGGGTGCTACGTGTGTGGGGTTATACAGCCTATCAGACTCAATGTCGTGCAGTAGTGTGCCCTACGGACTAAGAACAGTTATCTTAGCTTGTAGGTCCAATCTAAACACTTTAAATTCAGGAAATTCAATTGAAAAGGCAGTATAACCAGTTTGAAATCTGGGGAGGGGTGTGTCTAATGCTTTGATAACGCGCCAACCTTGTTGGGAAATGCTGAGCTCTAGGGTCTGCACACAATCAGGGCACGACATCTGACCAGTGTGGCCAGTAGAGAAATGATTAATACGTTTTCCTTCCTTTCTTTTCACAAGACAGTTAACTGTTTTATCATTGCTACTATGAGAACTGTACCTTTGACCTGATAAGCAGTGATATGTCCAGTGAATGTTTTTGTCACCAAGACAACTAAGGTATAACCTTTGGTTTGGCCAGGGTGACAAAAGCACAGCTAATGATCAACTAGGGTTGGGAGAAGTTGCTCTTGGAGGACATTCTGGTACCATTCTTTATTCATGGCTGTGTTTTTAGGCAAGACTGTGAGTGATCCGATTCCCTTGGCTGAGATGCAACCCCACACATGAATGGTTTCAGGATGCTTAACAGTTGGCATGAGACAAGACTGGTGGTAGCGCTCACCTTGTCTTCTCCGAATGAGGCGTTTTCCTGATGTCCCAAACAATCGAAAAGGGGATTCATCAGAGAAAATAACTTTACCCCAGTCCTCAGCAGTCCACTGCCTGTACCTTTTGCAGAATATCAGTCTGTCCATGATGTTTTTTCTGGAGAGAAGTGGCTTCTTTGCTGCCCTCCTTGAGACCAGGCCTTGCTCCAAGAGTCTTCGCCTCACAGTGCGTGTAGATGCACTCACACCTGCCTGCTGCCATTCCTGAGCAAGCTCTGCACTGCTGGTAGCCTGATCCCACAGCTGAAACACTTTTAAGAGACGGTCCTGGCGCTTGCTGGTCTTTCTTGGGCGCCCTGGAGCCTTTTTGGCAACAATGGAACCTCTCTCCTTGAAGTTCTTGATGATGCGATAGATTGTTGACTGAGGTGCAATCTTTCTAGCTGCGATACTCTTCCCTGTTAGGCCATTTTTGTGCATTGCAATGATGACTGCACGTGTTTCTTTAGAGATAACCATGGTTAACAGAAGAGAAACAATGATGCCAAGCACCAGCCTCCTTTTAAAGTGTCCAGTGGTGTCAATCTTACTTAATCATGACAGATTGATCTCCAGCCATGTCCTCATCAACACCCACACCTGTGTTAATGGAGCAATCACTGAAAAGAGGTTAGCTGGTCCTTTTAAGGCAGGGCTGCAATGATGTTGAAATGTGTTTTGGGAGATAAAGTTCATTTTCTAGCCAAATATTGACTTTGCAAGTAATTGCTGTTAAGCTGATCACTCTTTATAACATTCTGGAGTATATGCAAATTGCCATTAGAAAAAGTGACTTTGTAAAAATTTATATTTGTGTCATTCTCAAAACTTTTGGCCATGACTGTATAGGAGCGAAGCAATACCACTATCCGTTTTTATTTATTTGTTAATCACGCTGCCAGACCCAGGACTGGAACCATGGGGTAGGTGGCCGAACTTGAGTACCTGTGAGACTAGCTCATCACCATCTAAGATCAGAACCAGGGCAATTGCTTGGGGTTAATCTGTCACTCCTCTATCTCTGTTCTGACAGCCCTTCTGCAGTATAGTATCACTATCATTAGACACACCTTCTCATTTGTTCAGACAATACACACAGATACACAGACAATTAAGGAATATACATATCTGACTGGTTCATAGGCTCAGGACTTTTCAGTTGTGGTCAATTATTGTCCAGAGATAACAGCCAGTTATCTCAACCCAGCCCAGAGGTGCAACAGAGAGATTTTAGGTAAGATAATATATTTTCTCACCTGCTTCTAGAGCTGAAGACTCTGTTCCCACTGATGATGTCAGTACTGGGGAGACCTTTTGAGGCTGTGGTCCTCTGGATGTTTTGTGCTGGACCCATGTTGGGTGCCAAATTGTTGAATCTACCACACTAAGGTGTGACTCCTCTTAATTGCCTGTGGCCAAATTGTATCTCTGAGATATTTTACATGCACGGATAAAAAACACTCTTGATTGACAACACATTCACCAGTAGCAAATCTGTTTTATTGATCGGAAGGCACATGCTTTTTTAAGTTATTAATTATCAATGCAAATCTGTGGTCAAACCCCCAAGTCCTACTTCTTTTTGGGAGGGCATTTATTAATATTCATTAATTTTTATGATTATGTTTTTCCCCCTAGTATTACTCATTCTTTATTAGCTGAGCAGACACGTTGTCATATCAGAGTCCACTTGAGGTTTATATAACCTACTGACAGGTGTGAATTAGAGCACGTACACACATCATTTAATAACTGTGATTCTTATACATATTCAGCAAAGTGTCCATTTTCTATTAGCATCCATGTTTTGTATAACATAATTATCCTTAACACCAGCAATGGCAAAGCAGACAGTTAAGGGGTGATATTAATAGGCTGGGAAGGTCTATGGATATTGACCCCCTTCCCAGCATAAAAAGACCAGCTCACCGCTTTCTGCTTTCTGTTGGCTGGTTATTAAAAATAGGGGAGCCCCCACATCCTTTTTTTCATTTATTTTTTTATTAACAAGTACAGTAAAGTACACACGCACAACACTGCTCCACTCCTCCACTTGGACCTCTGCCTCCTGGTTCAAGATTTTTTTTTATTATATGTTACTTTAAGTCATTTTTTATCCACATTTGTTTGCAGGGCAATTGTCCTGCTCTTACCCCCATTTTGTTTTCTTTTGCAGTCACCTAGCCCTCATTACGACCATTTTACAGCCATTTTACAGCACCAAAATTTGGGTTCCCATTGACTTACATGGGTTTCAAGTCCGGGGTCAACTTTGGACTTAAGTTTGTCCAAACCCGATGAACTTGAATGTTTATGCGTTCGCTCATCCCTACTCCTGACATGTCTCGTGATTTGGGAATCATACACACAGTATTATATTATCATTGCATTTTTGTTATTATACATGCAATGGTTTGAATTTTAGAAGTTTGTCCTCTTTCTCTTTGTCAGCATCCCTAGCTCTGATATCAGTATCCCCTGCTTTCTTCCTTATGCCTCAGTGTATGTGTTAGTCATCTTCATACGTTAGTCATCTTCTACATTGGTTATCTGTATAAGTTCTGGTTCAGAATAGCATTTTTACCTACTGTAATCGTGCATAACTACAAAGAATTCAGCTTGAAAATAAACCTCTTTTAGAACCTTTACACGTGCTTCTACAGTCAAGTCAAGTTACTGTATCCGATGACATATCTACGTGTGTGTACATAGAGACAGCCATATAAAGGGTGTCTCGAGCACCCTACACTCGCAGGTTAGGGCCCCGTCTCACACAGCGAGATCGGTAGCGAGATCGCTGCTAAACAGCGATCTCAGCAGCGATCTCGCTATGTCTGACACGTACCAGCGATCAGGCCCCTGCTGTGAATCGCTGGTCGTGTCAGAAATGTCAGGACATTTTTTTGATCGCTGGTCTCCTGCTGGCCAGCATGCATCGCTGCGTGTGACAGGCAGGAGACCAGCGATCTCCTGGTAACCAAGGTAAACATTGGGTTTCCAGGCGCGGGGCTGTGCCTATAAACCCGACATGTACCTTGGATACCAGCACGCTGCTGCAGGGGAGCTGGTAACCAAGGTACATGTCGGGTTTCCAGGCACCGCGCAGCTCCCTGCATCAGTGCGCTTGTATCCAACGCACACTGCGGGTAACTAGGCGACGTGCGTCGCTTGTTACCCGCAGTGTCGCTGTCCTGATCGCTGCCTGAGCTGCCTGTTTGGCAGCTCAGCAGCGATCATGTAGCGACACACCAGCGATCCTGATCGTTGTCGGGATCGCTGGTGTGTCGCTATGTGAGACGGGGGCCTAAAAGTAAGGGTCTATAAACCTATAAACAGCTTGCAACATAGCAAAATAATCTCATTGAAAGTTATCAAGTCAAGATACAGATACAAAAAAGATTCCAACGCATTAGATATACCATGAAACACTGTGAAGACAGTCATTAAAAGTGGATTAAATTTGGCACAATAGTGATATTACCTAGAACTGGATATTCATGAAAAAAAAATAATAAAATGACAGGCAGAAAATTGCTCCAGGAGGCTGCTAAGAAGCCTTCATCAAAATTAAGGAAGTTGCAGGAATTATACCAAATACTGGTTGCCTATTGCATGTGACAACAATCTACTGTATTCTTTATATGTTTGGCCTGTAGAGTAGAGTTGTGTAACTTGAGGATTTTCTTACAAAGAAAAATATTCAAACCCCACTATGTGTTGCCAAAACCTACATTAAGACTTCCAAAAGCAAATAGGAAAATGTGTTATAGTCTGATGAGACCAAGGTTGATTTTTTTCCTTAATTCCAACACTTCACATCACCAAAAAAATACCATACCAACAGTGAAACATGGTAGAGGCAGCATTATGCTTTGGGACTGTATTTTGGCATTTGGAGCTAAGGCTTTAGTCAAGGTGGAAGGAATTAACAGTTCCAAATACCAGTCAATTTTACAAACAAACTTTTAGGTCTGTTCTACAAAACTGAAGATGAAGAGGTTTTTCACCTTTCAGCATGACAATGATTCTAAATATACCTCCAAATCAATGAAGTAATAGCTTTGATAGAAGAAGATCAAAGCGTTAGAATGGCCCAGCCAAGGCCCAGATCTGAATCCAATTGAAAATCTGTGGGTTCACCTGAGGAGAACATGGTACTCAGAAGATGTCCTCGCAATCTGACATATGTAGAGCACTACTGCAAGGATGAATGGGCAAAGATTGCCAATTCTAGATGTGCCATAATGATAGGCTTTTATATAAAAAGTCTGAATGCTGTCATAAATGTAAAGGTTACCTCAACAATGTATTAGTTTAGCTCCTGTACGACATATGATGTATATTTACGTTATATGTCGTGTCGTGACTTGGATGTGGGCTCTAACATTGAGCCCGCATCTCTCCCCACACATGACAACGGAGCAGTTAACCTGTTAATCTCTGACGCGGAGATTTAACAACTGCATTATTCCAAACTCCCATCGGTGAGTCTGTGATGTGATTGTGAGGCACCAATGTGTTGTCATAACAGCCAAGGATCTGCTGAAGCCGGTCCTGTCATTATGATACTCAAGTGAACACCAGCTCGTGGCTGGAGTTCATAAGAGACCATGATTTCTGCTATACATGATAGTCTGGTGCACTGCTATGTATATCACAGGTGATCGAACGATAGCAGCTTCAAATCTCCGAAGGGGACTATTAAACAAAATTAAAAGTGAAAAAAAGGTTGTTAAACATATGAAAAAAAATAAACATATTTGTTATCAATGCTTTAATAAAAGTCCAGTCTTTCAAAATATTAAACAAAATTAATCGAAACGCCAGAAGTGAGTTGTTTGGACCCTGCAACATTGCAATAAAATGCAATAATAAGTGATCTACCCAAAAATGGTATCAATAAAACCTCAGATCGTGGCACAAAAAGAAGCCATCAGACAGCCCCATACCCTGAAAAATGAGAATGTTACAGATCTAGGAAAATGGCAACAAATGGAAAAACAATTTTTCTTACAAATTTCAGAATTTTTGTTACACTACTTAAATTAACAATAAACTATACATGTTTGTTATCTGCATACTCATACTGACCTGGGGAATCATATTGCTAGATCAGTTTTCGCATTTAGTAAACATGGTAAATAAAAAAAAAACAATTGTGGAATTGAACTTTTTTTTGCAATTTCACCCAAGTTGAAATTTGTTTCTCGTAAAATCAATAAAAACAGAAAATGGTCTGGGGGTAAAGGGGTTAAGAGTTTGCAACCACATCATTTTATTTCTTTATTTTTTCTTTTTCCTCCCAAAAAGATTTCAGTTTATCAGTTTATTTTTCAACTGAATTGTACTTATTACCGGTGACATTAAAGGTGAAAAATGTTCTAAAATTATTCTTGTTGGTAAGATTTTTTTTCATAAGACAAAAATCTGCCCTTTTTACAGGGGTGTGTAGACTTTTTATATCCCCTGTTAATTGTATTTTATTTCTTTGATTTTTAATTTTGTGCATTGTTTTTATTACTTGTATTTTATTTGTGTATTAATAACTTTCATTTGTTTTTGTTTTTTTATACTATATAATAATGTACTGTGTATTTTATTGATTAATATGTGGAATTTACGCTCACAGTTTTGTATAACCTAATGGAATTTAGTAAATCAGAATAATTACTGTATACTTTTTTCTTTTTTAGTGAAAAAGCCATGTGAGTCTCGAAACCTGTCTAGTGCGGATGAGGATGTTTGTATCCCAAAACCATATTGTATGGACATTCCATAACTAAAGACGCCTTGTTATTGCTGAGTTAAAGACCAATATGTGAATAAATTACTGTGCAGTGTGGTGAAAGGTGAGAATGTCAGAATCATTTGGAGTTTTTGTAATTACATTCTTTATATTAAAGGAAGATATCAGCATTTTGGAATGTTTTATACATTTGCACATAAGTAAATCAATGAGACCACTACTACATGTATGGCCATCTAATAACATTTTTTTACACTTGTGCTATTCTCTTCATGGCCGCTGCAATATAAAAGTCTGTATTGCATCATTTTAATGGGATTTCCATATAAAACGCATTGGCACAGAAACTGCAATATAAAGACAATATGGAACAATAGCGATTAAACGAGTTACAACAAGCTGTGTTTTGCCATCTGTGGACGTATTAAATCACCATTGTACAACAAAGAAGCTCTATTGGGAGGTTTAACAGTTATGTGCTGACCGTGCACCATCCAATAGAGTTAGTGAAAACAGTTTGTAATTGACAGTATATTTCAAAGTTTGTTCATGGTGATGGTCGGTCCAAGACCTTGAGTATTTATTTTTTATTAAAATATTCTACAAAGACACGAGTAGTAATATTCCTCAGGATTTCAGAACTTGAATCATTGTTTTTTTTATAATTATTGTTTTAATGAGTTTATTTTATTATAAATATACCTATATTTGATATTCATATAATTAATAGATTTAAATTAGGTAATAAATTATATTTACTCATAAGGCAAATAAATATAAATATAAAATGTCGGTATTTATTTTGTTTTATTTATACATTTATTTATTTTACTCATGCATATAGCGCCATTAACTTCACAGGACTTCACAGACATTTATACTATCATTATTGGGAGACCTGGTGGGGCACTATTCACATTATAATGACCCGGGGGCTCTATTGTTAGCATAAGGAGGCATATTTTTACAATCCCAATGGTGCTCAACCCCTCTGATTCGATTATACGCATCAGCAAATATTATGGTTGATGACTAGCATTTTACAGAATGCACAAAAGATGGTTAAAAGTGCATTTCCAACTATTAATGAACTTGCATTATTGAAAAAGCCTTATATGAAACAAGCAATAAGAGCATTAAAAAAATCCTACAGTCAAATGCATCCTACACACAACAAAACCCCACTATGAATTGCATAAAACTGGCATTTTAAAATGAATTTACATAGATAAATTTGCTTCTCTGTGGGCATCAAAGCCATCATTTTCTGTGTTGGAGCGTGGAATAAAGCAGAGTGTCACAGATGTGGTTAGTGGAACCACTGTGCCACTGAACACGGAGAACCAGGAGGGGAGTGACTTAGCGAGCACAGGACTGTTCACTAGAGCCTCTGATGGTGAGGTAAGACTTCACTCCCGATGAACGCCAGTTGCCACTCCAGGATAGACCAACGGTTGCACAGAAGCTGGACCCAGAATGACAGACTGGATGGAGCAGCAGACAGAGTTAGTATCAGAGTGCAGTAGGCAGAATTCGTATCAGAGTGCAGCAGACAGAGTTCATATCAGAGTGCAGCAGGCAGTATTTGCACCAGAGTGCAGCAGGCAGGATCTGCACCAGAGTGCAGCAGGCAGGATCTGCACCAGAGTGCAGTGGGTAGGATCTGCACCAGAGTGCAGCAGGGAATGGTATGCAACCTTACACCACATAGACTGCAAAACAGGAAGGTTGCTCAGGCACCTCCCCAGTAGGAGAAGGAGATATATACATAATGCCTCTCAGCCATTGGCAGGGAAGGAAATAGCAAGTGCACGTGCTAGCCCTCTAAGAGGGCGGGAGCGCCTGCGCGTACCCTAAGGACATGGCTGGAAGCCCGGCTGGAATCTCTACTGGGAACATGCAAATCATGGGGAAGGTAAGAACCGACCGCAGCGCAGGTGAGTGAAGTGACACGCTGGAGACCCTGCCTGTCAGAGCAGGGACCCAGCGTGGTGCTAACAATAATGATAGTATAATGTCTGTAAAGTGGTGTGGAATTAATGGTGCTATATACGTGAGTAAAATAAATAAATGAAAAAATTAAACAAAATGAATACCGACACTCGTATGGAAATATGGAAAAAATATGGAAATAACTTACTGTGATCTGTAAAAATTCTTTATCAGCATGTCCTTTCCTTTGGCCTCTGTCAGCCACAATTTTATTTTCTAGCTCTGTAACTGCTTTGTCCTTTCACGAGATGATCGGAAAGTCCCTTAATTGGTTAGATCCTTGCTTCGTCATGTGCGCATCCTGGCCAAGGAGTACTGGGGAGCACGGGGAAGATCCTGTGACAGTGTCACTGGTTTTATATGTGAAGGGAGGTATGTGTCACACAGGATGCTCTCCTGTGTGAACTAAGACCTGCTTTATTTATCTGCCAGCATGTTATATGCTGGTAGGTTTACTCTGTTAAAGGGTGTGGCTGAGCAATGTATAAAAGCTCAGTCCTGTTTTTTTTCTCTGGTGTGGTCTGGAGAGGAAAGTCTCCAGACAGGATAGTGGAAGCTGCAGAGCTTTCCACAAGGACTTTAGCAGTGCAGTTTATGCTACCGAGAGCGGGCGGAACCCACTCATCTATGAACTGAGTTATTGTTTGTTTTTTTTATGTTTTTCCCGTTTAACCCAGAGGGGTCATGTTTACTTTTCCTGCGAAACCTGCATGAGTTTATGGCTGATAATAAACCAGCAGAAAGAAAACCCAGAGAACGTGTGTCCTGAGTCTGCCTTCAGGAGAGCCGAGCGAGTCGTCTTACCACAGTTGGTGTGAGAGTGCGTGCAGGATTCCAGGAACACGTGTACCTGCCACAAAGACCGGTGGATGTCCTGGGTGAAGGCTGCCAGACAGCTAGAGAAGTCCGGCAGCATGGAGGAGCTCGTTAAGCACATGGTCCAGGCCCAGCAGAGCATACAGCAGCAACACCTACAGAGCCAGCAGAGCATACAGCAGGCCCAGCAGAGCATGCAGCAGCAGCAGCACCAGGAGACGACCAAACTGTTGCTTCAACAGATCCAGTTGCAGCAAAAGTCGCAGCAGCACCAGCAGGAGGCGCAACAGCAGATACAGCTTTTGGCAGAAGCCATCCAGAGCCGGGTGGCCACCCCAACCCCAGGGCCGACTGATGATTCTCACGTCAGGAAGGCGGTAAGGCGGGCCATGCAGAAGATGACCCCTGGGGATGATGTAGAAGCATTTCTGACTGTTTTTGAGAGGATGGCTGATCGGGAGAGACTTCCACCAGCACAGTGGGCAGAGGTTCTGGCGCCATATTTATCGGGTGAACCCCAAAAAGCGTATTTTGACTTGGCGCTGCAAGATGCTAAGGAGTATCCCAAACTAAAGACAGAGATCTTAGCACGTCTGGGAGTAAATATGGCAGTAAGAGCCCAGCGAGTTCATCACTGGGCGTATGCTAGCAACAAACCCCCTCGTTCGCAGATGTTTGACCTATTGCATCTTGTTCAGAAGTGGCTACAACCGGAGTCCTCCACTCCGGCCCAGATGGTTGAGCGGGTGGTGATTGATAGATTCATGCATTCCCTTCCCAAGTCAGTACAGACCTGGGTTGCCCAGGGTGATCCCCAGAACGCAGATGACTTTATCGGCCTGGTAGAGAGGTACCAGGTACCGTCTTACTGGCACCATGGGGGTGATTCAGCAATGCTTCAGGTACTTTTGCAGTTTTTGCAGTCTTGCTTCTGCAGTTTTTTTGCAGTTATGCTTTTAATAATTTCAGGAGGCCTTAATGGCACATTGAAAATGAAAAACGTAGAGTAGGTACTGCCCCATATGAGAATGCCTTGTCGTGGCGGGGTAGCTCAAAAAATTGATCAATTATTTGCTAAATGTCTCAATTTTAAAAAACAGTTAGAATATACATGTGCAGTTGCACTTAAATTATTTCATGCTGATCATGTGCGGCGCTGGCTTTCCCCCTTTTTTTTTTTTACTTGTATTGGTAAGTGGCTGACCACCACTAGTTGCCGTGCGCGCCGGGTCATGCATGCTATTTTATCTGTTTTTTTTCTTTCTTATAATTGATTTAGGCTGCTGTACACACATACGGCAGCCCTGCCCTGCCCCAGGCTATATGTAATTGTGCACCTGTGCCTGTTTCACTCTTTATCTGTGGTTGCTGGTTTGGCGAATGTGGAGGTCTGATCTGACATGTCCATCCCTGGACCTGGTCGGCCTTTACCTGCATCTGTCTTACTGGCACCATGGGGGTGATTCAGCAATGCTTCAGGTACTTTTGCAGTTTTTGCAGTCTTGCTTCTGCAGTTTTTTTGCAGTTATGCTTTTAATAATTTCAGGAGGCCTTAATGGCACATTGAAAATGAAAAACGTAGAGTAGGTACTGCCCATATGAGAATGCCTTGTCGTGGCAGGGTAGCTCAAAGAATTGATCAATTATTTGCTAAATGTCTCAATTTTAAAAAACAGTTAGAATATACATGTGCAGTTGCACTTAAATTATTTCATGCTGATCATGTGCGGTGCTGGCTTCCCCCCTTTTTTTTTTAGTTGTATTGGTAAGTGGCTGACCACCACTAGTTGCCGTGCGCGCCGGGTCATGCATGCTATTTTATCTGTTTTTTTTCTTTCTTATAATTGATTTAGGCTGCTGTACACACATACGGCAGCCCTGCCCTGCCCCAGGCTATATGTAATTGTGCACCTGTGCCTGTTTCAGTCTTTATCTGTGGCTGCTGGTTTGGCGAATGTGGAGGTCTGATCTGACATGTCCATCCCTGGACCTGGTCGGCCTTTACCTGCATCTGTCTTACTGGCACCATGGGGGTGATTCAGCAATGCTTCAGGTACTTTTGCAGTTTTTGCAGTCTTGCTTCTGCAGTTTTTTTGCAGTTATGCTTTTAATAATTTCAGGAGGCCTTAATGGCACATTGAAAATGAAAAACGTAGAGTAGGTACTGCCCCATATGAGAATGCCTTGTCGTGGCGGGGTAGCTCAAAGAATTGATCAATTATTTGCTAAATGTCTCAATTTTAAAAAACAGTTAGAATATACATGTGCAGTTGAACTTAAATTATTTCATGCTGATCATGTGCGGCGCTGGCTTCCCCCCTTTTTTTTTTAGTTGAGAGATCTCTTGGGAAACCAGATGCAGTCATTTTTCCCTACTGGGATACCCAAAAGGGGGTGGGTTCACCACGGAAGGGGTCTAGAGCCACCACTGGGGGGGCGTCCCACTCCTATTGAAGGGGCCTTTAGAACAAGTGGGAAAGATATAGTTTGCTGGCGATGTCACAACCCTGGACATGTAGCCGCCAAGTGTCAAATATCCCTGAGCCCATGGACTGCAGCCTAGGCAGACGGGTCTCCTATTATGCCTATCCAGCCTGTAGCGTGGACTATCGACCCGGCAAGGGACCGCAGGCGTGTGCAGTATCCATTAATGGAATAAAAGTGCTTGGGCTGTTGGACTCCGGGAGTCTGGTGACCTTGATCAGAGCATCCCTTCCCCACCAGTTGATCCCTTCCAAAACCCTGGGTGTTCGGTGCATCCATGGTGACGCCAAGGACTATCCCGTGGCCACAGTAATAGTGGGGACAGACTGTGGTGCCCAGTCCCATGAAGTCGGGGTGGTAAAGGACCTGATACATCCCGTCATATTGGGCCGTGATTTTTCCTTATTCTGGGACTTGTGGGGAAGGGAACTGGACTAAGTAGCATGGGGAAAAGCGAGATCCTTGAAGAAGAACCCCCGACAGAGTCTCAGAGAGAGGAGTTCCCACTGTGCGTCCTTGTCGGTGATGAGGGTGAGACGGTGACCGAGGAGGCCGACCTACCTGCGTTAGATATGTCCAGAGAGAACTTTGGGACTGCTCAAGTTCGAGACCTGACCTTAAAAGGGGCGTTCGACCAGGTTACTGTATGTAATGGGGTTGCCCAAGAGCCGGGGGCCGACACCAGATTCCCCCACTTTGCAGTACAGGGGGAGTTGCTATATCGGGTGGCCAAACTGAGGGGCGGTGAGATAGTGGAACAGCTGTTAGTGCCGGGGCCATACAGATGGCGGGTGCTAGACATGGCCCATTCACATGTTCTGGGGGGACACCTAGGGGTCGAGAAAACTCAGGAGAGGATACTGAGGAGGTTTTATTGGCCAGGGTGTTATCGAGAAATTCAAAACTTTTGTAGGTCCTGCCCCACCTGCCAAATAACCGCTCCCTCCTCCCACTTCCGTAGCCCCTTAGTTCCACTACCTGTGATAGAGGTTCCCTTTGAGAGGATTGCCATGGACCTCGTGGGCCCCATAGTCAAATCATCTCGGGGCCACCAATATATCCTGGTCGTCATGGACTATGCGACTCGGTATCCAGAAGCCGTTCCCCTAAGGAACATGTCCAGTAAAAGTATAGCCCGAGAGTTGGTCCATATTTTTGCTCGGACAGGTCTACCAAAAGAGATTCTAACAGACCAAGGAACCCCCTTCATGAGCAAGGTGATGAAGGAGCTTTGCAGAGTCCTTCAGATAACTCAGCTGCGGACCTCGGTTTATCATCCACAAACGGACGGCCTAGTGGAACGCTTCAACAAGACCTTAAAGGCGATGCTCAAGAAGGTCGTTGAAAAGGATGGGAGAGACTGGGACTACCTGCTCCCATTTTTGCTTTTCTCGGTCAGAGAAGTTCCTCAAGCTCTCCATTTGAGCTCCTATATGGGCGGCATCCAAGAGGTCTCCTAGACATCGCCAAGGAAACTTGGGAGGCTGAAGTCACGCCACACCGGAGTATCATCGAACATGTCGCCCAGTTACAGGAGAGAATGTCAAAGGTGATGCCCATCGTAAAGGAACATCTCCAGGCGCAGGAAGCCCAGGCGAGAGTCTATAACCGGTCGGCGAGACTAAGACAGTTCCAGCCCGGAGACCGTGTTTTGGTGCTGATCCCTACCGTCGAGAGCAAGTTCCTCGCCAAATGGCAAGGTCCATACGAGGTGGTGGAGAAAGTCAGCGAGGTTAATTATAAAGTCAACCAGCCTGGCCGAAGGAAGGCACATCAAATATATCATATAAACTTGCTCAAGCCGTGGCGGGACCGTGAACCTGTGGAAACTCCTTGCCTGGGAGCCGCACCAGAAGGCAAGGTGGAGGAGGTCACTATTGCAGAGACTCTATCACCGGCCCAGAAGCAACAGTGTCGAGAATTACTACAGCAGAATCGGGACCTGTTCTCAGAGTTGCCAGGGCATACACAAGTGATAGAGCATGACGTGCTGACAGAACCGCATGTACGAGTGAATTTGAAGCCGTATCGGATTCCGGAAGCACGCCGGGAGGTGATCTCGGCTGAGGTGAAGAGGATGTTAGATCTCGGGGTAATAGAGGAGTGGAAGAGTGGGTGGTCGAGCCCAATCGTCCTCGTGCCGAAACCCAATGAAGAGTGAAGGTTTTGTAATGACTACCGTCGGCTAAATGAGGTATCCAAGTGTGACGCGTACCCGATGCCCCGCGTCGACGAACTCATCGAGAGGCTTGGACCGGCGAGGTACATCACCACTCTTGACCTGACGAAGGGCTACAGGCAGATCCCCATGTCCCAGATGGCTAAAGAGAAGACGGCTTTCTCAACACCGGATGGCTGTTTTCAATACACGCGGATGCCGTTCGGACTACAGGGGGCCCCAGCCACTTTCCAGAGGGCTATGGATCGGATCCTAGCCCCACATAAGAAGTATGCCGCAGCCTACCTCGACGACATTGTGGTCTTTAGCTCAGACTGGGCTAGTCACCCACCTAAACTACAGGCCGTTTTGGACGCGCTAAGGAAAGCAGGATTTACCATAAATCCGAGAAAGTGTGCCATCGGAAAAGAGGAGGCCAAGTACCTGGGCTATGTTGTTGGGAGAGGAAAAATAAAGCCGCAGATCAAGAAAGTGGAGGCAATTCAAACCTGGCCGCAACCGCTCTCAAAGAAGCAGGTGAAAGCATTCCTGGGAAAGGTGGGATACTACCGGCGGTTTATCCCGAATTTCGCCACGATTGCCGCCCCACTAAAAGATCTTCTAAAAGGCACCAAATCAACCATGGTGAAATGGATGGAAGAAACGGAGACCGCGTTTCAAAAGCTGAAGCTAACACTGTGCAAGCAGCCTGTCCTGGTCGCGCCAGACTTTAAGAAAGAATTTGTGGTCCAGACTGACGCATCAGAGGTTGGTCTAGGGGCCGTACTCTCCCAAGAAATAAATGGGGAAGAACATCCCATTCTCTATCTAAGCCGAAAGCTGTCCTCCTGCGAGAAGAACTACGCCATAGTAGAGAAAGAGTGTTTAGCCATAAAATGGGCCGTGGATACACTGAAATATTACCTACTAGGCCGGAAGTTTAAATTAGTATCAGACCATGCCCTGTTGAGATGGTTGAGGGAAAAGAGGGGAAAAAATGCTAGGGTAACAAGATGGTTCCTAGAGCTTCAAGAATTTAACTTTCACGTGGAGCATAGGCCAGGGAAGTTACATGGGAATGCAGATGCCCTCTCTAGGATTCCCTGTCTGGTGTCAGAAGGTGCCCAAACCCCCGGCTTTGGGCAGAAGGGGGGAATATGTGACAGTGTCACTGGTTTTATATGTGAAGGGAGGTATGTGTCACACAGGATGCTCTCCTGTGTGAACTAAGACCTGCTTTATTTATCTGCCAGCATGTTATATGCTGGTAGGTTTACTCTGTTAAAGGGTGTGGCTGAGCAATGTATAAAAGCTCAGTCCTGTTTTTTTTTCTCTGGTGTGGTCTGGAGAGAAAAGTCTCCAGACAGGATAGTGGAAGCTGCAGAGCTTTCCACAAGGACTTTAGCAGTGCAGTTTACTCTACCGAGAGCGGGCGGAACCCACTTATCTATGAACTGAGTTATTGTTTTTTTTTTTTATGTTTTTCCCGTTTAACCCAGAGGGGTCATGTTTACTTTTCCTGCGAAACCTGCATGAGTTTATGGCTGATAATAAACCAGCAGAAAGAAAACCCAGAGAACGTGTGTCCTGAGTCTGCCTTCAGGAGAGCCGAGCGAGTCGTCTTACCACAATCCCTTTGGCTCATATGAAAAGACCAATCCCATTACCTGTACAGTCCCTGACAGAAGTTATGTCGCTTATCCATGTTATGTAAATCAAAGCTTATAACCTGACGTTAAATTCATCCATTGGTTTTATAAATTACTCTTTTGAAAGCTGAAACCCTCCCAAATTTGGTTTAGGTTAAGAAAATAAATTGGCATCAATGCTGAAATATCGATCATTTAATGCAGGGTTCCCCAACTCCAGTCCTCGAGGCCCACCAACAGGTCATGTTTTCAGGATTTCCTTAGTATTGCCCAGGTGATAATTGCATCACCTGTGCAATACAAAGGAAATCCTGAAAACATGACCTGTTGGTGGGCCTTGAGGACTGGAGTTGGGGAACCCTGATTTAATGAACATAGAATGTTCATTCTATGTTCATGACTGCGCCAGTGGAATTTTTCTTTTTTTAGCTAGTTAGCGTAGCGGATATCGCAGTCTAAGCGACGTCTGATTTTTTTTAGAAAAAAAAATAGTAGTTAGTACAGTGTAGTTTTAGACGAAGATTAGCTGGCATCACACCGGTCATCTTTTAGAAAAAAAAAATCGTACAGAGTAGTTTTATAGGTAGGAAGGCAGCATCTTATTTTTTGCATAAAAAAATCTGCTATTGCCGGATAATCTCTAGTGCATTAGGGGAGCGGACGTCACATTGTTAGTGGTGTTCGTTTTTCTTTCACAAAAAAAATAACTAGTTGTGTCGTCCAAGTTTTAACGAGTGCATTAGGGGAGCGTATGTCACATTGTTAGTGGTGTTCATTTTTCTTTTGCAAAAAAGATTTAGTTGCGTAGGGTAAATTTACACATTTTTTATACAAACTTATTTTTTTACATCTGATTTTTCTTTTCATTTTTTTCTTGTTTCTTCTACATTTTTTCTCTCTATTTTTTTTTCTCTCTGTTGTGTTATAATAAATATAACCCTATACACAAACCCCACACATTACACGTCTAAAAGCACCACTTACATACACATCTTCAGGGTTTGGAAAAAAAAATTAGCCCATTCGTCAAGAAGGCGCTATTCACCAGAGGAGGCTTACACCATCCTTGCATCTGACACGGATTCAGCCAGTGAGGAAGATCCCACATTCTTCTATTCCTCCTCATCTAGTAAGGAAGGACCCCCAAAAAGGCGCCATAGGACCCAGGCAACTCCTGCAGCAATTGATCCCATATGGATTGCACCCCCAGAAAATTATCAGCCAGTCATTCCGGATTTCAGCAGCAGCTCAGGAATTCAGTTTGACACCACTGGCTTCACTGAAATTTACTTCTTCAAATTATTTTTCAGTGAAGAAATATTAAATCTTATGGTGGCCCAGACAAACCTGTATGCCCATCAATTTTTCACCCAAAATCCCACGTCATCATTCGCCAGAAGGACCTCAGTAAATGCAGCAGAGATTATGACATTTTGGGGAATTGTGCTGCATATGGGCATAATCCATAAGCCAAAGCTTCGGCAATACTGGAGTACTGATATTCTCTACATTACACCAGTATTCCGCATGGCCATGAAAAGGACACGATTTGAAGGGATCCAAAAATTTTTGCATTATAGTGATAATGTGCAGTGTCCTCCGAGACGATCCAAACTTTGATCGTCTATATAAAATTCGGCCAGTGATTGTACACTTCAGCAGAAAATTTGCTGAGGCGTACACACCCCAGAGGGACATCGCTATTGATGAATCTCTTGTTCACTTCAAAGGGAGGCTAAAATTCTGACAATACCTGCCCAGTAAGAGGTCCAGGTATGGAATAAAGCTGTACAAACTGTGCGAGAGTACCTCAGGGTACACCCACAGATATAGGGTCTACGAGGGGAAGGACACCCAGATTAACCCCACTGAATCCCCACCCGTCCTTGGAGTGAGTGGGAAAATTGTGTGGGAATTGCTGCACCCATGGCTGAATAAGGGTTATCACCTCTACATTGATAACTTTTACACCAACATCCCACTCTTCAAGACCCTCTCTGCCAGAGGTACAGCTGCATGTGGCACCGTGCGAAAAAATCAGTGAGGCCTCCATAAGCCGCTAATTTGGAAAACGCTGAGAAAAGGTGAAAGCAGTGCCCAATGCAGTGACAACATGCTGGTGGTCAAGTATAAGGACAAAAGGGATGTCCTTATCCTGACCACCATACACCGTGACAACAGTTCCCTTGTCACTGTTCGTGGGACCACAACACAAGTTCCAAAGACAGATTGTATCCTGGATTACAATCGGTACATGGGGGGTGTAGATCTCTAAGATCAGGTCCTCCAACCATACAGTGCCATGCGAAAAGTATGGTTCCAGAAATTGGCCATGCACATTGCACAGATGGCACTGTACAATTCTTTTGTGCTGTTCCGATCTGCAGGCAATACGAGGACCTTCCTTCAGTTTCAGGAGGAAGTCATCAAAGCCCTAATGTTTGGCACTCAGGGAGGTGAGGGTCCCAGTACTTCTTAATCCGATAGTGCCCGTATTGTCCCAGGTCAACATTTCCCAGGACAGGTTCCCCAAACAGAGAGGACAGGATCACAAAAATGGTGCAGTGTATGCTCCAAGAGAGGAATCCAAAAGGACCCAATATACCATTGTGAAACCTGCCCTGAGAAACCTGGCATTTGCTTCAAAGCGTACCACACGTCCACAAATTAATAAAATTAGTTTATACCCTCTTGACACAACACACTTTTATTATCTGATGTACCCCGCATATCTTACACATACCACTACATTAGAAATTCATACATCAGTAAAACCAAAAGAATTATAATCAATATTATAAAACTATGCATCTAGATAAATTACTTCAGGGGTGTGTTAGGGGTCGAGTTCCCGCTTCTGCACAAGGGGAATCTCGAACCATCCCTGCTGCGGTCTCCCATCCGTCTCCGGCCGCAGTGGACTCTGCTCAGTAGAGACGTCGGTCCCAGCGTCTCGCCCAGTCTAACATTGTGCAGAGGATTACTGCTGCCTCGCCAAGTTCTGCTATTGTAGCCAGTAATGGTCAGCGGCGAGCAGACGTCTTTAGGACTAAGTCCTGTGTTTCCCCTTCTGAGCATGCCCAGGGTAAGATCTCTCATTGGAGATCAGGGGTCACATGCTCAGGTACTGCAGCAGCTCCTATTGGTCCGCCAGGAAGTTCCTGAAACTACATGTGTTCTGGAACAGTTTCTCATTGGTCCTTTTTTGGCTGGTCCTGTAGTTGCTGCTATAAAAGGGTTGCATGGCCCTGCGGCCATGCGCTAGTATCAATTGCATTATGTGCTTTGTGCCAGTGTGATCATGCACGCATGTGGTTAGGGCTCGGCTGAAATAAGCCCCTAGAATACCGGTTTCCCCGGTGAGGAGTTGCTTGTTTGCGTTGCTGAATGCATGATCACGGACTGCTATCCGCACAGCAGTTATCTGTGTATCCCTGTGGTGTTAACAGGACACAGTCTCTATTTCTGCGTCTCTACCTCAGCTACTCTGTGGTGTAACAGAGTTCGCTTATACTGCCATATAGTGCTACAGCATCTATGTCTGCGACTCTGAAGTAACAGAGTTCGCTTATACTGCCATCGTACTAGCAGCAGGCTCTGCCTGCACGGTGGACCCCGGGCTGCGAACGCACCTATTATTTAGCCCTACAGGGTGTAGTTTCCAAAATGGGGTTACTTGTGGAAGATTTCCACTGTTTAGCACATCAGGGGCTCTGCAAATGCAACATGACGCACGCAGACCATTCCATCAAAGTCTGCAATCCAAAACATCACTTATTCCATTCCGAGCACCGCCGTGCTCCCAAACAGTGGTTTTTGCCCACATATGGGGTATCGGCGTACTCGGGAGAAATTGCACAACATCTTTTTCTGTCTATTTTCTCCTAAAACAATTGGGAAAATAAAAAAATTGTTGATAAAAGATCATTTTTGTGGAAAAAATGTGTTTTATTTTTTTTTACGACTCAACATTAAAATGTTCTGTGAGGCACTTGGAGGTTCATGGTGCTCACCACATATGTAAATAAATTCCTTGGGAGGTCCAGTTTGCAAAATGGGGTCACTTGTGTGAGATTTTCACTGTTAAGGCACATCAGGGGCTCTGCAAACGCAACATGATGCCCGCAGATCATTCCATCAAAGTCTGCAATCCAAAACGTCATTCCTACCATTCTGAGCCTTGCTGTGCACCCAAGCAGTGGTTTTCCCCCACATATGGGGTATCAGCGTATTCAGTAGAAATTTCACAACAACATTAGTGGTCCATTTTTTCTTTTTACATTTGTGAAAATAAAAAAATCATTGCAAAAAATCATTTTTGGTGAAAAAAATTTGATTTTTTATTTTCACGGCTCTACGTTCTAAACTTCTGTGAAGCACCTTGGGGTTCAAAGTGCTCACCACATAGTTAGATAAGTTCTTTGAAGCATCTAGTTTCCAAAATGAAGTCACTTGTGGGGGTTTTCCACTGTTTAGGCACATCAGTGGCTCTCCAAACGCGACATGGCGTCCAATCTCAATTCCAGCCATTTTTGGTTTGAAAAGGTCAAACAGTGCTATTTCCCTTCCGAGCCCTGCCGTGCGCCTAAACAGTGGTTTTCCCCCACATATGGGTATCAGCATACTCAGTAGAAATTGCAAAACAACTTTCATGATCCATTTTTTTCTGTTACCCTTGTGAAAATAAAAAAAATTGTTGCTAAAATATCATTTTTGTGAAAAAATTAAATGTTCATTTTTTCCTTCTACATTCTGTTAATTCCTGTGATGCACCTGAAAGGTTAATAAACTTCTTGAATGTGGTTTTGAGTACCTTGAGGGGTGCAGTTTTAGAATTGTGTCACTCTTGGGTATTTTATATCATATAGGCCCCTCAAAGTGACTTCAAATGTGATGTGGTCCCTAAAAAAAAAATGGTGTTGTAAAAATGATAAATCGCTGTTTAAATTTTAACCCTTATCACTTCCTAACAAAAAAAATTTTGATTCCAAAATTGTGCTGACATAAAGTAGACATATGGAAAATGTTATTTATTAAGTTATTTGTACGATATGACTCTCTGATGTAAGGGTATAAAAATTAAAAGTTTGAAAATTGCAAAATTTTCAAAATTTTCGCCAAATTTCTGCTTTTTTCACAAATAAACGCAAGTCATATCAAAGAAATTTTACCGCTATCATAAATTACAATATGTCACGAGAAAAAATTCTCAGAATCAGCAGGATCCGTTGAAGCATTCCAGAGTTATTACCTTATAAATTGATAGTGGTCAGAATTGTAAAAATTGGCCCATTCATTTAGGTGAAAACAGTCTTCGTCTCAAAGGGGTTAACCCCTTAATGACCAAGCCATTTTGTAGGTTAAAGACCAGGCCAATTTTTACAATTCTGACCACTGTCTCTTTATGAGGTTATAACTCTGAAACGCTTCTACGGATCTTGGCGATTCTGAGATTGTTTTCTCGTGACATATTGTACTTCATGATAGTGGTAAAATTTCTTCAATATAACTTGCGTTTATTTATGAAAAAAACGGAAATATGGCAAAATTTTGAAAATTTTGCAATTTTCAAACTTTTAATTTTTATGCCATTAAATCAGAGAGATATGTCACAAAAATTAGTTAATATATAACATTTCCCACATGTCTACTTTACATCAGCACAATTTTGGAACCAACATTTTTATTTGTTAGGAAGTTATAAGTGTTAAAAGTTGACCAGCGATTTCTCATTTTTCCAACAAAATTTACAAAACCATTTTTTTTAGGGACCACCTCACATTTGAAGTGAATTTGAGGGGTCAATATGACAGAAAATACCCAAAAGTGACACCATTCTAAAAACTGCACCCCTCAACGTGTTCAAAGCCACATTCAAGAAGTTTATTAACCCTTTAGGTACTTCACAAGAATTGAAGCAATGTGGAAGGAAAAAAATGAACATTTAACTTTTTTTCCCAAAATTTTTCTTTCGACACAATTTTTTTACATTTTGTCAAGGGTATCAGGAGAAAATGAACCACAATATTTGTTGTACAATTTCTCCTCAGTACACCGATACCCCATGTGTGGGGGTAAACCACTATTTGGGCGCATGGCAGAGCTCGGAAGGGAAGCAGCACCATTTGACTTTTTTGGCTGGAACTGAGATTGGACGCCATGTCGCATTTGGAGAGTCCCTGTGTGCCTAAACAGTGGAAACCCCCCATAAGTGACCCCATTTTGGAAACTGGACCCCCCAATGAACTTATCTAAATGTGTTGTGAGAGCTTTTAACCCCCAAGGGCTTCACAGAAGGTTATAACGTAGAGTCGTAAAATTAAAAAATCATATTTTTTCCACAAAAATGATCTTTTCATCCCAATTTTTATTTTCCAAAGGATAAAAGGACCCCAAAAGTTATTGTGCAATTAGTCCTGAGTATGCTGATACCCCATATGTGGGGGTAAACCACTATTTGGGCGCATGGCAGAGCTCGGAAGGGAAGCAGCGCCATTTGACTTTTTTGGCTGGAATTGAGATTGGACGCCATGTCGTATTTGGAGAGCCCCTGTGTGCCTAAACAGTGGAAACCCCACACAAGTGACCCCATTTTGGAAACTAGACCCTCCAAGGAACTTATCTAGATGTGTGGTGAGAGCTTTGAACCCCCAAGGGCTTCACAGAAGGTTATAACGTAGAGCAGTAAAATTAAAAAATCATATCTTTTCCACAAAAATTATCTTTCCACCCCCAATTGTTATTTTCCAAAGGCTAACAGGACCCCAAAAGTTATTGTGCAATTTGTCCTGAGTATGCTGATACCCCATATGTGGGGGTAAACCACTATTTTGACGCATGGCAGAGCTCGAAAGGGAAGGAGCGCCTTTTTCAAATGCAGACTTTGATGGAATGGTCTGCGTGTGTCATGTCACGTTTGGAGAGCCCCTGATGTGCCTAAACAGTAGAAACCCCCCACAAGTGACTCCATTTTGGAAACTAGACCCCCCAAGGAACTTATCTAGATGTGTGGTGAGCACTTTGAACCCCCAAGTGCTTCACAGAAGTTTATAACGTAGAGCCGTGAAAATAAAAAAATCACATTTTTTTCCACAAAAATAATCTTTTTGCCCCCAAATTTTTATTTTTATAAGGGTAACAGGAGAAATAGGACCCCAAAAGCTATTGTGCAATTTGTCCTGAGTACGCTGATATCCCATTTGTGGGGGGAACCACTATTTTGACGCATGGCAGACATCGGAAGGGAAGGAGCACCATTTTTAAATGCAGACTTTGATGGAATGGTCTGCGGGTGTCATGTCGCGCTTGGAGAGCCCCTGATGTGCCTAAACAGTAGAAACCCCCCACAAATGACCCCATTTTGCAAACTAGACCCCCCAAGGAACTTATCTAGATGTGTGGTCAGCACTTTGAACCCCCAAGGGCTTCACAGAAGTTTATAACGTAGAGCCGTGAAAATAAAAAAATCATATTTTTTTCCACAAAAATGACCTTTTTGCCCCCAAATTTTTATTTTTCTAAGGGTAACAGGAGAAATAGGACTGTGTTTACACGCAGTGGTAGATCAAAGGCATGACGTGCACAGTCCGTCCTGGTGCCGGAACTGGCACCTTGCCATGACGGACTGTGCACGTCAGTGGACATTAAGGGTTAATAACAGCTCACAGCTGTTTGCTTAGCCTTTACTGGTTGGTTTCTTAAGGTACTGCCACACTTAGCGATCTCGTTAGCGATCTCAATAACGACGCAAGCTAACGAGATAGTTTTTGTGATCTCTTTTAGGTCGCTAGTAGCTGTCAAACAGGAGATCTCAAAAACGACTCATCAGCGGTCAGCGATCTCTTTAACGACTTTGGCGGTCGTTAGGATGTCATTAGCATGTACTGAGCACTTCTGATTCATAGGAATTTCCAGCATCGCTCCTGCTCTCTGCGTCCTGCTAGCCTGCTTTGCAACTTCTGCGATCCTCTCTGTGACGCAAAAGAGAACTTACAGATATTGCGATCCACTCCGTGACGCAAAACAGTCATGCGTCACAAACGAGGTCGCTCGTCGTTCGCGAAAGGTGCCAAACACAGCGATTCAGGCTCACCAGTGGGACGCCAACGATCAAAAAACGGTCCAGAACTCTAGTGAACGATCAGCGACATCACAGCAGGGGCCACATCGTTGCTACATGCCACACACAACGAGGTCGCTAACGAGATCGCAAAATAGTGACGTTTTAGTGATCTCGTTTGCGATCTCGTTTGCGATCTCGTTTAGTGTGGCATACCCTTTAGCCTTTACTGGTTAGTTTAAGGAGGACACCAGAAGATTTCTAACCATCAAAGTTTAAATAGACAGATGTTGGCTGATATTAATAGCCTGGACAAGATCCAGGTATATTGGACGCCCTCTCAGGCTAAAAACTTCAGCCCTCAGCTGCCCCAGAAATGGTGCATCCATAAGATGTGCCAAATATGGTACTTAACCTCGTTCTTTTCACTTGCCTTAGTGCAGTGGCAAGTGAGGTAATAGGGTTGGGATTGATTTCAGCTGATTTATGGCTGCTGACATCAAGCCCAGGGGTTAGTCATGAAGATGCGTCAATAAGACACCCCTATTGCTAACCTCGTAGTCAAATATAAATGGACACAGGAAAAAGTCTATTAATTGAAATAAAGACACAGACTGCTTTATTTGAAAGAAACACTCCCCACCCTCTTTTTCCCATTTATTACTTTAAAATTAAAAATAATAAAACACCATATTTCTCACTTATCTGACAACAATACATTTGTCTCATTAAGAGCCCAACTCTACTTCATCTGGATTGCATGGCTGAGTGGTGGCATGATGTGACTGCTCAGCCATGAATCCAGGAGATTCTGAACTGTTACCCCACTTGCCACCACACCAGGGCAAATGGAAAGAGCGACACATCTTAGAGATGTGTAATTTATGGGGCGGGCTGAGGGCTGATGTTCTTAGTCTGGGAGGGAGGCCGATATCCCTGGCCCTTTCCAAGGCTATTAATATCAGCCCACAGCTCGCTGTCTAGAAATTATATGAGGACCCTATGTCATTTTTTCTGGGTTCTCCATAAACTAACCAGTAGGGATGAGCGATATTGCCTGATATCGTATCGGAATTCCGATTTCCGAGATTGGAAAAATATCGGATATCGGAATTTCCGATTTCCGATATCAATGCAAGTCAATGGAGAAAAAAAAAAAATCAGAATTACAAAATGACCACTACAGTGCTATATAATGGATAAAATGGAAGGGGAAACACCTCAGGATAATGGGGAAGGAGTTTGCAGAGGCAGAGGAGCAAAAAAAAAATCGCTAGAAAAATGCACAGAGCGAAAACTGTAGCAGGAAAACTGGTAGCCATCTTCTTAACAGCGGTGTTTTTTCTTTGGGTTAGGATTTGTTGGGGTAGGGTTAGGGTTTATGGTTAGTAGGGTAAGGGTTAGGGTTAAAGTGAGCGTTGTCGAAACACGGTTTGGAGCAGGAGGTACCCGTGCCCTTGGGCACTCCCGAGAATCAGCTGGCGATGCTGGAACTCGGTTTACCCTTTGGGGGAGGCACCTGTGTCCGCACTTCACTGCCACGAAACAGCTGGTGTGGCTGGATCCCGCCTCTTGTGCTTCTGCCTATAGGTGTTTGGCATCTGTCGTCCTTTTTTTCCACTTTGGTCATATGTGCGATATAGCGTGGATGGGAGGTAGAAATGACTGTGGGGATGTGGTGAGGAGTACCAGGATTTGGAGAGATATCACCAGCAGTGAGGAGCAGAGAAAGTGTTAGCAGGTTGGATCAGGAGAGTGCATGAGGGGGCTGTTTGTGTTCGTAGACAGGTGAGAAGGATGGGACGGATTGAAGAAGAGTAGTATTGAGCGATACGATACTGCAAATATCGGGTATCGGCCGATATTAGCTGTATCGGCCTTTCGATTCCGAATACCGATATTTTCGTCATATCGAATACCGGAATCGGATTTGTCACTGTCACTGTCTGTGTCCGTCGGTCGGGTCTGTCACTGTCAGTGTCCGTCGGTCGGGTCTGTCAGGAGTCAGCGGCACTTACCTGGCAGAAGATCTCCGGCGGTCACGGCCTGGACTGCTTCATGGCCACCATCATCTTCTCCCTGGCGGTCACATGCAGTTTCTCGCGATAACTGCAGTGACTGCTGGGTAATCGCGGCCGTAAAGCAGTCAGTCCGATGACGTCACCGCCGGGGAAGCAGGTAATCAGCTGTGCTGCGTTGCGATGACAGGCTCTGCCTGTCATTGCGATGTAGCAGAGCTGGATCGTCGTGGGACAGTCGTTACTATGGACTGCGTCGGACAGGTGGTATACTGTTGGTTTGTTTTTTTTCTTTTTTTGCAGGAGATCGATGGCGTCGCAGGAATGAGAGTACAATAAAAGAAATGAAAAGTGTGTTGTCTCTTTTATTTCATTAAAATACTTTTTTCTTGCTTTGTCTTTTTTTTATGCATTTAATAACTTTGGGATTAATAATGGATCGGTGTCTTATTGACACCTCTCCATTATTAACCGGGCTTATTGTCACCGTGCAATCAACGGTGACATTAACCCCTTATTACCCCGCTTGCCACCGCTACAGGGCAAGTGGGAAGAGCCGGGTAAAGTGCCACAATTGGCACATCTTTTGATGCGCCAAATGTGGGGCTGCTGTAGCCTGGTATTATCAGGCTGTTGAGGGCCAAAATCCATGGGCCTTGACAGTCTTTTAATACCAGGCTGCAGCAGTCTGCATTTTACTTGGCTGGTTAACAAAAATAGGGGGACCCCTACGCCGTTTTTTTTTTCGAGGGGATCCCCTATTTTTGTTAACCAGCCAAGCTAAGCAGACTGCTGTGGCCTGGTATTATCAGGCTTGCAAGGTCCATGGATATTGGATCCTTACCAGCCTGAAAAACCAGGCCTCAGCGGTCTGCTTCATCTGGCTGGTTAACAAAAATAGGGGGGACCCCACGCCAATTTTTTTCGAGGGGATCCCCTATTTTTGTTAATCAGCCAAGATATGCAGACTGCTGTAGCCTGGTATTATCAGGCTGGCAAGGTCCATGGATCTTGGCTCCTTAACAGCCTGAAAATCCAGGCCTCAGCGGTCTGCTTCATCTGGCTGGTTAACAAAAATAGGGGGGACCCCACGCCAATTTTTTTCGAGGGGGTCCCCTATTTTTGTTAACCAGTTCCCTCTGACGTCACTGATTGTGTCCCTGGCTGACCTGAAGTGAAAGTGGAAAGCAATCAATTAAGCTTTCCACTTCCTCTCCTGTCAGCCAGGAGAGGAACTCATTCATTTGGGGGCTTACTGTGAGGCTGCAGCATTAGCTGCGGTCCCTGCAGTAAACATTAACCCTTTCTGAAGGATTACACCGTGGGACCTGACTGTACATCGGATTGGTAAGAATAATTTTGCTTTATTATTTTATTTTTATTACAGGAAATGGTTTTAGCAGGAAAATAAAATATGGTCAAAAACTGTGTGATTATTTCATTAAACTTCTTTTTTATTAAAGTGTGTGGTTTTGATTTTTCTTTCATACAATAGGATTAATAATTGATAGTTGTCTAATTGACAGCTCTCAATTATTAACCAAGTGACCTTTCAATTGCAAGGTCATTTTAACCCCTTATTAACCCATTCGCCACCGCTACAGGGCAATGGGAATAGACGGGCAAAGTGCCAGAAAGGGCAAATCTAATTAGAGATTTGCCCTTTCTGGGGTGTCTGGGGGCAGATGTTAGTAGCCGGGGGGGGCAAAAATAATGGTCCCTCTCTGGGCTATTATTATCTGCCCCCACTCACTGGCTTTGTCTGTCTGGTTGCGAAAATAGGGCGGGAGCCCACGCCTTTTTTTTCAGCAATTTTACACCTCATATATATATATACACATGTCATTAAATTTGTGACACATATATATATATATTTATATTTATAGTTCATACACTTCTACATAGTATAATAGCCGCTAATTCAATTGCCGGCTTTTGTGAAAATGCAGAACCCGACATGAAATGACACTTGGTTTACATAGAGTTAACCATGTCTTTTCATGTAGTTTGATATCTGATTTGCACAAACAATTACATGAGTGTAAGTGTGCAAAATTTCACACCTGTAGGGGTTAATTAAAGGTGTAAATTCGTAGCAAAAAAGTCCGTTTTTTTTTACAACGAATTTACACCTTTAATTAACCCCTACAGGTGTGAAATTTTGCACACATAGACTGATGTAATTGTTTGTGCAAATCAGATTGCAAACGACATGAAAAGACATGGTTAACCCTATGTACACCAAGTGTCATTTCATGTCGGGTGCTTCTGTCTTTTCACAGAAGCCGGCTTTACCCGGCAATTGAATCAGAGGATATTTTACTATGTAGAAGTGTATAAACTATACATATATGTATATATATATGTCACAATGACATGTATATATATATATATGTATTCTATGTGTGTATATTTAGTGTTTACAAGGAAATAAAGGTTTTTTTTAGTTGCGATATTTTGTTCACATAGACTTACATGGGACTTCCGGTATCAGAATCGGATATCGACGATATTTAGTGATATCGGCGATACCATTTCGATATGATATTTTTAGATATCGAGCAGTATCGCTCAACACTAAAGAAGAGATGAACAGTTCTTTTTTTGGTGTAGGGATTAGGGGGGTTAGCAGAAAGTGAAGGATTATAGGGGTCAGAGTGAAAGTGATCAGAAACATTGTTTACAAATGACTGTATCCAGGTACCTTCAGATCTCTTCTGGTTCAATTCTGGCTTAATTCATATCGCACACTTTTAAAATAGACACTTCTGAAATACGCACTGCAGACTAAAGTCTTAGCAGACTTGTGCTATGCAATATATGTGCTGCAAAGTGCATTCAAGTGTGAAGCACAGAGGAGTGGTCTGTGCTCACCTAGGTCAGACAATTAAGAATGGACCAGGTGCATATGATCAAGCAAAAGTAAGCAAAGTCATAAATAACACTAGGCTAAAGGAGGGATTAGATGGAGGACATACCATGTGGATTCTAGGAGCAGAGGTAAGGAAGGTCTGTGTAAATGGATGTGTAGAAAGCTGGGTAACGTACCATAAATTCATAGTTTTGATGCCTTTAGTGTGAATTTACAATTTTCATAGTCGTGAAAATAAAGAACAATCTTTAAATGAGAAGGTGTGTCCAAACTTTTGGTCTGTACTGTAGGTGAAGTTAGTTCATTGGCTGTGAACTCACCAGACATGTCAGACGGCACCATGAGCAGGAGAACTTTCTCATGCTCGCAGTGCCCTTAAACAGGAAATAGCAGTTCAGTAGTTCACAGGCAGACACTGAGCACACGGTCTGTCACAGTGTCTACTGGATGACAGACTGCATGGTTGCATCATGCAACCATGCGGCCTGCCATCTAGATGTAGCAGAACTAGACCCATCATGGGAGAAATGGATTAAAGGCATCTCTGCAGAAAGGTGAGGAAATTTGTTGTTTGTTTTTTACCTCTTTGCAGATGACGAGGGCATCGAGGCAACGAGCGAGGTCGTAAGTATGGTTTAATTAAGATTATTAAAGGAGTCTTTCTTTAAGTTAAAGGACTTTTTTGGATGTCTGTGTTTTCATACAATTTGACTATGGGTTAGCAATGGGGGTGTCTTATTGAGCTTGATGTCACCTGACAATATAAAGGTGACATCAACGCCCCCAACTAACACCCCACTTGCCACTGCTACAGGGCAAGTGGGAAGAGAGAGGTTAAGTGCCAGAATTGGCGCATCTTAGAGATGCGCCTTTTCTGGAGCAGCTGAGAGCTGATGTGTTTAGCCTGGCGGGGGCAGTTTCCATGCACCTCCCTATGCTATTAATATCAGCCCGCAGCTTTCTGCATAGTCTTTGGTGGTTATTAATTATAGGGGGAAGGTACGTCTTTTTATAGGGTCCCCCATTTTAATAGCCAGCAAAGGCTAAGTATACAGTTGTGAGCTGATATAAATAGCCTGGGAAGCTCCATGGGTATTACCCCCTTCTCAGCCTCTAAACATCGGCCCCCAGCAGTCGGCTTTCCCTCTGCTGGTTACAAAAATTGCGCTGAAGTCCACATCATTTTTTTGAGAAAAATAATTTTTTTTTAATTAAATACTTGTGTAGTAAACTGCACACACACTGAACTAATTGTATTTGTCACAGGCATCTGTATATCTACCTATTCTATTTGTATTTACTGATTGTAATCCATCTCTTCTATCCTGATGGCTCCCGCAGTGATTTCACAGTACAAGGCAGATGAATTGCTGTCTTTTCTTCTATGTAATATATATACATACAGTGGATTTGGAAAATATTCAGACTCTTAAATTTTTCACTCTTTGTTTCATTGCAGCCATCTGGTAAATTCAAAAAAGTTCATTTTTTTCTCATTAATGTACACTCTGCACCACATCTTGACTGAAAAAAAAACAGAAATGTAGAAATTTTTGCAAATTTATTAAAAAAGAAAAACTTAAATATCACATGGTCATAAGTATTCAGACCCTTTGCTCAGACAGTCATATTTAAGTCACATGCTGTCCATTTCCTTGTAATCCTCCTTGAGATGGTTCAACTCCTTCATTGGACTCCAGCTGTGTTGACTTAAACTGATAGGACTTAATTTGTAAAGGCGCACACCTGTCTATAAAAGACCTCACAGCTCACAGTGCATGTCAGATCAAATGAGAATCAGGAGGTCAAAGGAACTGGCCAAGGAGTTCAGAGACAGAATTGTGGCAAGGCAGAGATCTGACCAAGGTTACAAAAGAATTTCTGAAGTACTAAAGGTTCCGAAAAGCACAGGGGCCTCCATAATCCTTAAATGGAAGAAGTCTGGGACCACCAGAAGTATTCCTAGACCTGGTCATCCAGCCAAACTGAGCAATCGTGGAAGAAGAGCATTGGTGAGAAAGGTAAAGAAGAACCCCAAGATCACTGTGGCTGAGCTCCACAGATGCAGTAGGGAGATGGGAGAAAGTTCCACAAAGTCAACTATCACTGCAGCCCTCCACCAGTCGGGCTTTTATGGCAGAGTGGCCCGACGGAAGCCTCTCCTCAGTGCAAGACAAATGAAAGCCCGCATAGAGTTTACTAAAAAACACATGAAAGACTCCCAGACTATGAGAAATAAGATTATCTGCTCTGTGGAGACAAAGATAGAACTTTTGGTGATAATTTTAAGCATTATGTGTGGAGAAAACCAGGCACAGCTCTTCACATGCCCAATGCAATCCCAACAGTGAAACTTGGTGGTGGCAGCATCATGCTATGGGGGTGTTTTTCATCTGCAGGGACAGGACGACTGGTTGCAATTGAAGAAAACATGAATGCAGCAATATACAGAGATATCCAGGATGAAAACCTCTTCCAGAGTGCTCTGGACCTCAGACTTGGCCGAAGGTTCAACTTCCAACACGGCAATGACCCTAAGCACACAGCTAAAATAACAAAAAAGTGGCTTCAGAACAACTATGTGACCATTCTTGACTGGCCCAGCCAAAGCCCTGACCTAAACCCAATTGAGCATCTCTGAGAGTCCTGAAAATGGCTGTACACCAACATTTACCATTCAACCTGACGGAACTGGAGAGGATCTGCAAGAAAGAATGGCAGAGGATCCCCAAATCCAGGTGTGAAAAACTTGTTGCATCATTGCCAAGAAGACTCATGGCTGTGCTAGCTCAAAAGGGTGCATCTACTCAATACTGAGCAAAGGGTCTGAATACTTATGATCATGCAATAATTCAGTTTTTCTTTTTTATTAAATTTGCAAAAATATCAAAATTTCTGTTTCTTCTCCATCACAATGGGGTGCAGAGTGTACATTAATGAGAAAAAAATGAACTTTTTTGAGTTTACCAAATGGCTGCAATGAAAGAAAGAGTGAAAAATGTAAAGGGGTCTGAATACTTTCCGAACCCACTGTATACAGTATATGTGTGTGTGCCACTGACATTTCTCTTTCTCTCTGTATATATGTAATCTATGTGTATATATCTATTCTATCTACCATATATACTCATGTATAAGCCGACCCGTGTGTAAGCCGACCCCCTAATTTTGCCACAAAAAACTGGGAAAACTTATTGACTCGTGTACAAGCCTAGGGTGGAAAATGCAGCAGCTACTGGTAAATTTTCAAAAATTAAAATAGATACCAATAAAAGTAAAATTAATTGAGACATCAGTAGGTTAAATGTTTTTGAATATCCATATTGAATCAGGAGCCCCATATAATGCATTATACAGTTCATGATGGCCCCATAAGATGCTCCATACAAAATATGCCCCATATAATGCTGCACAAAGGTTAATAATGGCCTCATAGGATGCTTCATAGAATAATATGCCCCATATGCTGCTCCATAAAGGTTATGGCCCCATAAAATGCTCGATAGATTATGCCCCCATAAGATGCTCCATATATGTTATGCCCTATATGATGCTCCACAGTTTATGCTCCCATAAAATGCTCCATAGATTATGCCCTCATAAAATGCTCCATAGATTATGCCCCCATAAAATGCTCCATAGATTATGCCCCCATAAGATGCTCCATAGATTATGCCCCCATAAGATGCGCCATAGATTATGCCCCCATAAAATTCTCCATAGTATAGGCCCCATATGCTGCCGCTGCTGCTGCAAATGAAAAAAAAAATGACATACTCACCTTTTGTCATCAAGTGCCGGTGTCCTGAGCAGGCGGGGACACCGACGCGCTATGGGGGACAGGTACCGGTGTCACCGCTGGCTCAGGGCCCTGGCACCTGAGATATTCACCTGTCCCCGGTCCACCGCTGAGCTCCACTGTCTTCCGGGTCCTCTGTCAGTGAGTGCTCAGGCAGAGGGTGTGGCACGCACTAACTACGTCATCGCACCCTCTGACCTGAATGTCACAGCCAGAGGATGCGGAGGACACAACGGTGCGCAGTGGTGGACCAAGGACAGATGAATATTGCATATACTTACCCCCTCCTGGAGCGTCTCTGCAGCTCCCCTGCTTCTCCCGCGGTCTCCGGCAGCTATTCCTTCCTACAGCGGTCACTTGGTACCGCTCATTAAAGTCATGAATATGCACATATTCATGACTTTAATGAGCGGTACCACGTGACCGCTGAAGGAAGGAGCCCGAGATCCTGGGAGAAGCAGGGGGCTGCAGAGATGCGCCTTGGTTGTGAGCATGATCTGACACCCCCGCTCCCCCTCCCCCGCAGACCCCCTGGCGTATATGACTCACGTATAAGCCGAGAGGGGGACTTTCAGCCTTAAAAAATGCGCTGAAAATCTCGGCTTATACAGGAGTATATACGGTATTCTATTCTAACCTGTCAGTGTGATTTTACAGTACGCGGCTCATGAATTGCTGGCTTTTCAAAGGACATTGGTGCGTAAAAATCAGACAGCACTCACAAAGTCTGAGTGCTGTGCGATTTTTTTTTTTCTCACACCGATAGGCTTGCATTGGCGAGTCTCTGTGACAATCGCAGCATGCTGCAATTTTACTCTCACGCTGAATACGGCTGAGAAAATAAATGCTGATGTGAGCTGCCCCATATATTCAAACTGGGCTGAGTGCTATGCGATGTTTTCTCACATAGCACTCGCCCGTATTCTATGGTAGTGTGACGCCAGCCTTCATCAGACGCTCCTGTGCTGTAGATAAATAATTTAAAAAAAAAACCTGCGTGGGTTCCCCTGTCCTGTATTTTTGATAACCAGTCAGGAAAAACTCACAGCTGGGACTGAAACCCTCAGCTCTTAGCTTCAGCAAGGCTGGTAAACAAGAATAGAGGGGTAAATAAATAATTAAAAAAACAGCATGAAGTCCCCCCCATTTTTGACAACCAGCCTTGCTAAAGCAGACAGCTAGGGGCTGGTAAGGTGTCATGGATATTGTCCCCCCGGCATAAGAATAGCATCCCGCAGCCACCCAGAAAAGGCGCATCTATTAGATGCACCAATTCTGGCATTTTGCGCCGGCTCTTCCCACTTAGTGGTGGCAAGTGGGGCTCATATTTGTGGGGTTGATGTCGCCTTTGCATTGTCAGGTGATATCTAGCCCACGGATTACTTATGGAGAGGCGTCTATAAGATATCTATCCATTATTAATCCTTTAGTTACATGGTAAATAAAGACACGGCCAGAATAAAGTCCTTTATTAGAAATAAGACTAAACAGAGTTTTCCATTTTATTTAAAAACAACAAACACAGTTATACAAACCTAACACCTAATTCCACCAAAGCACTCGTTCTCCTGTAATAAATCTAAAAGAGAAAAAACAACAATATCCCTCACCTATTGGTCGTTCTGTCCCACTCCGTAATCCATGTCTGGGGGATAAATAGTTTTCAATCTGGATGGTGCCAAGAAACGACCGTCCAGGCTGAGAACCACTGGTGACTGAACTGCTGCGAGTGCATGTCAGTGATTTTTTATGCCCATGTGGCTTCTGTAAAGCTAAGCTGAAAATCTCACAGGCAAGTACAGCAGGTTAAGCAGGATGGCTGCCCTTACAGCTTTCTTTCGAAAGTAAAAAAATTACTTTTACTGTTGTAGGATAAAATGAGATTTAAAAAAGATTACGATACAGTAAAAGTTTTTAATTTATGTAAATATAGAAATTATAGGCTTGTATAAATTATATTTAAAGGGAGGCAGTCAGCAGGATTTACCCCAAGTGGTATTGGGAGTACTTTATTAGCCTTCTAATATATTTTGAATCCCTTTGTTATACCAGAATGCTACACTTGTACAAAAACGATGTGAATCCTTAATGCTTTTCCTGCCAGCAGGGAGCAGAAGAAGAGGTTCATCTTCTTTCCTTCTCTGCTCTCCCTACACACACAAGAATGTCAGCCATCCTACTGCGGACTTGAGCCCAGCATGCTCTAGCAATGATTGACAGCAGTCCTAGCCCAGACCATTAACTACAGGCAGAGAGAAAAGGGAAGATTTAAGATAAGTTTTAAACACGCACATGTAGCATTTAGGGATAAAACAGAGATAACTAAAAACGGTATTGGAAGGCTGATCACATCTCCTATGAGTAAATCCTGCTGACAGGTTTCTTTTAACCCCTTAACGACTGCCGATACACCTTTTAACGGCGGTGGTTGAGGGTACTTAAATTACAGCGCCGTTAATTCACGGAGTCGCATTTTCTCTAGGGTTTCGGCTACCAGAGCCGAGACCCCAGTGAAGATGATTCGGGTCGGTCTTTACCGACCCCGCTTTTGCGATCGCCGCTATTAACCATATAACGGCGACCACAAAAAAAAACCACGCGATTCTGCATTTAATTTCTCTCCTCTGATGTGATCGCACATCAGAGGAGAGAGAAATAGGGTCCCTGGGACCCCTGATCTGTCCCCTGTACTTCCCGGTGTCCTCCCATGGCTCCCACAGCTCCCGGCGTCTTCTTCCTGTAAAGTAAATGGTGGGTGCAAGCGCAGTGCGCAGTGCGCCCACCGAGTCGGATTTTCTCCGGGGTCTCATTAGCCGAGACCCCAGAGAACATGATTTAGGTCCCCCGCTTTTGCAATCGCAATTATTAAGCATATAACGGCGACATAAAAAAAAACCGCGATTCTGCATTTAATTTCTCTCTCCTCTGATGTGATCGGACATCAGAGAGGAGAGAAATAGGGTCCCCGGGACCCCCAATCTGTCCCCTGTACCTCCTGGTTCCCCCCCCCTTCCTCCCACAGCGCCCGGTCTTCTTCCTGCAAAGAAAATGGCGGGCGCATGTGCAGTGTGCCCGCCAAATCTGTCGGCCGGCAGATTCATTCATTCTGTGCAGGAGCATTTTGATCACTGTGATAAACGCTATCACAGTGATCGGAACAGAAAAAAAGTAAATAAACCCCCCCTTTATCACGCCCTTAGTTAGGAACATATAACAAAATAAAGAAAATATATTTATTTTCATTTTTCCATTAGGGTTAGGGTTAGGGTTGGAATTAGGGTTAGAATTAGGGTTACAATTAGGGTTAGGATTACAATTAAGGTTAGGGTTACAATTAGGGTTAAGGATGTGTTGGGGTTAGGGTTGGAGCTAGAATTGAGGGGAGTAGTATAGGAGGTATACCATTCGTCAAACTCAATCTGACAGGTCGTCACGCCCCCTATCATTTTATCCGTCTCCTTGTGATTTGATCTGTCTGGGAAATCAGGACTGTTGAATCTGGGAAGTTCTATCAAAGTGTTTCATGATTTTATTCGGCTCTATTTATATTTTATCCATCTCCATGTGGATTTGATCAGTCTGTGGTGGAAAGGTGTATCAATTATAAGGCTCAAAACTTTTTGTGGGGGATCTTTTAAGTCGAGCAGTAAATGTATGTAAAGGATTTTTCTAGCATGGCATTAAATCCCTATGGGAGTGTCTGCATCACTTGCTGGAAAGTTAGTGTACACTCTTGCTGGATAGTTAAAGTTATTGTACAGGCTAAAAGGAGTTTATTGTACAGTATTATTCAGTATAAAATAAGTTTTTCCCCATAGAGAATTAAAGAAAAGATAGGATCCGTATCTTTTTAGCAGGGCTGCACAAGGGATATGTCCGGAAATGTCTAGTTCAGTACAATTGATAGGGTAATTCTGTTTCAGTTGGTAGAATAGACTATTTACGCAAAGTAATTAGCACTGTGAGGGGTGAACTTTTTAGAACAAATGCTTTCTGTTCAGAATAATTTAAAATCAAGAGATGGAGGAATTAACACATAGGTGAAAATTACAACGGACTTTCTGTGAAACCTGTTTCTAGGGGAGAGCTGCCCCAACATGCATGGGCTATACACAATGTATTGTGTATAGCCCGGGCATACTCAGCTTAGCCCGGACATGTCCGGGCATGTATTTTTAAAAAAAAGCAATGGCGCGGTATTGTAAAACAAGGTTACAAGATTTTATTGTAATAAATAAATACATCTCAAAGATATTTCAAGCATTGAACTAATTGTGACACCAAAATGGCGATACAAATGGCGATACAGACAGGTTATGGTGTTCTCTCTAGACAGGCGCAAGTTTGGTGAATATTCCAACAGATGTAGTGAGGAGTTTTTAAATTTGATTTTCACAGGGGCGTGGCCTAGACACCTAGCAGAGCAGACGTGCTTTCTAGTAGTTCCTGCTCCTAGACTGCTATTTCATCAAAAACTTAGAGTTGTGGATGGTTTCGGCGACTTGGAGTGTACTTTCCTGGCAGAGGAACTCTCCCCAGCCCTAAAACTGTAGCGGCAGGAGAGAAGGACCGAGGACCCCACGAGGCAGAAGAGCCTGTGAGCGGGACTTGAGGACGCCATTGCTGCACAGAGCGGGAGTACTGGAGCTGTCCTCTCCGTAGCGGACAGCGGGAGGCTCAGGCAGCGCAGGGGAGCTGGAGGACCCGACAGGACGGCTCTAAGCTTCACGAGCGGTGCGGTAAGAGAGTGGTTACATTGGGAGACTGGGAGCACAATAGACTGGAATTACCGCTCGCCTTGTGAGGACAGTGAAGCAGAGGAAGAAAACACACCTATCCTATGAAGGGCACAAAGTTCTGATGTTTCTGGACTATTCGGCCATGGTGACGACCAGACGTAGGGCCTTCAACCCGGTGTGTAAGTTGCTGGCTGACAAAAACATTAGGTTCGGCCTACAATATCCAGCAATACTACGCTTCAATCTATCTGGGAAAAACTGGGTCATTGACGACCCGGTAAAGGCTCTGGAGGTTGTCCGAGAAACTTCTCAGCCGCCGTGAGCAAGATTCTGAGTGGCTTACTGAGTGACACTATCATAAATCACATAAGGTGATGTCAACTGACATCTGTTTGTTATGTTGGTGTTTTTTGCTGTATTTTTACCTCTGCATCTAACGTTAGGATGCAGGTTTGGGGGAAATGTTGAATATGGCACACAGATACAAATTTTGTGGGAGGGGAGGGTTTATTGGGGAGAAGATCTCTGCATTCGACTTCAGATAATCAATAATCCAGGGATTCTAATGCCTACTCGCTGGGATAGGCTGGGATCCTACTATTGTGTAACAGTTATGTCTTATCATTTTTCCCGCACTGGTGTGGGTTAATGATAGATATTAACAGGCAAAAAATGTCCGCTATGACATCTCTCCTTTGGTGCTCTTGGAATGTCAATGGCCTGAATTCCCCGGTCAAGAGGAAAAAAATTATACATTATTTACATCAAAAAAATTTTCATATTGTACTGTTGCAGGAGACACACTGGGTGAAGGGCAACCATCCGGGGTTTTCTAGTAAAAAATTTACGGTGTGTGCGGAAGCCTCCTTTACCAAAAAACAGAGGGGTGTCGCTATCATGATAAACAGGAATGTTGACCATGAAATAGTGGATGTGTTAGAAGATCCTTCAGGGAGGTTTGTATGCGTGTGTCAGGAGTCGAACCCAGAACCTCTTGTCCACTGGCCAGCAGTTCTACCATCTGAGCTATTCTGCTGGCTGCAAAGCTCCTTGCTGAACCCAGATACCATTGACTGTTCTCCCTGATTGGCTACACCTAGTGCTCTCTTGATTGGGCCTCTGATTGCCAATTACACACCCTATATAAACCTGGCCCTGTGGGTGTGTCATTGCGAGATTATTGTGCTTCCAGCCTTTAGTCAAGCTCTTTCTCCTGCTGTTCCTGCTGCTTCAAACACTGCTCTCCTGTGTACCGACCTCCTGCTGCCACCTGACTACGTTATTTGCCTACTCCTCTGCTACCGAACTGCCTTTCCTGTGTACCGACCTCCGGCTGCCACCTGACTATGTTATTTGCCTGCTCTCTGCTACAAACACTGCCTTTCCTGTGTACCGACCTCCAGCTGCCACCTGACTACGTTATTTGCCTGCTCTCTGCTACAAACACTGCCTTTCCTGTGTACCGACCTCCGGCTGCCACCTGACTACGTTACCTGCCTCTGCTTCCCCTAGTGTTTGCAGTAACATTGGCTCCAACCCAGACGGGATCCTGACAGAATAATCTCGCGTCAAAATGGAGTCCGCTGTGAACACCCTGAGGCGGCAAGTTACGGAGCTTCAAAGTTTTTGTACTGACTCTCAAGGAAAATATTCCAAGTTACAAACTGATTTCACGGCGATACAACAGGAAGTAATTGAGCTACAAAAACAACTACTGGACGTGCGCAATTCAGGGTCCGAATCAAACGCGCGGCTGCCGCTGCCTGCAAAGTTCAGTGCGGATCGCAAGCAGTACCGAGGATTCCTCAATCAATGCCGCATATACTTCCAGATGCAACCTGCTCCCTTAACCAGTGAGAGGAAGAAAGTTTTTTTCATGATAAATCTCCTGACGGATGAAGCTCTTGCTTGGGCTTCACCTTATGTAGAAAAGGACTATGCCCTCCTTAATGACCTGGAAGCTTTCATCGCAGCTATGAATCAAGTTTTTGATGACCCAAACCGCTGTGCCACAGCAGAAACCAAATTACATAATTTGCGCCAAGGACGTCGCTCTGTTGCGGAATATACATCGGAGTTCCGTCGCTGGGTGGCCGACACCACCTGGAATCCAGCGGCCCAGAGAAGTCAATTTCGACGAGGGTTATCAGAACCAGTGAAAGACGAGCTTGCCAGGGTTGAGACCCCTGACCAGTTGGAGGACTTTATTCAACTATGTATCCGGATTGACCAGAGACTTACTGAAAGGAGAAAGGAGAGACTGCGAGCACTTGGGAATAGCCCTGGCTTCTCATTTTCAGCATCAGACCACCAAGAAAAGACGCAAGTTGTGTCTGAACCGATGCAGATCGACGTCATCCGAAGACCACTCTCTGCACAGGAGAAGGAGAGGCGACGTGCAGAACATCTCTGCCTCTATTGTGGGGACCCTGGACACTATGCCATCAACTGTCCTAACAAAAGGACTATAGCCTTTACCAACAACAGGTCTGCCAGCAATACGGACCTTTCTCAGCAGTCGGATTCCATCTTGCAGACTATCTCATCAGTAACGCCAGAAATAGACAAAATACATACCACATCATCTCATTTTGTAATCCCCATTCAGGTTGTAATGGGCACCCAAAAAATACAATGCTCTGCCCTGTTGGATTCGGGAGCAGGAGGAAATTTTATGGACTTAAAATTTACACGTGATAATAATATTTCCAGTAGGACCAAATCCACACCAATTGAAATGGAAACTGTGGATGGATCACCTTTGTTTTCTGGACCTGTCACGCATGAGACAATCGAACTGGAGATTTGTATCGACCCGGATCATCATGAAGCTGTCAGTTTCCACCTTATTTCATCTCTGAAATTTCCGGTTATTCTAGGGATCCCCTGGTTTTCAGTCCATAACCCTTCTATCAACTGGGCATCAAGGACCATCACCTTTCCATCTGACTACTGTAAGAATAATTGTCATAAGGAACCCCCTGTTCTCCAACAAGTCCAAATCTCTGAGATTTCGCATGAGAAGGAAGAGAAACTACCACCTCAATATCAGCAGTTCTCTGATGTCTGCAGTAAGAAGAAAGCAGATCAATTACCTCCTCACCGTCCTTACGACTGTCCCATTGAATTGCTGCCAGGAGCAACCATTCCATTTGGACGGATTTACAATCTTTCCGAACCTGAATTGAAGGTATTAAGAAAGTTCCTGGATGAAAATTTAGAGAAAGGCTTTATTCGACCTTCCACATCTCCAGCTGGGGCACCCCTGTTCTTTGTTGAAAAGAAAGACTCCACTCTGCGGCCATGTATTGACTACAGAGAGATGAATAATATCACTGTCAAGAATCGCTACCCGCTACCCTTGATTCCTGAACTATTTGAGAGACTCCGTTCTGCGAAAATCTTTACGAAGCTGGATCTTAGAGGGGCTTACAACCTCATACGGATTCGCCCAGGAGATGAGTGGAAGACCGCCTTCAGAACGAGATATGGACATTTTGAATCTCTTGTTATGACCTTTGGCCTTAGCAATGCCCCAGCCACCTTTCAACATTTTATTAATGATGTATTTCGAGATTTCTTGGACCAATTCGTTGTGGCTTATCTCGATGACATTCTTATATTTTCAGACACCTTGGAAGAGCATCGCAGGCACGTCCAGTTAGTCTTGGAACGACTACAGGAGAACCATCTCTACATTAAACTTGAAAAATGTGAGTTTGAACAAACCAGTATCCAATTTCTGGGATATATCATCTCCCCAGAAGGTCTGAGCATGGATCCCGGCAAAATCAATGCTGTAGTGGACTGGCCTGTTCCAAGAAATTTAAAAGACGTCCAGCGTTTCATAGGATTTGCAAATTTTTACCGAAAATTTATAAAGAACTTTTCACGGATCATACTACCAATTACTACACTAACAAAAAAGACCAAAGCATTTTTCTGGTCTCCGGAGGCACAGGAGGCTTTTGACAAGTTGAAAACTCTTTTTACGTCTGCTCCATTGTTAGTACACCCAAATCCTGAATTGCCATTTACTGTCGAAGTGGACGCCTCGGACTCTGCAGTGGGAGCCATTCTGTCTCAGCGAGTTGGGGACAAGATGCAACTTCACCCATGTGCGTTTCTTTCCCACACCATGTCATCTGCAGAAAAGAACTACGACATTGGTAATAAAGAACTGTTAGCCATTAAAGTTGCCTTCTCCGAGTGGAGACATCTTCTGGAAGGTGCCAATCACCCTGTGACTGTCCTCACGGACCACAAGAATCTTGAATTCCTCCGTACAGCAAAAAGATTGTCTGCAAGACAAGCACGATGGGCCTTATTTTCTCAAGATTCAATTTTATAATCTCTTACCGGCCTGGTTCAAGAAATGGCAAGGCTGACGCCCTGTCCAGGATGTGTTCGGAACCTCAGGAGAGGTCTAGTAATGATGATACAATTCTAGGCCCTAAAAATTTTTTGGGAATATTGCACTCTAGAGGACTAGGTAATAGAATTAAAGATGGATATCAAGAGGACTCTTTCCTTAACCATCCTTCGGAAGACGTCGATCTTTCATTCAAAGAGGGGTTTTGGATGCAGAAACACCAAATATATGTACCTGAATCTTCTCGCCTTGAAGTCCTCAAAAGTGTCCATGATTCTAAACTGGCAGGACATCCTGGAGTTGCAAAAACACAAGACTTACTACTTCGTTTCTTTTGGTGGCCTAATTGTAGGAAGGACGTGAGGAAATATGTTTCAACCTGTTTAACATGCGCACAAAACAAGACCCCACGATCGTCTCCTCTAGGACTCTTGCAACCACTCCCAGTTCCATCCAGGCCTTGGGGATCTATTTCCATGGATTTTATTGCGGAACTACCCCCTTCCAAACAGATGACCGTCATCCTTGTCATAGTGGACCGACTCACAAAAATGGCCCACTTTATTCCAACTGAAGGAATTCCTACTGCTGAAAAAACTGCAGAACTGATGATCAAAGAGGTATTCAGGTTACATGGAATTCCTGACAGCGTGGTGTCTGACAGAGGCGTTCAGTTTACATCAAAATTTTGGAAGAGTTTCTGTACAGCCTTGGGAGTCACGGTGAATCTTTCTACCGCTTTCCATCCTCAGTCCAATGGCCAGACGGAGAGAACGAACCAGACTTTGGAGCAATACCTCCGTTGCTTCATTTCCTATCTTCAGGATGACTGGGTGGACTATTTACCAACAGCAGAGTTTGCCTACAACAACTCCATACATAGCGCTACATCTCAAACCCCATTTTTTGCTAATTATGGAGTACATCCAGTATTTATCCCTAATCTGCCAGTGAACACTCCCATTCCTGCTGTTAATGACAGGCTTACAAAATTACAGGAATCTCAGAAGGAATTATCAGAGATATTGCTCAAGACCCAGGAAGAATATAAGGAAGCAGCAGATAAACATCGGAGAGTGCCCCCTGCTCTTCAGGTTGGAGACAAAGTTTGGCTGTCCACTAAAAACCTTAAGACACATGTGCCATCCTCCAAATTGGGTCAGAAATTCATTGGACCTTTTCAAATTTCTGCAAAAATTAACCAGGTTGCTTTTCGTTTAAAACTTCCCAACAATCTAAAGATTCATCCAGTGTTTCACATATCCTTGCTCAAACCCTTCTGTGAAAACCCGTTTCCAGGAAGAATTCAGCCACCTCCTCCACCAGAAAGGATCCGTGGTGAAGAAGAATACATTGTGGATAAGATTCTGGACTCCCGAAAATTCAGAGGTAAACTGTAGTATCTGGTGCAGTGGAAGGGTTACGGACCAGAGGAAAATTCATGGGAACCAAGGGACAACGTCCATGCTCCTAGACTAACAAGAGCCTTTCATCAGAGGTACCCGGATAAGCCAGCTCCTGAGATGTCCAGAGGCCATCCTGGAAGGAGGGGAGTACTGTCAGGAGTCGAACCCAGTACCTCTTGTCCACTGGCCAGCAGTTCTACCATCTGAGCTATTCTGCTGGCTGCAAAGTTCCTTGCTGAACCCAGATACCATTGACTGTTCTCCCTGATTGGCTACACCTAGTGCTCTCTTGATTGGGCCTCTGATTGCCAATTACACACCCTATATAAACCTGGCCCTGTGGGTGTGTCATTGCGAGATTATTGTGCTTCCAGCCTTTAGTCAAGCTCTTTCTCCTGCTGTTCCTGCTGCTTCAAACACTGCTCTCCTGTGTACCGACCTCCTGCTGCCACCTGACTACGTTATTTGCCTACTCCTCTGCTACCGAACTGCCTTTCCTGTGTACCGACCTCCGGCTGCCACCTGACTACGTTATTTGCCTGCTCTCTGCTACAAACACTGCCTTTCCTGTGTACCGACCTCCGGCTGCCACCTGACTACGTTATTTGCCTGCTCTCTGCTACAAACACTGCCTTTCCTGTGTACCGACCTCCGGCTGCCACCTGACTACGTTACCTGCCTCTGCTTCCCCTAGTGTTTGCAGTAACATCGGCTCCAACCCAGACGGGATCCTGACAGCGTGTAGCTGGTTTTAGAGGGGATAACTTACAGTGTTATTAATATTTACGCGCCAAATTCGTCTGATCCATCCTTCCGGGCTAATGTGCTAAAGAAAATCGCAGGATGGGACACCTCCAATATGATTGTAGGTGGCGACTTTAATGAGGCGCACGACATAGAGATGGATAGATCTAATTCTCAATCTCCTCATATACCTATGCAGGGGAGACTAATACAATCTTTTTTAGATCACTTAGGTTTATTGGACATCTGGAGAGTGCAACATCCTGTTGAGAGAGATTACTCTCTTTTCACATGTTCATAACTCCCATGCTAGAATTGATTACTGGTTGTTGAACCCCTCACTCATGCCAAAAGTCACACATACCAAAATTCTGGACATACATATCTCAGATCACGCACCAATAACGTTCAACCTAAAATTAACTAAGCCAATCTGTTTTCACAGGAAATGGAGGTTCCCGTCATATTTATATCACTCAGATGATTTCAAAAAATTCATACAATTCTCATGGGACACGTACAAATCTGACAACCAAATACATTGTGAAACACCAATTCTTTTCTGGGATACCTCTAAAGCAGTGTTGAGAGGGCAAATAATTGCGTATATATGTCATAAAAAAAACAGTTGCAGGAGCGGACCCTGGCAGCGCAGAAGGCTTTAACCTTAGCATATAAAAACTTTAAATTTAATAATTCACCACTCACGAAAAAAACAATATCTCGAGGCAAAAGAATCGGCGGATATACTCGCTCATGAATGGGCCACACATAGTATTGATCTCCATAAACACAAAATTCTTTAAATGGGGCAATAAACCCGGTAAATTACTTGCATCTCTTACCAGACCATACAGAAAGGCCACAAGGATTCACAAAATTCGGTCCAAAGAGGGCAGAGTGTTAATAGAGAATGAGCAGATTGTGGAGGAATTTAGATCGTTTTTTGGTTCCCTGTACAAAGCAGAGAAGAGAGAGGGGGATGATATTCTTAACTTTATGCAATCAGAGGTGGCACCTTTACTAACAGAGGAACATAGGGAAATTCTTAATGCTCCTATATCCCCTTCAGAAGTCATCCAAACTATCAGCTCCTTGAAGCTCTCTAAATCTCCTGGCCCTGATGGGTACAGTAATGAATTTTATAAAATTTTGGGAGGCAGTATAGGGACACATCTTTGTGAAGTTTTTAATCAGATGGTGTGTTCAGGGCAGCTCCCGGACCGTTTCAATGAAGCAGACATAATAGTGCTCCCTAAGCCGGGCAAAGATCTTTCATTAGTGGAAGGATACAGACCAATCTCGCTTTTAAATTCAGACTTTAAAATTTTCACTAAAATCCTAGCAAACAGAGTGCAAAAAATAATCCCCAACCTGATATTGCCTCAACAAATTGGGTTTGTCCACGGGAAATCCATAACATACAACATACGGACGGCTTTGGGAGCTATCTCTTACGGAAAATCTCATGGCTGCTTAGAGTCTATTGTGGTCAGCCTGGACGCCGGCAAAGCATTTGACAGGGTTGCATGGGACTATCTCCTAGACATCCTGGAATATAGAAACTTTGGTCCGTGGTTTTGCGAGGCGATAAAGTTGTTATATAAGAATCCGGTGTCCAGGCTGGCCATAAATGGTTTACTCTCCTCCACATTTGAAATCCAGAGAGGAACACGTCAGGGCTGCCCCTTGTCTCCCTTGCTTTTTAACCTTGCTTTAGATCCTTTACTTAGAACCCTCCAAAATTCTTTAATATTCAGAGGCATAGAGATAGGCTCCACCTCTCTCAAAATTGCGGCATTTGCCGATGATATACTTCTATTCATTTCCAACCCCATTGCGACAATACCAGCTATCATGGAGGCCCTAAATCTTTTTGGCAAATGCTCAGGCTTTAAAATAAATTATAATAAGTCAGAGGCCCTGGCTCTGTTTGAGCAAGGAAAATTAAATAACGCGACACTTCCTTTCCAATGGAGCACATCATCTATCAAATATTTGGGTGTCCACCTCCCGGCAGATTTAGCGTCCTTATACCACATTAATATTAGACCCCTAATCACGTCCATATCTAACCTTCTTAACTCCTGGAAACATTTTACTTTGTCTTTTTCTGGAAAATGCCATTTAATTAAGATGATAATATTTCCAAAACTATTGTATATTTTCCAGTCACTTCCTATTTTGTTGTCACGTGCTGACATTAAAACTCTAAATACTGCTTTTAGGAATTTTATATGGGGAGAAAAAAAGCGTACACTCATAGGTCTAATCAAACTACAAGCCCCAAAGGAGGAGGGTGACATCAACTTCCCAGACATTGCAAAATACAATCTAGCAGCAAATCTGAGATACGCCATTGACTGGTTGAGAGGTAGCTCACATTTCACAAACGTACTATTAGACCAACAATTAAGTCCTCATGTCTCTCTACCAGCATTACTACATATGACTAACGAGGACTTTATTGCAGAAATAAGAAACCACCCCACTTTATGGCAAACTATACAGACGTGGAGGAAATGCCGGAGACTATGTCATTTGAGAGGAGATGTCTCTCCCTTTGTGCCCTTTCTAGGTAATCCGGGCTTTATAGGAGGTAAACCACCCTGATCTTACATTGAGCTGGCTGGGCAGGGTAGCATCTTGGCAGCTGACCTATTGGATGACAGATTCTCTATGCTCACATTTGACACAGCAGCACGGCGCTTTCCAGCATTTGGGAACAAGCCCTTTCTTTTTCTTCAAGCAAGGAGTTTAACTTTGAAAGGCATGGCTGCTGGGGGTGGAGAAAGAGGGAGGAACGCTTTGGATGGCTTTCTTAGGACCGCCAGGATGCAGATAGCCTCGACAAGCACCATTTATACACTGTTGCGTAAGCAATGGTCATGGGAGGGCAAAAAGACAGGTCCAGCACGTTGGGTCAATGATATTCAGAACATCACAGTCGGGGAAATCTTAGACGCCACTTTGATGCAACGGAAGGTGATCCCCTCCAGCAGTTATGCAGACATGTCTCTATTACTTCTCCATAGAGCTTATATTACCCCACACATTAAGTCTAGGATGTCTCCAGGGGGCACATTCACCTGTTCCAAATGCGGGACAGGAAACACAGACATCTTTCATCACATGTGGGGATGTCCCAAAGTGCAAAAATTATGGCAGTCTATTCATGCCGAACTACAGAATCTTGGCGGGATAGTGTTTCCTCTGACTCCGCAATGGGCAATATTTAATATACTTGATAATTCTCAACATAAATTTCCCAAAAATGTTAAGGCCATGTTGATAATATGGGCCTCAGCTGCCAGGAAAAGTCTATTGCAACATTGGCTGGATCCATCGCCACCACCCAAATCTCTCATTTATTCTAAAATAATGTATATTTTTCGAATGGACTGGCTGGATACCTTAACGAATAAAGAGAAATTGACTGGGAAATTTTTAACCACATGGTCATTTTTCATCCCATCTCTGACTCAAGACACTAGGGACAAATTAAGGTCAAATTTTGAAAATACTCAGTGGTATCTTCTTCAGAAAATTAGTGGACATGATTAGGGTTGAGCATTCCGATACCGCAAGTATCAGGTATCGGCCGATATTGGCTGTATCGGAATTCCGATTCCGAGTTCCGATATTTTCGTCATATCGGATACCGGAATCGGAATGTCACTGTCACTGTCAGTGTCCGTCGGTCGGGTCTGTCAGGAGTCAGCGGCACTTACCCGGCAGAAGATCTCCGGCGGTCACATCCCGGACTGCTTAATGGCCGCCATCCTCTTCTCCCCGGCGGTCACATGCAGTATCTCGCGATAACTGCAGTGACTGCTGGGTAATCGCGGCCGTAAAGCAGTCCGATGACGTCACCGCCGGGGAAGCTGGTAAGCAGCTGTGCTGCGCCGGGATGTCAGGCTCTGCCTGTCATTCCGATGTAGCAGAGCTGGATCGTCGTGGGACAGTCGTTACTATGGACTGCGTCGGACAGGTGGTATACTGTTGGTTTGTTTTTTTTATTTTTTTACAGGAGATCGATGGCGTCGCAGGAATGAGAGAGTAATAAAAAAAATTAAAACTGTGTTGTCTCTTTTATTTCATTAAAATACTTTTTTCTTGCTGTGTCTTTTTTTTAAACATTTAAAAACTTTGGGATTAATAATGGATCGGTGTCTTATTGACTCCTCTCCATTATTAACCGGGCTTATTGTCACCGTGCAATCAACGGTGACATTAACCCCTTATTACCCGCTACAGGGCAAGTGGGAAGAGCCTCACGTTTACAAGTAGCTACACTAACCAGCAAGAGCACAGAAAGAGGACTTAGATATCCTCCAAAAATTCAAAAATAGCAAAAGAAGGCAGAGATGCTCACCTGCCCAGGCCTCCAAACAAATGCACTATCAGGATGCAGTGGACCCACATAGTTAAGATGACGGCAACACAGGTGCAAGAATACCGATGAGGCAACCGCTCACAACCTACCAATACATGGAGGGGGCGGCTGCTTGGTATATTGCTGGTTAGTGTAGTTACTTGTAAACGTGAGGATCCGTGAAGTGGATTACAAGCTTACGTACTTTGGCCAAATTACCAACTAATACCTCACATTATTTAAATATATTTTTTAATGTGTTTTTTGCACTTTATTTTACAGGGTGCATGTGGGCCCATTTGGTCTTGTAAACTGTGGTGTCTGTTCACATGGCATGCATTTTAATAGCGCTGGGCAGCCCGCCTGATCTAATAGAAGGGTGTGAATACTAGGCTGTTTAACTGGATGCTGTGCATTGCCATAATGTGAACGGCGCTGCATACAAGTCTTTTTTGTGCATCAATATACCAAGCAGCCGCCCCCTCCATGTATTGGTAGGTTGTGAGCGGTTGCCTCATCGGTATTCTTGCACCTGTGTTGCCGTCATCTTAACTATGTGGGTCCACTGCATCCTGATAGTGCATTTGTTTGGAGGCCTGGGCAGGTGAGCATCTCTGCCTTCTTTTGCTATTTTTGAATTTTTGGAGGATATCTATGTCCTCTTTCTGTGCTCTTGCTGGTTAGTGTAGTTACTTGTAAACGTGAGAATCCGTGAAGTGGATTACAAGCTTACGTACTTTGGCCAAATTACCAACTAATACCTCACATTATTTAAATATATTTTTTAATGTGTTTTTTGCACTTTATTTTACAGGGTGCATGTGGGCCCATTTGGTCTTGTAAACTGTGGTGTCTGTTCACATGGCATGCATTTTAATAGCGCTGGGCAGCCCGCCTGATCTAATAGAAGGGTGTGAATACTAGGCTGTTTAACTGGATGCTGTGCATTGCCATAATGTGAACAGCGCTGCATACAAGTCTTTTTTGTGCATCAATATACCAAGCAGCCGCCCCCTCCATGTATTGGTAGGTTGTGAGCGGTTGCCTCATCGGTATTCTTGCACCTGTGTTGCCGTCATCTTAACTATGTGGGTCCACTGCATCCTGATAGTGCATTTGTTTGGAGGCCTGGGCAGGTGAGCATCTCTGCCTTCTTTTGCTATTTTTGGGTTTACATGTTGGGGGGATGGGAGGGTGGAGGGTAGCGGGGGGGGACATTTTTGAGTATTATACTTGTGAGATAAGTTTGACACCCTTTAAATTTGTATGACTTACTTGGTGGTAATGCTCCTTAATTCAACACATTGAGTTTTAAGTATGTCAATTCAGATTGTTACTTCATGACTTGTATGATAAAAATTTTCTGTAATACTTTTTAAAATCAATAAAACATATTGGAAAAAAAAATTTGATTTTCTCTCAGCAATAAAATTTCACACAATTGTATCATTACGCGGATTATCAGCAGAAAAGTTCTCCAATATCTTACTGAACGGCGTGTTCTGAGCTAAAAAA
>JARQOD010000004.1:447845098-447933354 GCA_033576555.1 Oophaga sylvatica | reverse complement strand
CTGCCTCCACCATGTTCTCTTTCATCCCTGGGCTACAACACCGCCAGTTGTTTCTCGGAAGTGCTGTTAGCACAGTCTACACTTGCTCCTGTGTTACTGGGGTTCAGTAATGTCAGCTGTTCCCCTGCTGTGTGAACGGCAAACAGTCCTGCTGCCTCCACCCTGTTCTCTTCTCATCCCTGGGTTACAACACCGCCAGTTGTTTCTCGGAAGTGCTGTTAGCACAGTCTACACTTGCTCCTGTGTTACTGGGGTTCAGTAATGTCAGCTGTTCCCCTGCTGTGTGAACGGCAAAAAGTCCTGCTGCCTCCACCATGTTCTCTTCTCATCCCTGGGCTACAACACCGCCAGTTTTTCTCGGAAGTGCTGTTAGCACAGTCTACACTTGCTCCTGTGTTACTGGGGTTCAGTAATGTCAGCTGTTCCCCTGCTGTGTGAACGGCAAACAGTCCTGCTGCCTCCACCATGTTCTCTTCTCATCCCTGGTTACAACACCGCCAGTTGTTTCTCGGAAGTGCTGTTAGCACAGTTAACACTTGCTCCCGTGTTACTGGGGTTCAGTAATGTCAGCTGTTCCCCTGCTGTGTGAACGGCAAAAAGTCCTGCTGCCTCCACCATGTTCTCTTCTCATCCCTGGGTTACAACACCGCCAGTTGTTTCTCGGAAGTGCTGTTAGCACAGTCTACACTTGCTCCTGTGTTACTGGGTTCAGTAATGTCAGCTGTTCCCCTGCTGTGTGAACGGCAAACAGTCCTGCTGCCTCCACCCTGTTCTCTTCTCATCCCTGGGTTACAACACCGCCAGTTGTTTCTCGGAAGTGCTGTTAGCACAGTTAACACTTGCTCCCGTGTTACTGGGGTTCAGTAATGTCAGCTGTTCCCCTGCTGTGTGAACGGCAAAAAGTCCTGCTGCCTCCACCATGTTCTCTTCTCATCCCTGGGCTACAACACCGCCAGTTGTTTCTCGGAAGTGCTGTTAGCACAGTCTACACTTGCTCCTGTGTTACTGGGGTTCAGTAATGTCAGCTGTTCCCCTGCTGTGTGAACGGCAAACAGTCCTGCTGCCTCCACCCTGTTCTCTTCTCATCCCTGGGTTACAACACCGCCAGTTGTTTCTCGGAAGTGCTGTTAGCACAGTTAACACTTGCTCCCGTGTTACTGGGGTTCAGTAATGTCAGCTGTTCCCCTGCTGTGTGAACGGCAAACAGTCCTGCTGCCTCCACCCTGTTCTCTTCTCATCCCTGGGTTACAACACCGCCAGTTGTTTCTCGGAAGTGCTGTTAGCACAGTTAACACTTGCTCCCGTGTTACTGGGGTTCAGTAATGTCAGCTGTTCCCCTGCTGTGTGAACGGCAAAAAGTCCTGCTGCCTCCACCATGTTCTCTTCTCATCCCTGGGCTACAACACCGCCAGTTGTTTCTCGGAAGTGCTGTTAGCACAGTCTACACTTGCTCCTGTGTTACTGGGGTTCAGTAATGTCAGCTGTTCCCCTGCTGTGTGAACGGCAAACAGTCCTGCTGCCTCCACCCTGTTCTCTTCTCATCCCTGGGTTACAACACCGCCAGTTGTTTCTCGGAAGTGCTGTTAGCACAGTTAACACTTGCTCCCGTGTTACTGGGTTCAGTAATGTCAGCTGTTCCCCTGCTGTGTGAACGGCAAAAAGTCCTGCTGCCTCCACCCTGTTCTCTTCTCATCCCTGGGCTACAACACCGCCAGTTGTTTCTCGGAAGTGCTGTTAGCACAGTCTACACTTGCTCCTGTGTTACTGGGGTTCAGTAATGTCAGCTGTTCCCCTGCTGTGTGAACGGCAAAAAGTCCTGCTGCCTCCACCATGTTCTCTTCTCATCCCTGGGCTACAACACCGCCAGTTGTTTCTCGGAAGTGCTGTTAGCACAGTCTACACTTGCTCCTGTGTTACTGGGGTTCAGTAATGTCAGCTGTTCCCCTGCTGTGTGAACGGCAAACAGTCCTGCTGCCTCCACCCTGTTCTCTTCTCATCCCTGGGTTACAACACCGCCAGTTGTTTCTCGGAAGTGCTGTTAGCACAGTTAACACTTGCTCCCGTGTTACTGGGGTTCAGTAATGTCAGCTGTTCCCCTGCTGTGTGAACGGCAAAAAGTCCTGCTGCCTCCACCATGTTCTCTTCTCATCCCTGGGCTACAACACCGCCAGTTGTTTCTCGGAAGTGCTGTTAGCACAGTCTACACTTGCTCCTGTGTTACTGGGGTTCAGTAATGTCAGCTGTTCCCCTGCTGTGTGAACGGCAAACAGTCCTGCTGCCTCCACCCTGTTCTCTTCTCATCCCTGGGTTACAACACCGCCAGTTGTTTCTCGGAAGTGCTGTTAGCACAGTTAACACTTGCTCCCGTGTTACTGGGGTTCAGTAATGTCAGCTGTTCCCCTGCTGTGTGAACGGCAAAAAGTCCTGCTGCCTCCACCCTGTTCTCTTCTCATCCCTGGGCTACAACACCGCCAGTTGTTTCTCGGAAGTGCTGTTAGCACAGTCTACACTTGCTCCTGTGTTACTGGGGTTCAGTAATGTCAGCTGTTCCCCTGCTGTGTGAACGGCAAAAAGTCCTGCTGCCTCCACCATGTTCTCTTCTCATCCCTGGGCTACAACACCGCCAGTTGTTTCTCGGAAGTGCTGTTAGCACAGTCTACACTTGCTCCTGTGTTACTGGGGTTCAGTAATGTCAGCTGTTCCCCTGCTGTGTGAATGGCAAAAAGTCCTGCTGCCTCAACTTTAATTTCCATGGGTACCTTCTGCTACCCATCCGGGTTCCAGTACCGTCAGCTGGTTCTCCGCAGTGCCTTTGGCCTAGGTGCCTCCATGTCTGTATCCGAGTTCCAGCAACGTCTGCTGGTCCTTGGTAGTGCTTTGGAGCACAGGTACCTCCTGCTTAGTAACCGTGTCCCAGTAACGTCAGCTGGTCCTCGGTTGTGCCATTGGCTCTTTTCCTTCTGCTGACCCTCCGGGTTCCAGCACAGTCAGCTGGTCCTCGTTACTTTCATTGGCTCTTGTACCTTCTGCTACCCATCCGGGTTCCAGTACCGTCAGCTGGTTCTCCGCAGTGCCTTTGGCCTAGGTGCCTCCATGTCGGTATCCGAGTTCCAGCAACGTCTGCTGCTCCTTGGTAGTGCTTTGGAGCACAGGTACCTCCTGCTTAGTAACCGTGTCCCAGTAACGTCAGCTGGTCCTCGGTTGTGCCATTGGCTCTTTTCCTTCTGCTGACCCTCCGGGTTCCAGCACAGTCAGCTGGTCCTCGTTACTTCCATTGGCTTTTGTACCATCACCAACAGGACAAAGAAGGTTAAGACAAACTACAAGATACAGAACAAGAGACAGAAGAACAATAAGCAGAAGATCAAAAAGCAGAAGAACATTAAGTATAAGACCAAAATGAAGAGCAAAATATATGCTCTAAATTCTAAGCAGAAGAAGACTAAGCAGTGTATGGGGGTGAGTCCGTTCCTCCTCGTGGTGCCCCTGGAAAATGCCTGATGCTGCTGCAGGCTAAACTGAACGCGGACAAATACTGTTGTAATTAAAATCTTTCGTGACAGCAAGAACGGAAGGATGAAAATTCAGAGTTTTACAGATTACAAGTACAGGAATGTCTGTCACAAATAAGAATATGATGAAAAGGATGAATAGGAAGAAGATGAAGAAGTAGAATATGAAGAATAATAACTGTTTAATAAGAACAATATAAGTAATGTTAACAAAAAGATGAATAGCAAGAAGTTTTAGAAGATTAAGAAGGTGAAGATGAAGAATAATTTGATGAGAAAGATGATGCTGCTGAAGATTATGAAGGAGAAAGTGTGTGAAAAGTTAAAAAGGTGAAGAGCATGGAAGTTGTGAAACAGACATATTTGACAAAATAGAAAAAAGGTTAACAACATTGTCAATTTCTTCGTCAATACAAACGTATTTCAAAAAAAGAAATATTAATGCTATTCCATTGCATTGTGTTAAACATCTATGCCTTTAATGTCTCCTCAACCTCCCCCAATAAATTCTACATTACTCTTTGTTGTTTTCCTTCATGTACAATTAACCAACAAGGCAAGAATGGTTTTTTTTTAATTCCGATATTTTGTTCCCATAGACTTACATTGTATTTCCGGTATCGGTATCGGGTATCGCTGATATTTTTTGGGTATCGGCGATACCATTCCGATTCCGATACTTTTGGATATCGGAAAGTATCGCTCAACTCTAGCCATGACTGTATGCCCTTTCTGAGCAGGTAAAGCACCTGACTCAGATGTCTCAGAAACTGAATGAGGAACAACGAGTTCTGGCTCAGTCTCAGCAGCTGATGGCTGACACTGTGCAGGGGGCTTTATCATCTGGTGCTCATGGGACAGGGGTTCAAGATGTTACATTAGTTTCCCCAGAGCCCCCGGTTAAATTACCGGATACCTTTTCCGGAGATAGAAAGGAATTTAAAGTTTTCACAGAGGGCTGTAAGCTTTTTTTTTCTTTAAGACCGCACTCTTCTGGGGATGAAAGTCAGAGGGTGGGGGTCATTATGTCTCTGTTAAGGGGAGCCCCCCAGGCTTGGGCTTTTTCCCTTCCTACCACTGCCCCTGAAAGAATGACTGTGGATGCATTTTTTGAGGCCCTGGGGCATATTTATGATGAGCCTGATTGAGTGCTGATGGCTGAGGACATGGTGATAGCCGAGTGGTTTTGCTCAGAGTTCAGATGCTGGGCTGCTGAGGTCTGTTGGGATGATGCCGCCCTCCGGGCTTGTTCCGTAGAGGTCTGTCTGAACGTCTGAAAGATGCCTTGGCACTTCACCCTCCGCCTGATTCTCTGGAGGACGCCATGACGCAGGCCGTCCGAATGGATCGCAGGCTGCGGGCGAGAGATGTGATGCAGGCTGAGACACCATTTTTCTTCAGTGGAAGGGGAGCCAGTCCTGTATTGGAGTCCATGGAGATGGGAGCCATCGACCTCAAAGAGAAAGAAAGGAGACGGAGGCGCTTAGAAAAGCCGTGTTTTTACTGCGGTGATCCTGGACATTGGAAAAGTAACTGTCCCTCCTGCCCACCGACTAACAAGCGACTGAGTCTGGGTGATCATCGTGGAAGTCACTCAGACTCTCAGGTACCCTTTACTTCATTTTCTAAGATACTGTTAAAGGTGGAACTTGGTGTGAAGAACTGCTTTTTCCTTACTTCAGCTTTTGTGGACTGTGGGTCATCCTTGAACCTGATTGACTCTAAGCTGGTGGCCAGCTGTAGATTAGGGATAGTTAGGTTGGAGACTCCTATAAAAATAATGGCCATTGACTCTACACCTCTCACCAAGGACTTTGTCCATTTTGTCTCTGAAGAATTCACCCTCAGGGTGGGGGCCCTTCACCAGGAGCGTATGTCATGTTTTGTTTTGGATAACCTCTCTGCTGGCCTGGTGTTAGGGTTTCCCTGGTTGCAACGGCATAACCCGATTATTGACTGGGATTCCCGTGATATTGTTAAATGGGGATCTAATTGTTCTGAAAGATGTCTTGCTACTGTGTCTGTGTCGTCCGTTGGTCTGGAAGGTATTCCGGAGTACCTGAAGGACTATGCGGACGTTTTCTCTGAAAAAGAGGCTGAAGTTTTACCACCACACTGCCCATTTGATTGTGCCATTGACCTGGTTCCAGGTACTAAATTGCCCAAGGCCCGCTTGTATAACCTCTCGGGTCCCGAGCGGGCTGCTATGAAAGAATACATTTCCGAGAGCCTTCGTAAGGGACACATTCGTCCTTCTGTTTCCCCCATGGCGGCGGGGTTCTTTTTCGTTAAGAAAAAAGACGGTGGTTTGCGCCCATGCCTCGATTTTCGAGAGTTAAATAAGATAACTGTGAGAAATACTTACCCCCTCCCACTTATTCCTGATTTGTACAACCAGTTGTCTGGGGCTAAGTGGTTTTCGAAATTGGATCTGAGGGGGGCATATAACCTTATCCGGGTCCGGGAGGGGGATGAGTGGAAGACTGCTTTTCTCACTACTGAAGGGTTGTTTGAAAACTTGGTCATGCCTTTCGGTCTGACCAACGCACCAGCAGTCTTCCAAAATTTTATTAATCATGTGTTCTCTGACTTTATTGGGCGTTTTATGGTGGTGTATTTGGATGACATTCTTATCTACTCGCCTGATAAACAAACTCACAATGATCATCTTCGGGCAGTTCTCCAAAGGCTCCGGGAGAACTGTCTCTTTGCTAAGCTAGAGAAATGTTCATTCTTCGTTCAGGAACTGTCTTTTCTGGGGTTCATTGTGTCTGCTGAGGGGTATCGCATGGATCCTAATAAGGTGCAGGCCGTTGTTGATTGGGTACAACCTCGTGATTTGAAGGCTCTGCAGCGTTTCTTAGGATTCGCAAATTACTATCGCAAGTTTATAAGGGGGTTCTCGCAGGTAGTTAAACCTCTCACAGATCTGACTCAAAAGGGGACTGATGTCAAGAATTGGTCAGCCGCAGCGGTGGCGGCGTTTCAGTTTTTAAAAAAATGTTTCATGTCTGCTCCGGTTCTTATTCAACCGGACCCGTCTGAACCATTTATTGTTGAGGTGGACGCCTCGGAGGTGGGGGTGGGGGCGGTGTTGTCCCAGGGACCCGCCACTTTGACTAATTTGAGACCCTGTGCCTTTTTCTCTAAGAAATTCTCTCCTGCGGAGAGAAACTATGATGTTGGGAATCGAGAACTTCTGGCCGTAAAGTTGGCCTTTGAAGAATGGAGGCATTTTTTGGAGGGTGCTGTCCATCCTATTACCGTGGTTACGGACCACAAGAACCTAGCTTACATTGAGTCTGCTAAAAGGTTGACTCCTAGACAGGCAAGATGGTCGCTTTTTTTTTCCAGATTCCAGTTCTCCATCACTTTTCGGCCAGGATCCAAAAATGTCAAGGCTGATGCCTTGTCACGCAGTCTGGATCCGGTGTCTCCCCCCGAACCTCCATCCTCCATTCTTCAGCCTGGGGTGGTGGTGGCAGTTGTTTCTGCTGGGTTGGAGCAGGAGATTCGGGAAGCTCAGTCTCTTGCCCCTCCGGCTAAGCCAGTGGATAAACTTTTTGTACCAGTTCAATTTCGTCTCAGGATCCTTCAGGAATTCCACGACTCAGTTCTGGGTGGACATCCTGGGATCTCGGCTACTCGGAGGGCCATCGCTAGGATATTCTGGTGGTCTTCTTTAGCCTCTGATGTTGGGGAATTTGTGTCTGCTTGTGGGGTATGTGCCCGTGCGAAACCCCCCCATAACCGGCCGGCCGGGGAATTGGTGCCACTGCCAATTCCTGATAGACCATGGACCCATTTGTCCATGGATTTTATCATCAACCTTCCTCCTTCCAAGGGTAACACAGTCATTTGGGTAGTGGTGGACAGGTTTAGTAAACAGGCACATTTTGTACCCTTGGCGGCTTTACCTAATGCGGAAACGTCCAGATTGTTTGTTGAGCATGTGGTGCGGTTGCATGGGGTACCCTTGAATGTGGTGTCTGATAGGGGGGTACAATTTGTTTCCAGATTTTGGAGGGCATTTTGTAAGAGGTTGGGTATTGGTCTGTCTTTTTCATCCGCTTATCATCCAGAGACTAATGGGCAGACTGAGCGGACCAATCAGTCTCTAGAGCAAATCCTGCGTTGCCTGACCTCAGCCCGACAGGATGATTGGTGTACTGCGTTACCTTTGGCTGAGTTTGAGTTTAACAACCACATTAACCAGTCTACAGGCACATCCCCCTTTTTCTGCAATTATGGGTTTCATCCACATTTTGGGGAGTTCTCTCGTTTGGACTCTGGGTGTCCTGGGGCGGATGGGACAATACAGCGGTTGGGGGAGTTATGGCAGGAGGTCCAAAGGAACATTACGAAGGCTCAGTCTAAATATAAGTTTTTTGCTGACAAAAAAAGGTCTGTGGGGCCGGTGTTCCAGGTTGGGGATAAGGTATGGTTATCTACTAGGAATATAAGGCTCTGCGAAACTTGGACCTAAATTTATTGGTCCTTATGAAATTACGGAAGCAGTTAACCCGGTGGCATTTCGGTTGCGTCTCCCTCCGTCTCTACGGATTCCCAACGTTTTCTATAGGGCCCTTTTGAAACCTGTGGGGTCCTGTAGGGAAGGACCGTTGTCTTCCCCACCACCGGTTTTGGTAGACGGGCAGTCTGAGTACGAGGTGGAACGAATTCTTGACTCTAGGTTTGTCCGTCGTGCTCTTCAGTATCTGATACATTGGAAAGGCTACGGTCCAGAGGACCGGTCGTGGGTTCCTGCCCGATCTGTTCATGCGGATCAGTTGGTCCGGGCCTTTCATGCCAGGTGTCCTGAGAAACCCGGGGGTCCAGTGGCCCCCCGTTGAGAGGGGGGTACTGTCATGACCCAGGACGGGGTTTGAACTTTGTCCCGTCCTGGCCAGACTGGGGTTAATGGTTTCTGCCTCTCTCTGGCAGAAGGCGGCTATTTAGTTGCCAATTGACCTAGGTCTGGTGTCAGTTATACTCCTGCCCTCGGCTGAGTTAGTTGACCTCCTGTGTGCCTGTGCCTTATCTTGTTGCTTGTTTGGTTTTGACCCGGTCCGTCTCTTCGTTGTGAGTTTGTCTACTGTCTTGGTACTGTGTATTTGCCCGTTCTGGTTTTCTGATCCCTTGGCTATGTTTCTGGTTATTCTCTGCCTGCTACTCTTGTACTGCGTTGCTCCCTCTCTGTATGACCTAGCTATCCTGACTATCCGTTTTGTCTATGCCCCTTGGTAACTCTGTCCCGTAGTTACCATTCTAGGAGTTTTCCTTCTGCTCATAGCTCTCTGGAGCTTAGGCCACGCCCATCAGCAGTCACGTGCTTAAGGTCCTCTGGCCTGAAGCATTCTCTATCTGTTACTGCTCCCTCTGAGAGACCTGTGGCCGGCGCCGCCCCTTGGCAGTCACGTGCTTGGGTCCTGTTAGTCTGAAGCACGCATCTTCACCGCTGCTGCCCCGCTCCACAGGTATCATTGAGTGCAGTCTGTCTTACTCCGGACACGCGCACTGGCTCAGTGAGCAAGTGCAGTGCGGTGTTCGTGATACTATGTGGGCCCAGCTGTATACTATGTGGGCCGTGCATTATACTATGTGGGCCCTACTATATACTATGTGGGCTGTTATGAATGTTTTAGAAATGAATTCTGAGCAGAAGCTCCCTCTGATGGTTGCAAACAGTACTGAACCATTCAATGAGGATTGGCAATCAGGGATCACAGACTGGCTGGATATAAGGGAGGTTTCCCCCATCATGGTTGCCGGTTATCAATTATTCTTGTCTCAACGTTGTTTCCTGGTTCACTTGGAAGCTTGCTGAGTCTTGCCTCTTCTCCTGCTCTCAGATAAGATATTTTCTGTTTTTTGTTTTTTTGCTTGCCATTTGTATATTTCTCTGCATTTCTGTGAGGTTGGCCAGGTTCCCCTGCCCGGGGGCTTGGTCTCCTCTCGGTTCCTCTGGAGCCATTGTTGTTTGTTCATTTGCCTTTTCCAGTTTTTTTCTGTGGCTGCGGCTTAGTTTTGTTACACCAGAGAACTAATTTAGGTGGTAGAGGTCGTGTGATCTCAGGTGTTTTTGCAATTAGTAGCGTTGTTTTTTTTTTAGGGTTTTTTTGGATTGCAGTAAGTATCCTTTCTATCCTTTTCTGTCTAAGTCAGTTTGGGCCCCAGCGTTTGCTCATACTATTTTCTGTCTGTGTCTGTATTACCTCTTGTCTAACCGCCATTACATGTTTGGGGGCTTCCTATGTTCTTTGGGGATCTGCTCAGGGGCAGATAGCTTTCCTCTTTCTATCTTTAGGTGTAGTTAGCCTCTCAGGCTGTGACGAGGCGTCTAGGACCAACGTAGGAACGCTCCACGGCTGCCTTTAGTTGTGGTGGTTAGTCAGGGTACTGCAATCCAGTAGATTCCAACCTCTCTGGTGTATTGACGTTTTTGCCTGCTCTCCTCAGCTACCAAAACATAACAGTATCACCGGCCCAAACTGAAAATTATATGGTACTCACAGAAGGGAAAAATAGTGTGGTAAAAAAAAAAAAAGTTGTCAGAGATTTTTTTTTTTTTTCTGTTTGTTGCATTTTTTTTCCCTCTTTTTCTCTGGGTGCTGAGGAGGATTTTTTTTCTCTCAATGGAGTTTGCACAGTTGTCTGGCCGTGTGGATCAGCTTGCCACTGAAGTTCGGAGTATTGCTACCTATCTTGCAGGGTTGCCGGTTGTGGAACCTAGGATCCCCATGCCAGATTTGTTTTTAGGGGATCGAGCTAAATTTCTGAATTTCAGAAATAACTGTAATTTGTTTTTTGCCTTAAAACCTAATTCCTCAGGGAACGCAGCACAGCAGGTTCAAATTGTCATCTCTCTCCTGCGCGGCGATCCTCAGGATTGGGCTTTTTCCCTGACACCTGGGGACCCTGTTTTGAGTAATGTTGATGCATTTTTTCTGGCTCTGGGGTTATTGTACGATGAACCTAATGTCACTGATCAAGCTGAAAAAACCTTGTTGGCATTAAATCAGGGGCTTGAGGACGCTGAATTGTACTGTCAGAAATTTCGAAAGTGGGCAGTCCTGACCAAATGGAATGATGATGCTTTGGCAGCTCTTTTTCGGAAGGGTCTGTCAAAGAATGTAAATGATGTTATGGTGGGTTTCCCTGCTCCCTCTGGTCTCAATGATTCTATGTCATTGGCGATTCAAATTGACAGACGTTTGTGTGAGCGTAGAGGTGTGCATGGAATGGTGTTGCCTTGTGAACCAGCTTCTGAGCCCATGCAGTGTGATAGAGTGGCTTCTGGGGCACAGCGTCAGGAGTTTCGAAAACGCAATGGGTTATGTTTCTACTGTGGTGATGCCTCTCATGCTAATTCAGTCTGCCCTAAGCGGGGAAGACGTTTTGCACGCTCAGTTGTCTTGGGTAGTGTTCAGATTAAATTTCTGTTGACTGTTACCCTGATTTGCTCCCTGTCCACATTTTCTGCTCAGGCTTTTGTTGATTCGGTAGCAGCTATTAACCTGATGGATTTTGATTTTGCTAAACGTTGTGGGTTTCCCTTGATACCTCTACGGAAGTCTATTCCCCTACTGGGGATTGATTCTACCCCTTTGGCTGAGAATAAACCCCAGTTCTCTACTCAGGTGATAATGAGGGTTGAACCTGATCATCAGGAGAGTTGCAAATTTTTGGTGCTGTATAATCTGCATGACATTATTGTACTAGGTTTCCCTTGGTTGCAGTCTCATAATCCTGTTTTGGATTGGAAATCTGTGTCTGTAACCAGTTGGGGCTGCCAATGTGTTAATGCCAACACTCCTGTTTTTTCTGCCTCTCCCCAGGCTCAAGATGTGCCTGACTTTTTGACTGATTTTTCTGATGTGTTTAGCGAAAGTAAATCTGCATCCTTGCCCCCCCATAGGAGCTATGACTGCGCTATTGAATTAGTGCCTGGTAGTAAATTCCCTAAAGGTCGCCTTTTTAACTTGTCTGTACCTGAACATGACGCTATGCGGTCTTATATCAAGGAGTCATTGGAGAAGGGTCATATCAGACCATCCTCTTCACCCTTGGGTGCCGGTTTTTTCTTTGTGGCCAAAAAGGATGGTTCATTAAGGCCGTGTATTGATTATCGTCTCTTGAACAATATCACTGTGAAATATCAATATCCGTTACCCTTGATTTCTGACCTGTTTTCCAGGTGAAAAGTGCTACTTGGTTTACCAAGCTTGACCTCAGGGGGGCGTATAACCTTATTCGCATTAAGCAAGGGGATGAATGGAAGATGGCGTTTAATACCCCAGAGGGGCATTTTGAGTACCTAGTGATGCCCTTTGGGCTCACTAATGCTCCTTCCGTCTTCCAGTCCTTCATGAATGACATTTTCAGGGATTTTGTGGATAAATTTCTGATTGTTTATTTGGATGATATCTTGATTTTTTCCAGTGACTGGGACTCTCATGTGAAACATGTTCGGACTGTGTTCCAGATTTTAAGAGAGAATGCTCTGTATGTGAAGGGATCAAAGTGTCTTTTTGGCGTACAGAGGATCTCATTTCTGGGATTCATTTTGTCTCCATCTGTTATTGAAATGGACCCGGTCAAGGTTCAGGCCATCTGTGATTGGGTCCAACCTACTTCATTAAAGGCTCTTCAGAGATTCTTGGGTTTTGCCAATTTTTATCGTAAATTTATTGGTATTTTCTCTGTTATTGTTAAACCATTGACTGATTTAAATAATAATAATAATAATAATCTTTATTTATATAGCGCCATCATATTCCGCAGCGCTTTACAGTTTAACAGTTTCAAAACACAAGTCATAAGTCACAACGTTAACAATACAGTAATTAAAGCAAAATAAGACGGCCCTGCTCGTGAGAGCTTACAATCTACAATGAGGTGGGGGAGATACAAAATACAGGTGTGTATATACAATGGTGCATTTACAATGATGGTCCAGCCATCTTAAGGGAGTGAGGGATGGATGGAGATAGTGAATGGGCTACACACACACACACACTTACACATAGAATGACTTTGATTAGTGAATGTGATAGGCCGCTCTGAACAGATGTGTTTTGAGGGAGCGCCTGAAACCATGCAAATTGTGGATAGTCCTAATTTCTTGGGGTAGAGCATTCCAGAGGATTGGCGCAGCGCGGGAGAAGTCTTGGAGTCGGGAGTGGGAGGTACGGATTAGTGCAGAGGTTAGTCGAAAGTCGTTTGCAGAGCGCAGCAGTCGGTTAGGCCGATAGATAGAAATGAGGGAGGAGATGTAGGGGGTGCTGCAGTGTGGAGAGCTTTGTGGGTGAGAACAAGTACTTTGAATTGGATCCTATAATGAATGGGCAGCCAGTGTAAGGACTGGCGAAGAGCGGACGCGTCCGAGTACCGATTAGCCAGATGGATAACCCTGGCTGCTGCATTAAGGATGGACTGGAGAGGGGATAGTCGAGTAATGGGGAGGCCAAGTAATAGAGCGTTACAGTAGTCCAGGCGGGAGTGGATCAATGCTACAGTGAGGGTTTTTGTTGTTTCCATGGTGAGAAAAGGGCGGATTCTAGAGATGTTCTTTAGGTGTAGGCGGCAAGAGCGGGCAAGAGATTGTATATGGGAGGTGAAGGAGAGATTGGTATCAAACATAACACCCAGACAGCGAGCCTGCTGCCGGGGTGTTATTATGGTGCCGCCCACTGAGAGGGAAGTGTCAGATTTAGGGAGGTTAGTAGACGGCGGGAGCAGAAGAAGTTCAGTTTTGGAGAGGTTGAGTTTCAGATGGAGAGCAGACATGATGTTGGAGACTGCGGACAGACAGTCGGTGGCGTTCTGTAGTACAGCGGGGGTAAGGTCGGGGATGACGTGTATAATTGTGTGTCATCAGCATAAAGATGGTACTGAAAGCCAAATCTGCTGATGGTCTGTCCAATTGGGGCGGTGTAGAGAGAGAAGAGAAGGGGGCCAAGGACTGAGCCCTGGGTACACCGACAGTGAGAGGGAGAGGAGATGAAGTGGAGCCAGAGAACGAAACACTGAAGGAGCGGTCAGAAAGATAGGAGGAGAACCAGGAGAGAACAGTGTCCTTAATACCTAGAGAGTGGAGCCTGGACAGTAGGAGACGGTGGTCAACCGTGTCGAAAGCTGCAGAAAGGTCGAGTAGAATGAGCAGAGAGTGGTCGCCGTTACGTTTTGCTGTCAGAAGGTCATTGGTCACTTTGATGAGTGCAGTTTCAGTCGAATGTAGGGTCGGAAGCCGGACTGTGAAGGGTCTAGGAGGGAGTGAGTGGAGAGGTAACGGGTGAGGCGGGAGTAGACTAGGCGCTCCAAAAGTTTGGAGATGAAGGGGAGATTGGAGACCGGTCTGTAGTTGTTTGTGCAGGAAGGGTCAAGAGCGGGTTTCTTTAGTAGTGGAGTAATGATGGAGTGTTTGAAGGAGGATGGGAAAATGCCAGAGGAGAGTGAGAGATTGAAGATTGTAGTTAGGTGAGTTGTGACAACAGGAGAAAGAGACTGGAGGAGATGTGAGGGGATGGGGTCGGTAGTGCATGTAGTCGGACGAGAGGAAGAGAGGAGTCTGGAGACTTCTTCTTCTGTGATGGGATCAAATGTGGAAATTGAGCCAGGGGAAATGCAGGGTGGGAGGGGAGTCACAGCACTTGGTGGTTGAGAGCAGATTTCCTGACGGATAGTATCGATTTTTTCTATAAAGTGGGAGGCCAGGTCATCAGCACAAATGTCTGTGATAGGGGCTTGTGCTTTTGGCCTGAGGAGGGAGTGAAAGTGTCAAAAAGTTTCTTGGGGTTGTTGGCTAGTGAGGAGATCAGTGTGGTGAAGTAGGTCTGTTTGGCGAGGTGAAGGGAAGCATTATAAGTTCTTAACATGAATTTAAAGTGGATGAAGTCTTCTGGTGTGCGGGTTTTTCTCCAGAGGCGTTCAGCACTCCTAGAGCATCGCTGAAGAAGTCGAGTTTGCAATGTGAGCCAGGGCTGTTTTACTGTGTGTTTGGAAGTTCTGAGGGTGAGCGGTGCTACTTGGTCAAGGGTGCTTCTAAGAGTGTCATTGTAGTGCTGAACAGCCAGATTAGGACAAGAAAAAGAGGAGATTGGGGACAGCGAAGAGTGTAGGGAGTCTGAAAGTGTCTGAGGGTTAATGGCTTGCAGATTTCTGAATGTGCGGTAGGTAGGAGTTCGCTGGGGTGGTGGAGGATTTGTGAGCGTGAAGGAGAGAATGTTGTGGTCAGAGAGTGGAAGCGGTGAGTTATTTAGGTGGGAAATTGAACAGAGGCGGACAAAGACCAGGTCAAGGGTGTTGCCATCCTTGTGTGTCTCAGAGGTTGAAAGCTGTGAGAGGCCTAGAGAAGTGGTTAGTGATAGAAGCTGAGATGCAGATGTGGAAGTAGGACTGTTAATGGGGATGTTGAAGTCTCCAAGGATAAGGGTTGGTAGTTCTGAGGACCTGAAGTGCGGCAGCCAGGCTGAGAAGTGGTCAAGGAACTGGGTGGATGAGCCTGGGGGCCGATATATGACCGCTATTCTGAGGGAGAGGGGATGGAAGAGCCTGATGGTGTGGACCTCAAAAGAAGGGAATGAGAGTGATGGAATTGGGGGGATGACCTGGAAAGTGCATTGTGGGGACAGGAGTATGCCAACTCCACCACCATGTCTGTTTGTGGGTCTCGGGGAATGGGAGAACTGTAAGCTACCATAGGAAATGGCAGCAGGGGAGACCGTGTCAGAATCCTGAATCCAGGTTTCAGTGAGGGCCAACAGATGAAGAGAGTTGTTCAGAAAGTAGTTGTGCAGGAAAGATAGTTTATTGCATGCAGACCTTGGATTCCAGAGGGCACAGTTGAAAGAAGGAGATGAGGGAGTGCAAGTAATATTAACAAGATTATTATGGTTTCGAAATGAGGTAGGGTAGGGATTGAGGTTGGGGGATGGACCAGGGTTGGGGGAGATGTCCCCTGATATCAGTAGAAGTAGGAAGATAAAGAGCAGGTAGTTGTTGGATTTATAAATAGTTTTTTTCTGAGATATGTTTGGGCAAGATGGGCTGAGTTTTCTTAGGAAGGTGAGGAGTGCATGGGGACTGTACATGGGAGAGGGAAGTATGGAGGGGCTGAGGTATATGAGTCGTGATGGAGGGGGATGGGGCAGTGAATGTGGAAGGCAAGGGAACACAGGAGGATAGAGATAGAGAACATAATTTAAAAGAAAGCAAAGTGTGGGCTACCTGATTCCTGCCCTGATTAACTGCCATGGATAACTGCCTTTTACTCGATGCTTGTCTTTCGTGATGCTTTGCTTTCTGTGATGCGTGCGCCCCCCTTACTGCGTGCGCCCCTTAGACTACTCCTAAATATATAGTCCACACTACAGGACACACTACTGATTTGACCAAAAAGGGTTCTGATATGATGAATTGGCCTCCTGAGGCAGTCTCTGCGTTTCAGGAGCTTAAGTGGAGATTCACTTCTGCTCCTGTTCTACGGCAGCCTGATGTTTCTCTGCCATTTCAGGTGGAGGTTGATGCCTCTGAAATTGGGGCAGGTGCCGTTTTGTCCCAAAGAGATCCTGAGAAATCTAAAAGTAACCCTTGTGTTTTTTTCTCTCGAAAATTTTCTCCAACTGAACGTAATTATGACGTGGGTAATTGGGAGTTATTGGCCATGAAGTGGGCTTTTGAAGAGTGGAGACATTAGCTGGAGGGAGCCAAACATCAGGTGGTGGTCCTCACGGACCATAAGAATCTGGTTTATCTGGAATCAGCCAAGCGACTTAATCCTAGACAGGCCAGGTGGGCCTTGTTTTTCACACGTTTTAATTTGGTGGTTTCCTTTCTTCCTGGCACTAAGAATATTAAGGCGGATGCCCTCTCGAGGAGTTTCCTTGCGGACTCTCCTGACTGGGTTATCTGATCCTGCTGTTATTTTGAAAGAGGGTGTAGTTCTTTCCGCCATCTCGCCCAATTTGAGACTGGCTCTGGAGGGGTGTCAGGAGGATAAACCCGAGCGCTGCCCTGTTGGGAAATTGTTTGTCCCAGACCAGTGGAAGAAGAGTGTGATGTCTGAGATTTATTGTTCCGCGTTGGCCGGTCATCCCGGAATTTTTGGTACCAGAGACTTGGTGAGTCGGTCCTTTTGGTGGCCTACTTTGTCTCGTGACGTCAGGGAGTTTGTGCAGTCCTGTGGGACTTGCTCTCGCTCCAAGCCTTGCTCTCGCTCTAGTGGTTTGTTGATGCCATTGCCTGTGCCCAAGAGACCATGGACCCATATATCTATGGATTTTATTTCCGACATCCCTGTTTCTCAGAGAATGACCGTTATCTGGGTGATTTGTGATAGGTTTTCCAAGATGATACATCTTGTGCCATTACCTAAGTTGCCTTCCTCCTCCGAATTGGTGCCTTTGTTCCTTCAGCACGTGGTTCGGTTACACGGCATTCCTGAGAACATTGTGTCTGACAGAGGAGTCCAGTTTGTTTCCAGATTTTGGAGGACTTTTTGTTCTAAACTTGGTGTTCAATTGTCTTTCTCCTCTGCTTTTCATCCCCAGACCAATGGACAAACTGAGAGAACAAACCAGACATTGGAGACTTATCTGAGATGCTTTGTGTCTGCTGATCAAGATGACTGGGTCTCTTTTTTGCCTTTGGCTGAGTTTGCTCTTAATAATAGGGCAAGCTCTGCCACTTTGATGTCTCCATTTTTCTGCAATTTTGGGTTTCACCCTCGATTTTCTTCGGGACAGACGGAGGCTTCTGTCTGTCCGGGTGTTGACTCTGTTGTGGAGCGTATGCAGCAGATTTGGGACCAGGTAGTGGAGAGGTTGTCCCTCTCTCAGGAGAAGGCCCAGCGGTTTGCCAACCGGCATAGGACTGATGGTCCTTGGTTTAAAGTGGGGGACTTGGTCTGGTTGTCCTCAAGAAATATCCCTATGAGAGTTGCATCTCCTAAGTTTAAGCCTAGGTTCATTGGACCTTATAAGATCATGGAGATTCCTAATCCTGTTTCCTTTCGTTTACTTCTTCCAGGGACATTTAAGATCCATAACGTGTTCCACAAGTCCTTATTGAAGAGGTTTGTCGAGCCAGTGGTTCCTATGGCTGCGCCCCCTGACCCTGTCTTGGTTGAGGGCAATCTGGAGTATGTGGTTGAGAAAATATTGGATTCTCGTTTTTCTAGACGGAAACTCCAGTATTTGGTTAAGTGGAGAGGTTATGTTCAGGAGGACAATTCTTGGGTGTTTGCTTCGGACATCCATGCTAGGAGACTGATCCATGCGTATCACAGAGCTCATCCTGACCGACCTGGTTGCACAAATGAGGGTTCGGTGACCCCTCCTCAAGGGGGGGTACTGTTATGAATGTTTTAGAAATGAATTCTGAGCAGAAGCTCCCTCTGGTGGTTGCAAACAGTACTGAACCATTCAATGAGGATTGGCAATCAGGGATCACAGACTGGCTGGATATAAGGGAGGTTTCCCCCCATCATGGTGGCCGGTGATCAATTGTTCTTGTCTCAACGTTGTTTCCCGGTTCACTTGGAAGCTTGCTGAGTCTTGCCTCTTCTCCTGCTCTCAGATAAGATATTTTCTGTTTTTTGTTTTTTTGCTTGCCATTTGTATATTTCTCTGCATTTCTGTGAGGTTGGCCAGGTTCCCCTGCCTGGGGGGCTTGGTCTCCTCTCGGTTCCTCTGGAGCCATTGTTTTTTGTTCATTTGCCTTTTCCAGTTTTTTTCTGTGGCTGCGGCTTAGTTTTGTTACACCAGAGAACTAATTTAGGTGGTAGAGGTCGTGTGATCTCAGGTGTTTTTGCAATTAGTAGTGTTGTTTTTTTTTAAGGGTTTTTTTGGATTGCAGTAAGTATCTTTCCTATCCTTTTCTGTCTAAGTCAGTTTGGGCCCCAGCATTTGCTCATACTATTTTCTGTCTGTGTCTGTATTACCTCTTGTCTAACCGCCATTACATGTTTGGGGGCTTCCTATGTTCTTTGGGGATCTGCTCAGGGGCAGATAGCTTTCCTCTTTCTATCTTTAGGTGTAGTTAGCCTCTCAGGCTGTGACGAGGCGTCTAGGACCAACGTAGGAATGCTCCACAGCTGCCTTTAGTTGTGGTGGTTAGTCAGGGTACTGCAATCCAGTAGATTTCAACCTCTCTGGTGTATTGCCGTTTTTGCCTGCTCTCCTCAGCTACCAAAAATAACAGTGGGCCCTGCTATATACTATGTGGGCCCTGCTATATACTACGTGGGCCGTGCTTTATACTATGTGGGCCCTGCTGCATACTATGTGGGCCCTGCTGTATACTATGTGGGCCCTGCTGTATACTATGTGGGCCCTGCTATATACTATGTGGGCCCTGCTGTATACTATGTGGGCCCTGCTATATACTATGTGGGCCCTGCTATATACTATGTGGGCCATGCTTTATACTATGTGGGCCCTGCTGCATACTATGTGGGCCCTGCTGTATACTATGTGGGCCCTGCTATATACTATGTGGGCCCTGCTATATACTATGTGGGCCCTGCTATATACTATGTGGGCCGTGCATTATACTATGTGGGCCCTGCTGTATACTATGTGGGCCCTGCTATATACTATGTGGGCCCTGCTATATACTATGTGGGCCTGCTATATACTATGTGGGCCTGCTGCATACTATGTGGGCCCTGCTATATACTATGTGGGCCCTGCTGTATACTATGTGGGCCCTGCTATATACTATGCGGGCCCTGCTGTATACTATGTGGGTCCTGCTGTATACTATGTGGGCCGCGCTATAAACTATGTGGGCCATGCTGTATACTATGTGGGCCCTGCTATACACTATGTGGGCCGCGCTATATACTATGTGGGCCGTGATATATACTATGTGGGCTGCGCTATACACTATGTGGGCTGTGTTATATATTATTGGAGGATATATTATATTTTATAGGGTGGCTGTGTTATATACTAAATGGCTGTGTTATATACTTTGTGGCTGTGTTATATACTATGGGGCTACGTTATATTGCTTTGGGGAGGTGGGCTGTATGATATTCTATTCGGGGATACATTATATTCTATGGGGGGCTGTATTACATTTATTATATTCTATGAGGGGTGATTGCATCATACTCTATGATGGGGCTACATTATACTGTATGAGGTGGCTGCATTGTATTCTATTGGGGCTGCATTATATTCTATGGGGGGCTATATTATATTGTATGGGGGCTTCATTATACTTTATGAGGGGGCTACATTATATTCTATGGGGGCTGCATTATACTATATGAGGAGGGCTACATTGTATTCTATGGAGGGGCTACATTATACTATATAAGGGGGCTCAATTATATTCTATGGGGGGTTTACATTATACTCTGTGGGGTGGTTGCGTTATACTCTGTGGGGTGGTTGCATTATACTCTGTGGGGTGGCTGCATTATGCTCTATAGGGTGACTGCATTATACTATATGTGGGCTGCAATATACTGTATCGAGGACTATGCGGAATACATTATACCATATGAAGAACTATGGGGTGCATTATACTATGGGAAGTGAATTGTACTACATGGATGACTATGGCGGTGCATTATACTATATGGAGCACTATGAGGAGTGTATTATACTATATGGAGGACTGAGTGTATTTTAATATATGGAGGGCTATGGGGTGTGCACTTTACAATATGGAGGACTGTGGTGCACATTATAATATATGGAGGACTATAGGGTGTATTATACTAAACAAGCAAAATGCTGCATATTCATCGAGTGATTGGTGTTAATGTGTCATTGGTGAGGGCATGGTGCAGAAGTGAAGTTTTTCCAGGAAAGGGTGGAGGGATTTTGGTTGGTTTGCGTGGTGGAGGAGGAGCTAGGGTGGATGCGGAACTGGGGGGTGGAGCCTTGGCGGAGTCTCAAGGAGGGCTACATAAATTTTGCCAGTAAGGGGCTCCGAAATTCCTAGTGGCAGTCCTGACGGGGACACATCTAGTCAGATTGTGTCCAGAAACATGTTAATCACATACTTGCAGTCAAGCGCTCGCTACAACCAGAGCCTGGACCAGAGAATCCTGACAGTGAACAGTGAGCACTGTGAGGACTCACAAATCGGCAATCACATATAGTTGCCGGGGTCGTATCGACAAACACTCGTCCTTCAGTCACTCCAAATTAGATTATAAGCATGGGTTAACCGTTTAAAGAATGAGTCAGACAATAGGCTGGTTCAAACTTCAGAGCATGCTTAGAGGGCTGTATGCAGGCACCAATCTCAGCAAAGTTCTGTTCTTTATTTCTGAGAGCATGAGATTACATACACAGGATGTCAGGGTGGAGTAAAAGGGTGGACGAGAGCAGGGAGGTAAGCTATAGATGTCCATATATGTACATGTCCAGCATCTGGCCATCTCTAATTGGTCCTTAGATCTTCTTCTAAGTCCTCCATTCAACGTGTCATCCTTAAGTTTCGTTTCCTAAGAATCGATTCTGGTTTCCTTGTACATCACGTGGTTTCTCAGTTCGAGTTATTAAATAGTTAGTGTAGTACAGTGGTAGGACACAAGGTGGAGACAGACACCAGTGCATTTCTCGGAGACAGACACCAACTGGTACTGACGTCATCTTCTTAGAATACATTTCAATCTGAATACTACTCATTCAAGGAAAACTTCGTGTTTTTTAAATAGTGGTAAGTACATAAGTATATAAAAGTATAAGAAAACATATAAACATATGAATATAAAAATATAGAAGTAGAAAATTATATTTTACCTTGACAATCCCCCTAAACACTAAGTTTTCCCTTAATATATGTGACCTTCGAGACTGTCCATGTGTGGGGACAGGGGTAATGGATTTCTTCGCTTGGTCATTTTAGAAGCTGGCCCCTTATGGACCGCCCCCAAACAACCAAGTCCCTACCGAATCTGCACATGGAGTTCTCCCACTATCCCTAAACTAAATCTCTCATTTCCATCTGTATTTTGTCATAGGGGGTTTTATCAGGTTTATCCTGAGGGGTATATTTCTCCATATCACCCTTATCAGTGTCATCATATAGCAGGGACACAACTTCCTGATGAAGGAAAGTACCTGAGGAGACGGTTGCATTGGTCACAGCTTTCCTGTACAAGGGTATCACACAACATAGAATTATCAATCCTAGCACCAAAAGCCCTGCTACCACTAAGCAGGCTTGTTGAAGAAATCCTTTGAGTCCTCCAAGCCACCCTGAGAAGAAAGAGGTATCTACTCCTGCATTGGCCTTTACTTCCTGAGCTAGATTTTTAATCTTTGTAAGGGCCACTATAGTTTTACCATTGACTCCAGAATTCTGAGGAATATAAGTACAACATTCTTCCCCTATCATCCCACAGACTCCACCTTTTTCAGCTAGAATCATGTCAATGGCCAGTCTATTTTGAAGAGTCATTCTTGTATTGGGGCCCAGTTCCTCAACTATACCCTGGAAAGCATCTTGACTAAAATTGATAAATCTTTGCTCAGTGTAGTATATATAATTTATCTAATCTACATTGTAATTGATCTGTACAGTTGGAAGGAGAGAACGGAAACCCGCCAGGATCTGATTCTGAGCTTTGTATTCGTCTGGGACCCCCCTAGGAACACCTATGGGATCCATATAAACTTTGGGATCCTCAACATAACCGGTGTGCTGCTGACCCAGACTCCTTCTCTATCTGGATATCAGTGGAGCTATATTCTCGGATCCAGACTCTCTCTCACGTGTCTTTTAATGACTACCCAGTCTCCAGGCTGCAGACTCCCAGGATCCAGGTTCGGATCTGGAAGAGAACTGAAAACATTATCATGTACTTTCTTGAGTCTTTTATGCAAATCCCTTACATATGAGCTTAATACATGGTTACTCATTTCCAATGCTTGGGAAAAGAAACATCCTAAACTAGGCACTTTGCCAAATAGTACTTCATACGGAGAAAGTCCAGTTCTCCTGTTTGGAGTGTACCTTACTGAGTATAGGGCTAATGATAAACATTCAGGCCAAGATTTCCCTGTTTCAGCCATGGCCTTTTAGATTTTTAACTTCAATGTCCCATTTAGTCCTTCTCGTTTTCCACTGCTTTGTGGATGATATGGGGTGTGGAAAACTTGTTGAATTCCCAGCGCTGTCAAGACTTCATTCATTATTTCACCTGTGAAATGTGTACCTCTGTCACTTTCGATCACCTTTGGTACTCCATACCTGCACACCACCTCCGCAAGCAGCTTCTTTGCGGTTGCTGCAGCCGTAGCCTTGGCAATCGGGAAGACCTCCGGCCAACCTGAGAATAAATCAAAGCACACCAACCCATACTCCCATGACCCTGATTTTGGCAGCTGAATATAATCAATCTGCAGTCTCTGGAAAGGATAGAAGGGCCGAGGGGCAGTTTGGGTGGTGTCTTGACTACCCTTCTCTGATTATGTGTAGCACATACCATGCATCCCTGGATCAAACCTTCTATACAGGTGGAAAAGCCTGGTGCCGCCCAATGCTTCTGCATCACGCTCATTACAGCAGTTTTGGACTGGTGGGTTGGCCCATGTAACATCTGGGCAACCGCAGGGTACGACACCCTTGGAAGGCATCGACGCATCCTCTTCCCCATACCCCAGTTGCTGCATTCAGACATGCACCTTCTTTTTTCCACTTTTCTACTTACTCCTGGCGCACCTGAGCCTGCATCTGGGCTAAGGCATCCTCCGACACAAAGGGATTTTTGGGAGCGCTTACCTGGTGCATCGTTACCCCTTGGAGTGGTCTACTGGCTGCTGTTTTTGCTGCTGCATCGGCCATTGCATTTCCTTTACTCACCTGATCAGTGCATCTGGTATGTGCTTTAACTTTTGACAATTACATCTTTTGGTAATTGTAATGCATCAATTAACTGCTGGACTGCGTCAGCATTTTTAATGGGATGTCCTGCTGCCGTCAGGAATCCTCTAGACTTCCAAATTGAACCAAAATCATAATCTATACCGAATGCGTATCTAGAATCTGTTTAGATGTTAACAATTCTACCTTCAGCTATCTTACAGGCCTCGGTCAGAGCCTTAAGTTCAGCCTCCTGGGCTGACTGATGTGGGAGCATTGGTTCTGCTTTGATTACTGCATTCAGGGAGACGATGGCATACCTGGTGTGGAAGGTACCTGAGTCATCTTGGTGGCGAGATCCATCTACAAAAGATTCAAAATCAGCATTAAGTCTTTCAGTTTCAAACACTGTGGGTAGGCCTGCTGTTTCCTGTGCCATAAGCTGAACACAATCATAAGGAATCTCCTCTCTTGGATCTTCTTTGTACAATACCGTACCTGACCTCCCCCTAGATCCGAGAGAGGCAACAATGTGGCAGGATTAAGTGTGGTACATCTCTGCAAAGAAACATTTGGAGACATTAAAAGTGCACATTGCAATCAAAGGTGACGTGCAGCTGAAAGGTGTGCCGGTTGCACCTGGTTCAGTATGGTGTATACATCATGAGGTGTAAGTGCTCTCAGTAGATGATCAAGCACGATGTCTGACGATTTGTGGAGCAATAGTCCTACAGCATGTACTGCCCGTACACAGGACGGGGCACTCTAGCCACTGCATCTTGTCTTCCACTGAAATAGGCTACCGACCTTTGATTGTCACCATGTAACTGAGTCAATACTCCTGCCGCGTGTCCCTGCTGTTCATGGAGATACAGGGTGAATGGTAGTTCATAGTTGGGGGTTCCTAGCGCTGGAGCTGCCACAATCCTGTTTTTGAGGGAATAAAAACAGTCTATACCTTCAGGAGTTAGTTTAAAAAGCACAATGGTGATACAGTCATAGAGAGGCTGCATGAGGATTGACACAGCATGTCACCACTGTCTGCAGTAGGAAATCAGTCTAAGAAATATCCTAAGAGCGGCAACATTAACAGGAATAGGAAAATTCTGTACAGCTTCTTTGCGAGCGCTGGTCAGATGTCGTTCCCCCCCCCCGGTGTAATGCAATATCCCAAAAAGATAACTGAAGATTTACAGAATTGCAGTTTATCCTTTGACGCTTTACAACCAGCTTGGTACAGAAACAACATAAGTAATATTGTTGCAATACGACACTGTTTCCTGGAGGGGGCACAAATCAGTAAATCATCAACATATTATAAAAATAACATTGGCAAAATCAATAACTGTAAACTAAGCAGCATCCTGAGATATCTGGAACAAAAGTGTATATATATATATATTGTACCAGCCAATACATAGAGGGTTAAATCAGGTAGCCGAAGGGGGAAGCTGAAGTTGGAATTTTTACTGGCTACTGATAAGGAACCTTAGCTGCAGAGATGCCGAAGGTGGGGGCTAGGTTTTAACTAAAATACCCCTTGTTACCAGTTTCTGCAATCCTCCTGAAATGTCCTGGTCTCCTGCACTCGTGGCACACGTCTCCCCTCCCTGTTGTTTGCAGGACGAGCACCCACAACATATATCCTTGCTCCTCTCTTTGCCTGCACTAAATCATGTTGTGCCCCTTGTACTATTCTGGCCAGATCCTCTGCTTTTACTGATCTCCAATCTGGTCCACTTTACTTTCAACTTTTCTTTGTTATTTCCTTTTCTATTCATGTATACACTTGCTAGAATTCTCTCACTAGTCTTGTTTTCTGGGACAAAACCCATTTCTCTTTTCTTAGAGCCCAGAAATAATCTTTTGGCTCTTCTTCCTTTCCCTGAACTAATATAATTTCCTTTCTCTGCCTGTCTATCCTTACATGCTTTTTTTTTTTATTGTTTTTTCAATATTTCTGTAAACATACTTCTTACTTCTGCGTCATTGATTTCTGCATTACAGATCCGTTCCTACCAACATAACACTTGTATATCCCATCTATCAGTCTATCGTATCTAGCTTCATCTGCCAATTTTCCTTCTTCTATGTTCCATCCCACATCTGACCAATCATAACAGTTTTCATTCCCTGGGCGGGTGACACAGAGATAAAATATCCCTTTCCCCCCCAAGTCTGGTGCGCTGATCCCTTGAAATCATTTCTATCACAGTTGAATATTTGACAGAAGTCGAACTTAAAGATAACCACAGGGGCTGTAGTATTAACCCAGAAGTTAACCCCAAAGGTGGGCATGCTGGCACTACTGGAGATCAGGATACAGCCCAAAAGGATATGTATATCAGAAACTTCATGACTGCTGATTAATCTTGTCCTTCTTGCAGTGGGAGGCGTGAATCCAGGTGCTCTTGCCCTCGAGCTTCGGGCAGTAGGGGTGGTCAGGACCACAGTGTAGGGACTCTCAAATCTGGGCTGGAGACAGTCTCTTCTCAAAAACTTTTTCACGTACACAAGGTCACCAGGCGAGAAGTCGTGCACCGTGTCACCTGTAAATTCTGGGAGAGAAGCAGACACTGTAGAGTGCGTGTTAGTTAACTCTTTAGACAAAGCAATCACAAATTTTACTACTTTATCATTGGTTTCAGATAGCTCCTGGTGCCTAATTTCTCCTCTCCTGGGAGGGGCACCCACTGGGAACAGAGGTAGTGCAGTAGCTTCCGGATTAGGAACAGAAGCAGGGGCTAAAGGACCGAGCCCTGGGACAGGGGCCTCAGCAACGGGGATTAAAACCTTCTCCGGTTGTCCGGGTGGTTGGCAGTAGGTGCCGGAAGGCATCAGGAGGGGATATAGGCCTGACTGGGTGGTTCCGGGTGTCCCAATATGGCCGCTGTTTGTAGCAAGATGGCTGCTAGGGGTACCAAGATGGCCGCTGGGTGTTGTGGAAAGGGAGTTGTCTGGGGGCGTCCCACTGTTGGGAATGGGAGGGGCATTGGGCTGGGCAGTACACCAGGGGCGTCCCACCCCACAGACATGGCAGGTCTCCGCCCAGGGCGGATTCTGTTCACCACATGCACTACAAGTCCAACCTCCCTTTGTTCTTAGATCGGTGCCATTATAGGGTGGTGGCTGGGGGCTTGGAACCACAGGCATGAGTGGTACGGCAGCCATTTTAGTTACATCAACAAGATCAGATGCAGAGCATTTTACATATCCGAACAAAGGCTCGGCACCTTCTGAACCTCCTATACCATCTACTTCCCTCCAGTCCTCAATTTTTAAATCATTTGCTACTCTGAGATGTGCCTGAGCCTGATGCAGGAGTCCCTCATCACATAACTCTCCCTGCTTTTTGTCCTACATAATCCTTCCACACTGAAGACTGAAGTCTGCCCGTAGTAGGCAAACCCATCATCTTATACAAACTCCTCACATTTTTAACAGCCTTCCTGCCTTCCCGTGACTGAACAAGCTCACTGACTCCCACAGCACCACCCTCTAACTTATGAGGTCTCTCAGATCTAAACATACGCATCATGATTTAACAGAGTGCAATGATCTGTCGCGACTCAGACCACCGGCGCCACTTGCAGGTCACCACCCGTCAATACAGATTCCCCGCTCCATGTACTGACAAGACAAAGAGCCCTACTCAATCTGTCCCTCTCCTAACTGTGGATGGTGACTTTACAGCACAGTTCGCCGTGACACTCTACACAGTACAGAGTCCCCGCTCCATGCACTGACACTGGGGCTTCTCCTAATGAGGCTCCCCGTGTTAGACAAAGAGCCCTTGCTCAATTTGTCACTTCTCAGATGAAGAGCCCTGGCTCAATTCGTCACTGATAAGACAGAGAATCCTAATCAATCTGTCACTAACTAGACTATCATGTGCGTCTTCTACCCCACTCAACACTTCAAGAATCTAAAATTTGTCCCAACTTTATTCTAACAGTCACATGAAGGTAGCTATCTACATAAAGGTACAGTGACCGAAGGAGGAGGAAGGTGATGCTGACGCGAGTACACGCAGACATGCGACGTCACTCGGTCTCACTTGCTGGTTCGGAGCGTGGCGTGGGATTGCCTCCGGTCTCACCACTCAACCGGTCACCCACCCAGACCCAAAAAGACAATACAGCTTAAGCCAACAATGACTGACACACAGGCAAGTGGGACGCATATAAAGTATATGATCCCAACTTACCGTGTTCAACGGAGGGTGATCAGTCCTCGCACTCAGTCACCACGGGCACCACCGCAAAGTCCTCAGCACGGGTCCGGACGGGCGGCAATCCACTGCCCCACGTTGGATGCTCCAATTGCCGGGGTCGTATCGACAAACACTCGTCCTTCAGTCACTCCAAATTAGATTATAAGCATGGGTTAACCGTTTAAAGAATGAGTCAGACAATAGGCTGGTTCAAACTTCAGAGCATGCTTAGAGGGCTGTATGCAGGCACCAATCTCAGCAAAGTTCTGTTCTTTATTTCTGAGAGCATGAGATTACATACACAGGATGTCAGGGTGGAGTAAAAGGGTGGACGAGAGCAGGGAGGTAAGCTATAGATGTCCATATATGTACATGTCCAGCATCTGGCCATCTCTAATTGGTCCTTAGATCTTCTTCTAAGTCCTCCTTTCAACGTGTCATCCTTAAGTTTCGTTTCCTAAGAATCGATTCTGGTTTCCTTGTACATCACGTGGTTTCTCAGTTCGAGTTATTAAATAGTTAGTGTAGTACAGTGGTAGGACACAAGGTGGAGACAGACACCAGTGCATTTCTCGGAGACAGACACCAACTGGTACTGACGTCATCTTCTTAGAATACATTTCAATCTGAATACTACTCATTCAAGGAAAACTTCGTGTTTTTTAAATAGTGGTAAGTACATAAGTATATAAAAGTATAAGAAAACATATAAACATATGAATATAAAAATATAGAAGTAGAAAATTATATTTTACCTTGACATAGTGAATGCAGACTCGTACCCTAAAGCCCCCGTAACACTAAGCGAGATCGCTAGCGAGATTGCTGCTGAGTCACAAGTTTTTGATGCAACAGCGATCTCGCTAAGTTTGACAGGTAGCAGCGACCAGGCCCCTGCTGTGAGATCGTTGGTCATGTCGGAATGGCCTGGATCATTTTTTGATCGTTGAGGTCCCGCTGGGTAGCATGCATCGGTGTGTTTGACACCTTTTACCAACGATCTCGTTAGCGACTCAGCACTGAGACACAAAGGCGACACATCATTACACAGGTCGCTATGGGTCGCAGATCGTTGCTGCATCGTTGGGAAGATTTGACTGTTTGGCATCTCACCAGCCACCACATAGCGACACAGCAACGATCCCTGCTAGGTTGTATCATTGTCGGGATCGCTGTTGCATCGCTGAGTGTGACGATACCTTAAGGCCGGACTGTGACCACTCAGCGTCATGAAGAAAATCTGGCCACTTGTGCAAAGGTGAACTATTCTTAACTATGCCAGACATACTATTCCTTTGTTCAGTAAGTCAAGGGATATGAGCCATTGTTTCATGTGAGACTGTCTGGTGCCCCTTTTTGTATGTTAATTTGTGTAGTGCCTGCTGATTACGGATTGTATCAGCCACCTGCAATGTACTAGTCTGCATCATTAGGGGGACAATTATGCAATGAGGGAACAGCCATGATTCTCTCCCCTCAATCCTCTGGGACACAATGCCATGAAATGAGACCTGATGGATTTAAAAAGGGGCCTGCTTCTGTCACCAGTGTGATTCTACAAGACTTCAGCCTAGGTACCATAGTTCCAGCTGGTGGAAGCAAAGGGTATTAATACTTATGACCATGTGATATTTCAGTTTTTCTATGTTAATAAATTTGCAAAAATTTCTACATTTCTGTTTTTTTCAGTCAAGATGAGGTGCAGAGTGTACATTAATCAGAAAAAAATAGTGCAACTTGCTCTGTTGTCTCTGTAGTTCTTAACACACCTGGCCATTGCATATGGACAGGTATTCTCAGCTTATCATCAGATTGGAATACCCTTTTAATGGAGTTTTACAGGTCAAGCATTTTTTTCTATAGATATCTATCCTCTTAAAGTAACAAACTAAGCCTTATGTACCTGTGGTATTCCCTGGAACGTGGGATGCAGTGGCGGAACGCAGAGAGCAGAGCAAGGGTTAACGGGTTTATTTACAGGGGAAATACTCCTCGCAGGGAGGTAAAGAGCTAAACAGTATTAAATAAACAGTATTAAAGGCACAGTACAATACAACGGTTCAAATCTTAGCAAACGAATAAGGAAGTCAATACTGCAGCTCCTGCTGCAAACTCACAGGTGCCGGCAACCGCCAACACAGGGTGCTCATTAAACAGACGATACCACCCGTCTTCTGGTAACAGTGGTCGGTCTCCGGTACCTTCCACTGCCCCTTGTCCATATACTGGAGTTTCCGGCAAAGATTACGGGCTACGGTGCTGGCTAAGCCCGACTTGACTCCTGCACAACTGTCCTGACAGTCTCAGTCAAGTGAGCCCAAAGTGGCCGACGGTAAAGGGGGTCACGAACTGGTATGTGCCTCACGTGGCCCAGGAGTTGTTTAAAGGCACGGCCAGGGCGCAAGGGTCTGTTCTGTACTCAGTCACTCGTATGGGGGACGTGGGTAGTACTCACGGACACGGAGACCGAACTCACACCGTGCGTCTCTTTCTCTCTGGTCCTCGCTGTTGGTGGCAGGCAACGACAGGCACTGACTTGCAAACTGCGGGTGCTCTCAGGGCCGGGCGCTTCTCTCTCAAGTTGCTGCATGGCTAGCTCAGCGCTACTCGGTGGGCTCGGCTTAGCTCTGTGTATGCAGCTCGGCTCTGCTCTGCTCCGTACAGCTCTGCAGCGGTCCCTCCCTCCAGAGTATTGCTGGGCATGCTTGGCTCTACAGGTTACGGGGCCCTCTCTATGCGACCCGTCACAGTGTCAGTACCCCGTTCAGGGGACAAGGGAAGCAGGGCGCTTCACTCACTGTTCTGCATGCTGCTCTGCCCTGGCACCACACTGTTCTCCTTTGCGCGCTTTCTTCTCCTTTCTCTGTGTTGCTGAGTGCCCTTCCCTGGCTCTCCCCGCCCCCTCCTGTCAGCAGTATGCCCCGTCTCACTCCTCCTTCCCTCAGACAGCAGGGAAAGATCTGCTACACTCAGGCTTCCCCCTGGGAACAGAGGATGCAGCCCTTCCAGCTCTGGACCCAGCATGCAGGCACCCGAGGTCGGGTCCACCTCCCTACATACCCACTGACACTCTAGGGTTGGCACACCACTGATTCTCCAGATCTTTGTTGATATGGCTGATGTCACGACTAGGGTAGGTGGCTGCTAAAGCCAATCACTGAGCTCTAAGGCCATTACTAGAATGTCTATAGTAAAGAAAATGTTGAACATAGAAAACACAGATTTTTCCAGGTACTAGCTCAATGGGATGCAGCTCTCCAATGTCAGCTCATATCTTTGGGAAACCACAAAGTCAAAGTGTTTATCCTCTCTTATCTTATCTTATTTAAAATGTAGCCGCCTCAGGGATTAATTGATCTCTTTGGTCTGACGCCTTTAAACTTCTGTTGGTTATAACTTTCCGTTCCATTTGGAATTTATTTTTAGAATATGGACAAACTCCTTGACCCTATTTCTGCAAGAACTAGCTAATAATTTGTCATAAATCAGCTCATATTTCAGGGGAATTAAAAGGCTGTCCAATCTGAACAACACTTTTCCAGGCTGTAGGCACCACTGTAGGTCCAGTTTTTCTCCTCAAACAAAACTGTGTCCAGTAGCTCATTGAATTCATGGTTGACCATGTAATATGGGGATGCAATGATTCTGTAAGAAATATAGCTCCTACTTGCAATGGCTCTTTACTTAGTCATAAATCATGGAACCCATCCCTGTATATGATGTAAATATATTCTAAATTGGTATGCGGTAAGGGGTAGTAGAGATGAGACAACCCTGTGAAATATTACACAGCTCTTAACAAAGATAGTGGGGATGTATTAAAATTCATCAATCTAGACAAATGAAAGGCAGCATGTGTTTAACAAACGTTCCCCTATGCATTGAAACAATAGATCAGCCTTGAACACACTACACATACATAACACATGAAAATATCTAAATGTGTTGTTTCAATCAAGTCATGACCCATCATTACTGTGAACCCTATTGTGGGTGTTTCACCATCAACCAGGAACACATACATGAAGATGCTTGGGCAAGACATAAATTACAAATACTTACCAATCCGTAATCTACATTATGTAACTCCATACAAGAAAACAAAAGAAAAAAATCTATGATGTGCTACTTTTTGTGAAGGAGTAGCTTCTTGGTATCTTTAACCTCCTCAAGCTTTCCGATAGTTTTGTGCTTTGCTGCATTGATTCTATCTTCACTTCTGAGCAGCGTCCAGTTTCTCTTTTCTACTCTTCTTATTTGAGCTGTACTTGTTCTTAGTATTTCAGAGTTATATACAAAGCTTAGCTTGGCTTGGATTGGCAGAGGAGGCAGGAAAGCATCCATGTGCAAAATGTGTTTTGTTAAAATCGGCTGACAAGAATGACTTGATGTTTAAATGACCTTGCTGTGCAGACATTTCATTCTTGCATTTTTATCACTGCAATTATTTGAAAAAGTCTACTAAGACCTAGAAGACAATTTTGTTTTCATTCTTCTACCTTTTTTTTCAAACTATTTTAGCTTCCTAATAATGGCTAACAAACTGCAATTTCAGATTTTGAATTTGTAAATGTAAATATTAATAAATTATTATATTATATGTTCCTCAGTTTCTATTACCATGTTACTATTATTATTGTTATTATTTTATTATCCATTAGAAATGGTGTCAAAATGGGTTATGTTCATCAATATATCTAATTTAGCTGGTATCTTTTTTAGTAATTCCTTCCTACCCAAACATCCCCGAATTCCTTATTTTCATTTGGGTGAGGTTATATTACAGTGTCCTCTTGGAAATTTCTCTTTTTCTCTTGTCTTTCTCTTTTTTCAAGGTCAACAACTCAGACACCTGAAGTTCTGTAATGATGAAATTTCTAGAACTATTTTTTTACACCACCTTAAAGAGTGGTGGGGCGGAAACCAATATTGAAACTATTGATGATGATTAGACAGCTACTGTCACAAATGTCACACATAAAGAAAATGCTCACATGGAGTACATTTCAAGAAAATTGGCTTGAAAATGCTGCACTTCAGGGAAAGGAGCACACTATGCATAATGGAAGTCCAGAATGTGATTGAAAATCAGGTGGGGAATGCAGAGATCGAATGATGTGTTTTCATAGGCATATTCTTAAACTGTATATTGCTCGAGTGTATTTATGGTGACCTACAGTACATCAATTTAGTAGCACTATTGGAGTATAGGTGTTTCAGAATCTAAAAATCATGTCTATTTATCTGTGTTCTGGCTGTAAAGGAGTTTTCTAGATGTTATGAATTATCATCTATGTACTTGGTTAGGAGAAGTTGGTTGTTACCTTATTACACCGAGAGCAAACTGGTTTAACTAAGTGAGTGCAAAGCACGGCCTCGCCTGGGATCCACAATCTTAAGAATATATATTTCTATTCCTATTTCCCAGCGAAACGTTCCCCTCCCTTCCTGTAAAACTCTAGGAACTAGAGGAAAAGTCCGTACTCTACTATATGGAGAATATTACAGTATTAACCAAACATATACAGTGGGTACGGAAAGTATTTAGACCCCTTTAAATTTTTCACTCCTTATTTCATTACATCCATTTGGTAAATTCAAAAAAGTTCATTTTTTTCTCAATAATGTACACTCTGCACCCCATCTTAACTGAAAAAAAACAGTTAGGAGTTATATATATATATATATATATATATATATATATATATATATGCACACATCAGCGAGGGTGCTGTGGACAAAGTCTATTGGAGCTGAATCACTGCTCCACCTTATATTGTTCTGCAGAGAGACTCCTCTTTCAGAAAACAGAGAGGAAAGCACAAGTCCATCCTGGAGTTCACTGCATGCTGTGTCAGCACCTACAGTGGGTACGGAAAGTATTGAGACTCCTTTAAATTGTTCACTCTTTGTTTCATTGCAGCCATTTAGTAAATTCAAAAAAGTTCATTTTTTTCTCATTAATATACACTCTGCAAACCATCTTCACTGAAAAAAAAAAACAGAAATGTGGAAATTGTTTAAAAAAAGAAAAACTGAAGTATCACATGGTTATAAGTATTCATATCTTCTGCTTTTGAGCTAGTACAGCCATGAGTCTTCTTGGGAATGATGCAACAAGGTTTTCACACCTGGATTTGGGGATCCTCTGCCATTCTTCCTTGCAGATCCTCTCCCGTTCCATCAGGTTGGATGGTGAACATTTATGGACAGCCATTTTCAGTTCTCTCCAGAGATGCTTAATTGGGTTTAGGTCAGGGCTCTGGCTGGGCCGGTCACGAATGGTCACAGAGTTGTTCTGAAGCCACTGATTTGTTATTTGAGCTGTGTGTTTAGGGTCATTGCCTTGTTGGAAGGTAAACCTTCGGCCAAGTCTGAGGTCCAGAGCATCCTGGAAGAGGTTTTCATCCAGGATATATCTGTACTTGGCTGCATTTATGTTTCCTTCAATTGCAACCTGTCATCCTGTCCCAGCAGCTGAAAAACACCCCCATACCATGATGCTGCCACCACCATGTTTCACTGTTGGGAATGTATTGGGCAGGTGATGAGCATTGCCAGGTTTTCTCCGCACATACCGCTTAGAATTATCACCAAAAAGTTCTATCTTTGTCTCATCAGACCAGAGAATCTTATTTCTCATAGTCTGGGAGTCATTCATGTGTTTTTTAGCAAACTACAGTATATGCGGGTTTTCATATGTCTTGCACTGAGGAGAGGCTTCCGTCAGGCCACTCTGCCATAAAGACCTGACTGGTGGAGGGCTGCAGTGATAGTTGACTTTGTGGAACTTTCTCCCATCTCCCTACTGCATCTCTGAAGCTCAGCCATAGTGATCTTGGGGTTCTTCTTTACCTCTCTCACCAAGGCTCTTCTCCCACAATTGCTCAATTTGGCTGGATGGCCAGGTCTAGGAAGACTTCTGGTGGTCCCAAACGTCTTTCATTAAAGGATTACGAAGGCCACTGTGCTATTAGGAACCTTGAGTACTGCAGAAATTCTTTTGTAACCATGTAAGCTTGGCCAGATGTGTGCCTTGCCACAATTCTGTCTCTGAGCTCCTTGGCCAGTTCCTTTGACCTCATGATTCTCATTTAGTCTGACATACACTGTGAGCTGAGAGGTCTTATATAGACAGGTGTGTGCCTTTCCAAATCAAGTCATATCAATTTTAAACACAGCTGGACTTCAATGAAAGAGTAGAACCATCTCAAGGAGGATCACAAGGAAATGGACAGCATGTGACTTAAATATGAGTGTCTGAGCAAAGGGTTTGAATACTTATGACCATGTGATATTTCAGTTTTTCTTTATTAATAAATTTGAAAAAAATTCTACATTTCTGTTTTTTTCAGTCAAGATGGGGTGCAGAGTGTACATTAATGAGAAAAAAATGAACTTTTTTGAATTTACCAAATGGCTGCAATGAAACAAAGTGAAAAATTTTAAGGGGTCTGAATACTTTCCATACCCACTGTATATGTAACAAAGAATCCTTAGTTACTGAACAGCATGAAAACGTAGTGACAAATCTAGGGCAGTTGATTCCGGTAGGAAAACGTGGTCCGTAGAGCCAATATACCTAACTAACTAACTAAAGGCTTAGTTGCAGCCTTGTGTCTCTTGGTGCCAAAATATATTGTGATGCGTGCACTTTTACTTACTGCAGAGTTGCAGTGGGCTTTTAGTATTTCTTACCTCCAGGTCTGCTCTGAATGACACAATCAGGACACGCAGATGGATGCAGAGCCCTTCCAGCTGGTGAGTAATACCAAGAAGGCTTGTGCTTGATGCGGCACCTTTCACGTCACAGGTCCCAGGTCCTTTCTGTTCTTTAATACCTTTTACAGCAGGAATTCCCTTGCATACAGACAGGTTTGGATACCGGTTCAGTTCAGCCTCAATCTGCCGCTGCTCTTCATTCAGACTGGTGCTGTTATGAGGAGATTTCACTACATCATTCTGCAGCATAGCCTTATGCGCTCCTCATTCCTGCAGACCCTGCTCAAGATGGCCCCTGCAACTCTCAGTCATACCTCAGTTCTCCTACTGTCGCTGGGGGCGGTTCAAACTTGTTTTATCCCTGTTTGCCAACTGACGTACAGGTGACAGTCGTATGAATCTGCAAAGTGGCTAAAACACCATTAATTATAAAGAAACAACTCTATTGACAACAAGTACAAAGATTATTCAGGAGTGAGTATATTACAGTTTTCTTCAATTATACCACCCTGGTGAGCTGACACACATCTCACATCCTCACGGCCCACAACAAATCATGTTTTCAGTATTTCCTTAGTATTGCACAGGTGAGAGAACCTGTGGCAGTTTCTCATGCCTTAATAATAATTCCACCACTTGTACAATACTAAGGAAGTCCTAAAAACATGTGTTGGGGGCCGTGAGGACTGGAGTTTTGGAAATAGTGGTCTAGAAAGTATTACTATAACATTGAGTTACTGCACGTCCTATATAGCCTATAGAATGATAAATGCATACTGTAACGCTGAGATACTACAACTCCATGGTGCATGGTCTTAAAAAGAATATGTGCATTGCAACATAAAGGTAGAACAAGTCCCAGCAAGGCCTAGATTTGGATAGAATCAGAGAGGAAACAAGGCTCCTCTGTCCTTGGGTGCATATAATGGCTTATCACAGGAACAGGATGAACAGGAGGGAGTATTCAGGAGCTTGGCAGCACTAGGGATGGCTCTTCTGCAGTTTAGCAGGTATAGCAAGAGCTCATGCCTCTTGTGTGCTGATGCTGCAGGGTGAAACACTACTAGATTATTTCCATTATAGTCATTCATCATAGGAGAGAGAAAATAGAGCTGATTATTGTGTTACCGATGTAGAGATAAGGTTTTGGTACTATTGAACAGTGGGACACTATTTTCAATTATTATAGAGCATGCATAATAGTATCAATAAAAGTGAAGTTTTATTATGCACATTTTAGGATGGTGAAAACGTGGCTCGTATTGCCGGCCTACAGACTTTTTGCTACTGATGCTGCTGGGTGGGCACAGAGAGAAGAATAGCTATAAAATAGGGCTGACTGCAGGGGAGGGAGAAGAAACACAACTGAGCCTGACCAGACAGAAGGCTACTACTACCACAGATACCCACAGAGGAGGGATAGGAGTCCAAGCCACACAAATAACTAGATTTCTGCCCAGATTCGGGGATCTTTTCTTGTGTGCCACTCACTGCTGTCCCTACTTTACATCTAAACTGGCACTGGCACATGCTGAGGCTATGCTCTGTGTAGCTGGCACACTATTATGTGAAGTTCCTGCTCTCTTTCATGCCTGGCACATTTCTCCAGTGTGGGTATAACACAGGCAATTTTTTTTTTATAGAAATGGGAAGATAATAGGTGTGATTGTAGTCTTGATTTCCTAAAAGATGTTTTGGTAGATAACCTTTGCTCGATGTAATTAATAACATAGTATGTAATGCATGTAATACACAGCATGTAATGATGGCAAATAGGAAATGTGTAGAACAAAAATTCTGCACCATCTGTGCAAGGCACTAAAATAATGAGAACGATGAATTAATTAAAATATTACTGTTGTTTAGATCTAAGTGGGAAAATATAATGAATGAAATCTAAAACAAAGGAACATTTCTTTCATTGCTGCTTAGATGAATAAATGTAAAAGAAATGGAGTTTTCCTGCGCTGCTGAGATTACCAGTATTCAGACCGGGGATCTTAAATCCTGAGGAAGGAGTTTGTTAACTTTGAAACACCTTGCCAATAAAACTGCACTTAAATTTCTCCTGGTTTCCTGGCTCCATCCACCGGCGATCTCTGATCTCATTACTGGTAATCTCAGCAGAGCAGAAAACCCCCCATTTCTTGACATTTATTCATCATGGATTATCTTGTGGAGCTGCAGCAGCTGTACTCAAGCAACTTTGGCAGGTGAGCAATTCCTTATTTTTTTTACACCTTTTTCGCTACCATAAGACTATTGCGCTATAGTTTTTTCCAACCTTTTTTTTTATTGTTGCTTGACACACCTAGTAAAATTGTTGGAACATTGAAGATGATGCCATTTTTTTACATATTTACAGATAAAGGACTTAATTGGTTATAGAGTTCTGCGGCCGAAGTTGAAGAATAAAATGCTGCGGAATATGCTGGTGCTACAGAAGTAATTTATTTGTGCTAAACAGAGAAGACAGGAAAGAAAAACTGATGGTCATATACCTTTACTGATTAAAGGTTTTCAAGAGACTTAATTTTGATGATATTCCCTTCAACACGTTTTTTTGGCCAACTCCCGATTCCATCACTGATCAGCTGCTTGATGGGGACAAAGAGTATTGGAAGTGGCAAAGTCCTCCATATTGTCTGGTGAGAGTGAATATAACTACAAGCTATATACTATTCACTTGTATGGAAGAGTGTTTGCTATTCATGGCCACTACAAAATGTGCCACAGCCCCTTTAATCAGCTGATAAAGGGGGAGTGGTTGGACTAACATTTATCTGAAACCGATAACCTATTATCATAAGGGAAAAGTCAGACGGCCGTATAACTAGGACGAGGATCACAACGCACTGCACGGACTGACCATTGGCTCTCCTGCCTTGAGCGTGACAGCATCGATTTCTATGCAGCTGTCACGCTTTAATTGGGAGAGTGGCCGGCCAGTCTGAGTATTACATTGTGATCCTCATCTGAGTTGTACAGTTGTCTGACTCTTCCCTAAGGATAAGTAATTAATATTAATATTCCAGAAAACCCCTTTAATTATGAGATGGTTCTCACTCTATAGGTGATACAACTCATTTTTTTAACTGAAAATTAGTGAAAAATCCGAGAAGAGTTTCCTGTCTATACATGAAAATCGGATGGATGGTCCCACATTCATCCATAAGACTGTTCAACAAATGAAAAGTGGAATTGTCACTGGGATTAAATCAAGGAAGGCATGTAGTACATAATAATAGAATTTAAATCTCAATGCATGCAAAATGTGATCTAGGAAAAGACCTAAATGGAAAGAATAATGGAAAGACAAATGATAATTATTAGAAGGGCATGGGAGTTCTGAGGTTAGATATAACGGCGGCTATTCCCATGTACAGATGAATTGGATTCTCAGGAAAATGAAAAGGACAAGGTTAAAAAGACAAAATTAGCAGTAGATGAAGAATATAAATCAGTAACTAAGCCCCATTCATTCGTAAAAAGATTGATTGGTTAAAGCAGCAGTAAAACTGAGATTTTTTCTTTACCTCATTACCTACCATTATAAAATACAGTAATACCATGCAAATTGCCTCTTCAAAAAAAGAGAGGACTTGTACTCTGTAGCGCCACCTATTGGAAGTAGCGATCCTACAAGTCACAATCAACCCTTTAACGAGTCTTGTAATATGACTTAGGCTAAAAGCCAAATCAGTATCTACATTTGCAGACACGGTGTTTCGGACTATTGGTCCTCGTCAGTGCAAAGTAGGAGAGATCTGATTTGGCTGGATGAGAGGCTCTGGACTAAGGTCTAAGGGGTAAGGTTTCTCCTTGTGGAGAGTGACATACCAGCTCTGGCATGTCGAGGTAAGGAGGCTTTTTCGCCGTGCAATGCTCCTCTGGGAAATTTAATATGCAAATTGCCTCTTCAAAAAAAGAGAGGACTTGTACTATGTAGCGCCACCTATTGGAAGTAGCAATCCTACAAGTCACAATCAACCCTTTAACCCTCTCTCTTTTTTTGAAGAGGCAATTTGCATATTAAATTTCCCAGAGGAGCATTGCACGTCGAATAAGCCTCCTTACCTTGACACGCCAGAGCTGGTATGTCACTCTCCACAAGGAGAAACCTTACCCCTTAGACCCTAGTAATACCATGGTAATTTAACTTGAAGACAAAGGATTTTTCCGGCACTGGAGATTTTTCCATAAAAAACATAATCTTTATTCAGAAAATCTTCATGGTCAAACCATGAAGATTTTCTGAATATAGATGCTGTTTTTTATGGAAAAATCTCCAGTGCCGAAAAAATCCTTTGTCTTCAAGCTTGTACATATGTGGTAGTCAGCCACTGAATTCCAGGCACGAACGGTCTCCAAGCATAGTCTGGTGAGCAATCATCCTTTCCCCCTGCTTTCCTATTTTTGATGGCAATTTAACAACTGCATAAAAATCAACTTATGTTTTATAACTAATGTGAAAGACTTTTTTGGTGTAAAATTATTTGCTGTGCTATAAATTTACATGACAATTAATTTTACAAAACATAAATATGGCAAATATTTGTTATTCAGTGTAAAAGGCAAAATCAAGCTAAAATATACTTAAATGAGTTTAATAGAGTAACTTATATCACTAACTATAGTTTAATATATCCATTAGGACTCATTCATATACAGTATGGATGTGCAATACAGATTTTTTTTAACAACTAATTCCACTTTCTTTCCCATTATATTTATTTTTGCCATATATTTTTACACAACAAAATTGATGTAGGATGCCTTCAGAGGTGTCTATGTTTGCAGCGGTGCTGTGTAAGTGTGTTTATGAACTCTGAGTGTATTGTAATGCAGTGGCTTTCCTGTCAGTGCAGTAATTAGGCAGTGACTCAAGAAAGTTCAACACAAACGTCTTTATTTTCATACTCACAAGTAAATCCAGAACTTTTATCCTCAGGATATCTGTATCAGTCCTTTTCCGTGGGTGACTGCACCATCGTATCACTCGTGGGTGCGTCAGAGGCTTTGCTTTCTCTGGCTCAGGCCTGTGTTCAGTCTCTCACAGACCTGTCCTACACAAAGCTCCAGCTCTGATCCTTGAGAAATAAAAACTGGCACAGCCAAAGTTTAATTGGAAATCGTGGACATGTGCCACTTCCAAGACCAGGAGTGGAGGGAGAGATTCGTCCCACTACTATCCTACAGATCTCTCAAAAAATAACAGCCCATGTCAGTATTTTTTATATCTGACTTGGTCAAATAGTTTGACCAAATACACACTGACTGTTATTTTTCATTGTAATCACAGCTGTGGCTGTAATTACAACACTCTCCAGGGGGTTTAGTATGCTTCTATGCACAAATGTCACGCTGTCTAATGATATGTATACAATGTCAGTAAACTATTAATACAGGAACAACACTCTATACAACAACTAGTATAGCAACATCAGCATGTAAGTATAGAATAGATTTACCTGACACGATATCTGCTGAACTCAGGGTTAATCTTGAGGACTTGATGAGCTGAAACAGGAAAGAGGTGGACCGGGATCTAACCTGACCCTAAACTGGGGTCCTAACTAATCCCTCACCTTGGAGGTACTGATAATGGTTCAGAGGTCCAAGTCTCCAACCTAACCCTGTCTCCTATCAGACCCTGAACCCTGTAATCAGTCCTAAGAAGGATCCTGACTACCACCAAAGGGATATGGGCTGATCTCAGCTAAATACACAGATTAGACATATAAGACAGACAGGATAACACTCGCTTGCATACACACTCAAACACCAAAGGAACATAAATGGTCTGGGAAATAAACTCTAACCAAGTTGAGCTTAGAACAACTAAGGAGCTCACAACTAAAGTCTATACAGATTCATTCCTATCTGTGGTCTGCATGAAGGTTTCACTGGCAACTCCCCAAGCAGACAACCAGGAATTTAAAGGAAACCAATCAACAAACAATCAATTGCAGCCGGGAGAAACTGCACCCAGTCCCAGCACCGAGCACAGACAGAATTAACTCCCTAGCTGCCAAACACAAAGAAACAGCAGCTCAGCTGTGAGAAGTCAAAATGTGCAACCGCGACGATCTTCGTGGCAATGCACACATGACAGTACCCCCCCTTCTACGAGGGGCCTCCGGACCCTCAGGGCCAGGCCTGCCCGGGTGAGTTCTGTGGAAGGTCCGAACCAAACGATATGCGTTAACATCAGACGCAGGGACCCACGTCCTCTCCTCTGGACCATACCCCTTCCAATGCACCAAGTACTGAAGGGACCGGCGATTCAGACGTGAGTCAATGATCTTTGATACTTGAAATTCCAAGTTACCATTGACCAACACAGGAGGAGGAGGTAGAGGTGACGGTATGACTGGTGCCACATACCTTTTAAGTAATGACTTGTGGAACACATTATGAATTTTAAACGTAGGAGGGAGGTCTAGACGAAATGCCACAGGATTAATTATGGAACTGATCCTGTACGGCCCGATGAATCTGGGACCCAGTTTCCAGGAGGGCACTTTAAGTTTTATATTCCTGGTAGACAACCATACCAGATCGTTCACATTCAGATCTGGACCAGAAACTCTCCTCCTATCAGCCATACGTTTGTAACGGTTCCCCATCGCACTCAGATTATTCAATACACCTCTCCACACAGAAGCAAGTGACGACGAGAAACGCTCCTCCTCAGGAACCCCAGAAGGGCCCCCCCATTGAAAGTACAAAACTGGGGATGGAAACCATATGCCCCAAAAAACGGGGACTTACCAGTGGACTCGCTCCGCCTGTTGTTAAGAGCGAACTCTGCCAGAGGCAAGAAAGAAGACCAGTCCTCTTGGTTCTCTGAGACAAAACACCGGCGATATGTCTCTAAGCTCTGATTCAGACGCTCTGTCTGACCATTGGTCTGCGGATGAAAAGCCGAGGAAAATGACAATTGCATCCCCCGACGTAAACAAAATGCCCTCCAAAATTTGGACACAAACTGAGACCCCCTATCTGACACCACATCAGAAGGCAACCCATGAAGTCTAACGATCTCCCTAATGAACACCTGCGCCAGAGTTTTAGCATTAGGGAGTGCAGGAAGAGCAACGAAATGTGCCATCTTACTGAACCTGTCAACAACCACCAGTATGACAGTATTCCCTGACGACGGAGGAAGGTCCATAATGAAGTCCATAGATAAATGAGTCCATGGACGCTCCGGAAGTTTCAAGGGTAAAAGGGTCCCAGACGGACGGGTATGAGGGGTTTTAGAGCGAGCACACACCCCACATGACGCGACAAAAGTTATAACATCTTTATTAGCATTAGGCCACCAAAACCGGCGAGAAAGGAGATCTAAAGTAGCCTTACTCCCTGGATGTTCTGCTAGAGCAGAATTATGATGTGCCTCAATAACCTTTTGTCTCAACAGATTTGGGACAAACAGTCTCCCTGGAGGTCCTGCAGGGGCGTCCCCCTGAGCCTCTAACACCTCCTCCTCAAGCTCAGAAAATACAGCCGACACTACCACCCCCTCCTGAAGGATAGGACTCGGGTCATCCGTTTTCCCGACCCCTGGGAAACTGCGAGACAAGGCATCAGCCTTTACATTCTTAGACCCCGGGCGATAAGTGACGACAAAATTAAACCTGGTAAAAAACAACGACCATCGAGCTTGTCTGGAATTCAGACGCTTAGCGGATTCCAAATACAACAGGTTCTTGTGATCAGTAATAACGGTAACCGGGTGGACTGCCCCCTCCAAAAAGTGACGCCATTCTTCAAAAGCTAACTTAATGGCCAAAAGTTCCCTATTGCCGATATCATAATTCCTTTCGGCGGACGACAATTTCTTAGAAAAGAAAGCGCACGGATGCCATTTACCAGGGGACGGACCCTGGGACAATATAGCACCAACCCCTACGTCAGACGCATCCACCTCCACAATGAACGGCTGAGATGCATCTGGTTGGATGAGAACGGGTGCCGAAGCAAAACATTTCTTCAAAGAGGAAAAGGCTTGGCAAGCTTTGTCCGACCATTTAGAAAAATCCGTCCCTTTTCTTGTCATGTCAGTGAGAGGTTTGACGACAGATGAGAAATTACAAATAAATTTCCGGTAGTAGTTAGCAAACCCTCCACAATGAACATCCTGGGGGACACATAATGACCCTCATGTATGATTCCCCCCACTACCTCACAGTATGTATACAGCAGAGCTGTGTGAGCTTGTGTATGTACACAGCAGAGAGCTGGGTGTGTGTGTGTGCCACATAGCTGTGCAACTATCTATATATATGCAGCAGTGCTTCGCAGTTGTGTGCATGTATGCTGCAAAGCTGTATGTGTAGTAGTGTGGACCTTGTACCGGGGTGGTCTCTCCCAGAATACAGCGGGACGAGGACAAAGTACACGACCAGGCAATTTGTTGAGGAACTCGTTTTTACTAACTAACGAAAACTGTGTTACCCCGGAAAAACAAAAAAGAAACACAGTTAATTATCACACATAAATTTAGCTCAGATCAGCTAGGACCCCTGCGCTGCACAACCGATAGGCCTAGTATGCTCTATCGGGCACACTATAATTTGCCTGACCTGTCGTTCTGCTTAATGCAGTAACTGGGAGTTACCCAGAGCAAGGGTGTAATTAGATGAGTGTAACAGGCAGCCCCTGCAGCGGTGCAGCGCAAAGATTCACAAACTTAACAATTCTCTAAAATTACAATTCTGTTATGCTATCTACACACAAGCTCACCCACTGAGGGGAGGATCTAGCTACGGTTCACACAGCCCTCTTTGCAAACAATGTCTCTGAGAATCTAAAATCTGCATGCATGCTCCCACTGGGATCCCTGTGGTGGGATCTAAGCTCAGGACTTACCAGCCATTAACTGAACACAGAAGTGGCTGACTAATCATCCGAATGGTCATTTAGCTGGGAGACCATGAAGTGGATCCTGGTCTTGTCACATGGATTGCAGCTTTTGCCTGACAGGTTAGCAGAAGGCCACTCATGTCACAGCTGATGCTTTGGGTGGAATCTAAAGCCCCCGTCTCACATAGCGATACACCAGCGATCCCGACAACGAACAGGATCGCTGGTGTGTCGCTACATGATCGCTGCTGAGCTGCCAAACAGGCAGCTCAGGCAGCGATCAGCACAGCGACACTGCGGGTAAAGTCACTTAGTTACCCGCAGTGTACGTTGGATAACAGCGCCCTGATGCAGGGAGCTGGTAACCAAGGTACACATCGGGTTTCCAGGCGCTGCGCAGTGCCTGGAAACCCGCTGTGTACCTTGGTTACCAGCTCCCTGCATCAGGGCGCTGGTATCCAAGGTACACATCGGGTTTGCAGGCACAGCCCCGCACCTGGAAACCCGCTGTGTACATTGGTTACCAGCGGATCGCTGGTCTCCCGCCTGTCACACGCAGCGATGCGTGCTGGCCAGCGGGAGACCAGCGATCAAAAAAATGTCCAGGACATTCAGCGACGATCAGCGATACCCAGCAGGGGGGCTGATCGTCGCTGAATGTCACACACAGCGATATCTCAGGGGAGATCGCTATTGCGTCACAAAACTAGTGACTCAGCAGCGATCTCGCTAGTGTCAGGTTTAGGCCTAAACAGGCCTTTTAGAATATCAGATGATTGCCTGATTGGATGGAGCTTCGATCGAGGCAGGATGGTGAGATGAAATGACACAGGAGACGATTGTCTTGTTCTGATGCCAAGGTCATCTGATCTTTAATCACTCCCAGCCAGCTTATATTGACGGCTGGACTGGGCGTACACATACATTAGGTAATGGTGTTTTCCAGAACATATTAGCAAATCATTTATTACAGTAAATACATTTTGTCACGTACCCATAGTTCATGTCAATTTGACCAACTCATTATCAAACTAAGGAATTCACTAATCATCAGGTGTTCCTTTGATGAACCCCAAACTGTCATCATTAGCAGTTATAACTTTATTACTCTACTGATTGATTGCATGTTTAATCGTCATTCACCTATACTCATTATTTGCTCTTCCCATCATTAGGGCGATATTATTCTAATTATCTCATAGTCAACAAGAATATGTCTCGTTGGCTAACCTTTGGTATATGTCGTGTCATGTTGCTAGTTCAGTCAGCAAATAATGTCTTAGTGGAATATAGAGAAGTGATTTCTTAAAGGGATTATTGTATGAGAATATATAAAAGGGTATCAGAATATAGAAGGGTCTCCTGAATTCCCTATCAGTTCCCCCTTTTGAGAATATATATGACTCTACCCTGAACCCACAGGTATGTCAAAGGCCTAGTGCCAGTGTCGGACTTCCTAACCATTTCTTCGGCCGAATTCCCCATAAGTGAGGGAGATCATATCTTTTTCTCAACTTCATTGGTTTGTTATGTGAAAGAAGAGAATCTCAATTATATGTGCATGATTATACTAGCAAGTACATGTGTTAATCATTTGGTGCTACATTATGTTTTCTACTGTTTGTAGTGTATCTGCTGAGCTATTATTTCTTGTAGTGCACCTCCAACATACTTTATGAATCTCTGTTGATTATAATAAATGTAATTTATCCAGTCCACATTTTACTTAAAATCAAATCTAATATGAACTACAGTCCTAAAAGTGTCACTTCTACTCGTCCGAGCTGTCTGTCCTTTGTAAGGTAAGATTGGCAGCATCATCAGAAGCAGGATCATCCTTCTTCCGGTCCAAAACTTTGCAATGGCTGGCATGGATCCAAGTTGGTCTTCCTTCAAGCTTTACTGACGTGGCTGTTGTGAGGAGGACTTGGAAGGGACCATCAAACCTTGGCTCCAATGGTTTCCTTGTATGTCTTTTTTACCACCACCCAGTCTCCAGGCTGTAGAGAATGGGCTCCTTCTTGACACTCTGGGTCTGGAATAGAGTCAAACACTTGTTTATGCACAGAAGAGAGCCTCTTTTGCAGGCCCTGGACATAAGAGGTGAGAGTGTCACACAGCAGTTGCAGTAACTGTGGAAAATACAGTCCTAACCTAGGGGCTGACCCAAGCAAAACCTCAAATGGTGAGAGCTTAGTCTTCCTATTGGGTGTGTACCTAATAGAAAAGAGAGCTAAAGGCAGACATTCTGTCCATGGTTTCCCCAATTCCTCACTTGCTTTCTGAATTTTTAGCTTAAGGGTACGATTTAGCCGTTCAACCTTCTCACTCGCTTGGGGTCTGTATGGGGTGTGAAAAGCCTGTGTCACCCCTAACATTTGCATGGTCTCCTGCATTACCTGTCCGGTGAAATGGGTACCTCTGTCGGACTCTATGGTTTCAGGTAGTCCGAACCTGCAGAAGACTTCTGACATCAACTTCTTTGCAGTGGCTCTTGCAGTAGCTTTTGGCATCGGGAAGGCTTCTGGCCAGCCTGAAAAGAGGTCGACACACACGAGCACGAATTCATACGTTCCTATCCTTGGGATTAGTATGAAATCTATCTGCAGTCGTTGAAACGGATAGAGGGGCTTAGGCGTGTGTTTCTGTGGTACTTTCACTACACTTCCTGGATTGTGTTGTGCACATGTTAGACATGCCTGTGTAAATCTAGTAGCAACTGTTGTGAAACCAGGGGTGATCCATTGTCTCTCTACTAAAGCACACATGGCATTTTTGAACAAATGCGTTGGGCCATGAGCCACCTGAGCCATCATCGGGTACAAGGCCCTCGGTAGGCAGACTTTCTGACCCACCATCCACAAACCTTCATGCTCCTGAACTCCAGCTTTCGAACATACCTTCTTCTCTTCCCCGGTTGTCTGCCGAGTCAGAGACTGTAAGATATTGAGATCTAATTGCTGACAATTAGTGCTTAACATGATCAGTGGGGGTACCCCAGAGGCCTGGTCGTACCTCGGCATTCGTGCGGCTTCCATGGCTGCCTTGTCCGCCTTCTCGTTGCCTCTTGCTTCGTTGGTAGAGAGTTTTGTGTGTGCTCTTACCTTAACTATGGCAACTTCCTTCAGGAGCAGAAGTGCCTCCAGCAGTTGTTTGATAAGGTTCCCATGTTTTACAGGGGTACCTGCTGATGTAAGAAAGTCTCTCGCCCTCCATATGGGACCATAGTCATGGGCTATACCGAAAGCATAGCTTGAATCTGTGTAGATGTTACAGTGTTTACCTGCCACCCTTTAAGCGCTTCAATGAATGCCGTCAACTCCGCCTCTTGTGCCGACATGTGAGGAGGGAGTGGTTCTGCTTTTACTACCTCATGCTGTGTGACCACTGCCTATCCAGTATAGAACTGTCCATCTTCACCGATGCTTCTTGAACCATCTACAAAAAGCTCAATCTCAGGATTAGTGAGAGGTACATCAGAAACATGTGATAACCCTGCAGTCTCTTGAGCCATAAGGGCTATACAGTCATGCTCATGGTATGCATCAAACAATTCATCTTCTGACAGATTTTGCAAAAACAGTGGTTTTCCTTGCCCATCCCCACCTTCTCCCCCTTTTGAATCTGATACATTGATTGGAATAAGGGTAGCTGGATTCAAAGTCATACACCGTTTCAAAGTGACATTGGGAGGCATTAGGAGGGCACACTGAAGCTTAAGATGTCTGGTTACAGCAATGTGCTTGGGTTGGACCTGGCTGAGGATGCTGTGCAGGTCATGTAGAGTGTAGACAGTGATTTGATAGTCCAGTACAATCTCCGAGGCCTTGTCTAGTAAGAGTGAAACAGCTGCCACTGCACGGACACATGATGGAGCTCCTCGTGCAACAGGATCTAAACGAGCAGGGTAGTAGGCCACAGGCCTGTTGTGTTGGCCATGTTTTTGGGCTTGGACCCCTGTAGCTTGTCCCATCATTTCAGTAGAGCAGAAACAGTTTTGCGTAGTCTGGGGTGCCAAGTGCTGGAGCAGAGACAATTGCAAGTTTGAGTGAGTAGAAACTGTCTAGTGCTTCCTGTTGGAGCTGGAAGGGTTGTGTGGGCAGACAATCATAGAGAGGCTGCATGAGAATGGATAAAGAGCGAATCCAAGGCCTACAATATGATGCTAGCCCCAAGAAGGTGCGTAGGTGTTGAACCCCTGCAGGTGGTTGTAGCTGTTCAATTGCCTTCTTCCTATCCTCTGTCAAGTGGCGTGCTCCTTGTAATATGCCATGTCCCAAAAATACAACTTTTAGTTGACAAAATTGTAGTTTGTCTCTGGACGCCTTGCACCCTTTGGAAAAGAGGTGTTAAAGCAGTGAGATTGTAGCTTCGCAGCATACATCTCTGTTGGGGGCACAAAGGAGGAGATCATCAACATACTGGAGCAGAACTACCTCAGCATGTGTGATGATCCAGTCCTGCAAAACAAGTTGCAATGCAGCAGTATACAAGGTTGGAGAGTTGTGCGCCCCCTGTGGCAGCACGAGCCACGTATACTGCTTCCCCATGAACGTGAAAGCAAACAGGTATTGACAGTCCGGATGTAAAGGCACAGAGAAATAAGCATTTGCTAGATCAATACACGTGAAGTAAGCAGCTGTGGTTGGAATTTGTGGCATGATTGTGTGGGGGTTGGGTACTACAGGTGTTAGCAGTTCAGTTAAAGCATTTATGGCTCTGAGGTCACGCACCATTCTGTAGGAAACTGGCTCTCCCTTCTTGCCCTTTTTCTTCACTGGAAACAGGGGAGTGTTCGCTACAGACTTTGTTGGTGCTATAGCCCCAGAGGCAATGAGAGCTGTGATGTTCTTCCCTATAGCATCTTCCTGTGCTGCACTTAAAGGGTACTGCTTGATTTGCGGTGGTCTTGCACCAGGCTTTAAATGAATCATTACAGGAGGCACTGGCATATGTCCGATATCAGTTTTGGACTTTGCCCACAGTGCGTCTGGAACCTGTGTGAGTGACTCATGTGTCTCCAGAGGGGAGGGGGTGTCAGTTATGTGCAGAGCTGCGAGTATTCTGCACAGAGCACACTCTGAAATTCCTGTTGTCAACTTCACAGTACCGTCTGGTTCGTACACAATATGTGCCTGCAGCGCTTGGAGGACGTCAGAACCTAGCAAATTGACAGGTGATTTGTCACTTATTAGTAATCTGGTCATACACGTGTGGTCAACTAGTTTGAGGGGCAACGGTTTTGTCAATTTACATTCTTGAATCAGTCCCTCAAAGCCTTGAGTGTAAATGGTGTCATCTGATATGTCTGATGATCTGACATGTTCCTGGCAGATAACTGTTTTGGCTGCCCCCGTATCCACCAGGAAAGGAATTTTTCTACTACCTGGAAGATGTACTGAGACTACCCCTTGTGAGCTTGGATGTGAAGGTGCTGAAAGGGGATAGATGGCTACGGGGTTGCCTGCTTCCTATTGCGAGTTTTGAGTCAGATTGTCAGTCCTGGTCTGGTTGTCACTTGTGGGGTCTTTCCTAAGCAGTCTGCAGTCACGGCGAATGTGGCCCATCTTCCCACAGTTGTAGCACTCTATCTGTCGGCGGTCCCTTCTGACTGAGTAATTTCTACATCCTGCCTGACCGTCATTGGAAACATAGTGTATTGGTACTGGCTTCGTCTTCTGATCTAATTCTACCCCTTTTGCCACCCGTACTATTTCTTCTATTGCACATGTTCTCCAGTCGGGTTTTGCTGCCTGAACCCTTTGTCTGAGCTGGGGTCTAAGTCCTGCCATGAAAGCCCCATGGAAAAATTTCCTTCCTACTTCTCCCATGTCTTCATAAGCTAAATCTGCATGTCTCAGCTTCAAGTTCCTCCAAAAGTGTTCTACTGTATCCTGAGGACCCTGTACTACATCTAGGAGGGAGATTGTGGATTCCCCTACTTTCTCCTGACACCATGCATGCAGACCTTTTAAGAAATGCATTCCTGACTCCATGGTCCTAGCATAGGTTCCCAGCCTCCACTCAGAGCTATATGATCTCCCCACTCTGATTATTGCCTCCAAAACTGACTCCATTCTTGCATCCCCAATTTTTCCCCTTAAGATAGACTCTAAATCTGCCCAAGTACATGTGTAGGTATTATTTAATCCTACCATCCACCTGTAAAAGGCCATTGGCAAGTCAAATGGGTCTGGAGCATCTTTCACTAACGTCATATGGTCTTTTGGGCCCCATGGTTTATAGTGGGAAATCGTAGTTACAGTCGGGCATCTGGTAGTGGATGTCGCATTGTTTGATGTCGCAGCTACAGAGCAAGTTTGGTCCATAGTCTCTAAAGCTGTTTGGTCGTCATCTAGCCCTATTAAGCTATTTTCTGATTTTATTGTGGTGTTGTACCCAGGGTCCTGTACTTGAGACTGAGCATGTATAACTGGATACAACCCTGTACCCACATGGGGTCTTGGTCTCCCGCAGGCAGAACATTGTTCACGCCAATCGGGGTTTTGCTGTCCACACACACACACACATACCCACCCTTCTGGTCCTTTGAGCACAGGAGCCATAAGATGGGGGTGATATGGTGGAGGCACCTTTTCCTTCCTTACATACATAATTCCTTTCTTTGTTTCTTCTTTACTCCAACAACATTCCTTTTTCATTTCTCTTGCTACTTCTGCCCAAGCCCTTGCTTGTGGAACCAACTTATTGTCAGTGATCCACCCCATACTCATTGCTAGAGCCGCCTCCCAGAGGGAAGACTCTAGCGGCTCACTCTTCATCCCTAAGCCTCTCAATAACTTCCTTGAATCCTTCACTGCAAACTTTCCTTTCCGTTTCTCCACTATCTCCTGTGCTGTGTAACCCTCTTGGTGCTCTGAACTTTGCATATTACCCATTTCTGCCTGTGCTCTTTCTACTCTGTCACTCTCTCTCTCTCTCTGTCTCTGGTTGATGTCTATCTTACTCTGCGCTCCCGGTGTTACTGCGTGCCCAATTTCCCTCTCGTCCTTTCTGCGATCCCTCAACCGGATTATGAACAAGCAAGGTGAAGGACGTTTATCTTTTATCTTATATCCCCCTTTACTATATACTGCACCCTTCTAAACCTCTGACGACTGGGCTTCGGTCTCACTCTGGGGGTCTATTAATGAAGTGCTTTGGCCGTGTGACCACTCTTCCTGTAGTGTCACAGCACTTTGCCCTAAAGGCCCGTCACTAGGGAATGGCACGTTCTCAGAATTGAGTCTAGCGTACTTAGCAAATCTATATATCAACCAGAGAGCAAACCCCACTAACCACAGGCAGGCTAAAATGACCCAAAGCTGCTCAAAATCTTCTAGCACCATGAAAATAACACAAACACAAAATAAGACTGGAGATAGACAGACTTACACCATAAAACAAAAGCACAGTTCCTTTCAGTCAATGCACGCACTTTTGCAAACCTTTCACCCAATCACTTCACTTGCAGCTTCCCCAAATATTGGCTAGACTGCCGCAAATCATACACTTTTAGCACAATATTATGGGTTCAGCTTATCTCTTCCTTACAGATGTATTTCTATGTGTTTTTCACTTTGCTAATGTGCCTCTCTCATATGACCAATCGAGCAAAGGTCACTCTTTTACTTCCTTATCTAAGTGGACTCCCTTATAACATTCAGGATTCTTGTAAAGAAATCCTTATCACACACACAGTTAGTTAACTCATTCAGTGCATGCAGGGAGTCTCATGTCTCAATCATTCTCTTGCAGACACAGTTATTCAGTGCACACTACAACAGATAACATATAACAGAAATTACAAATAATCAATCAATCTGATATGCTGTCTATGGTTCTTTGTCAAACAATATGAGCTGGTAATCTAGAAAGTTACGTCTATAACGTACCCAAGGTCCGGTGTGCAAGCTGTAGGGCCGAGGGAGACACAGAGTCTGTGTGTTTTCCTCGGTCCGCAGTGCGATTGTCGGGTCTCGTATACTGGTTGTGTCCTCTGTTGAACCAGCCCCAACGCAGGGATGCCAAAATTGTCAGGTTTAGGCCTAAACAGGCCTTTTAGGATATCAGATGATTGCCTGATTGGATGAAGCTTCGATCGAGGCAGGATGGTGAGATGAAATGACACAGGAGACGAGCGTCTTGTTCTGATGCCAAGGTCATCTGGCTTTAATCAATCCCCCAGCCAGCTTATAGTGATGGCTGGACTGGGCGTACACATACATTAGGTAATGGTGTTTTCCAGGACATATTAGCGAATCATTTATTACAGTAAATACATTTTGTCACGTACCATAGTCCATGTCAATTTGACCAACTCATTATCAAACTAAGGAATTCACTAATCATCAGGTGTTCCTTTGATGGACCCCCAAACTGTCATCATCAGCAGTTATAACTTTATTACTTTACAGATTGATTGCATGTTTAATCGTCATTCACCTATACTCATTATTTGCTGTTCCCATCATTAGGGTGATATTATTCCAATTATCTCATAGTCAACAAGAATATGTCTCGTTGGCTAACCTTTGGTAAATGTCGTGTCATGTTGCTAGTTCAGTCAACAAATAATGTCTTAGTGGAATATAGAGAAGTGATTTCTTAAAGGGATTATTGTATTAGAATATATAAAAGGGTATCAGAATATAGAAGGGTCTCCTGAATTCCCTATCAATATACTGAAGCATTCTAAATGGGGGACATCAGAAACTGGAGCAGCATTTACAGGGCCCAACATACACTGGAGCATCATCCATGGGGCCCATCATATACCGGAGCATTCTAAATGGGGGACATTAGACACTGGAGCAGCATTTACGGGGCTCATTATACCCTGGAGCATTATAAATGGGTTCCATTATATATGGAGCATTATATTGGCCCATCATACACTGGAGCATCATCCATGGGGCCCATCATATACTGTATGGAGCTTTATATGCGACTCATTATACTGTATGGAGCAATATGTGGGGCTCATTCTACTCTATGGGGACCGTCCTATACTGTATGGCACATTATATGGGGACCATGATATTCTGGAGCATTATGTGGAGCTCATCATATACTATATGGAACATAATACGGGGCCAATTATTCTGTATGGAGCAATATATGGGGCTCATTATTCTGTATGGCGCACTATGTGGTGGCCATTATACTGTATGGAGGACTATGCTGTTGTAAATGTGTTAGAAATGAATTCTGAGCAGAAGCTCCCTCTGGTGGTTACAAACAGTACTGAACCATTCAATGAGGATTGGCAATCAGGAATCACGGACTGGCTGGATATAAGGGAGGTTCCCTCCCATCATGGTTGCCGGTGATCAATTGTTCTTGTCTCAATGTTGTTTCCTGGTTCACTTGGAAGCTTGCTGAGTCTTGCCTCTTCTCCTGCTCTCAGATAAGATATTTTCTGTTTTTTGTTTTTGTGCTTACCATTTGCATATTTCTCTGCATTTCTGTGAGGTTACCAGGTTTCCCCCCTCGGGGGTTTGGGCTCCTCTCAGTTCCTCTGGAGCCACTGTTGTTTGTTCATTTGCCTTTTCCGTTTTTTTCAGTGGCTGCGGCTTAGTTTTGTTACACCAGAGAACTAATTTAGGTGGTAGAGGTCGTGTGGTCTCAGGTGTTTTTGCAATTAGTAGCGTTGGTATTTTTTAGGGGTTTTTTTGGATTGCAGTGAGTATCCTTCCTATCCTTTTCTGTCTGGGCAGATTGGGCCCCAATGTTTGCTCATACTATTTTCTGTCTGTGTCTGTATTTCCTCTTGTCTAACCGCCATTACATGTTTGGGGCTTCCTATGTTCTTTGGGGATCTGCTCCGGGGCAGATAGCTTTCCTCTTTCTATCTTTGGGTGTAGTTAACCTCTCAGGCTGTGATGAGGCGTCTAGGACCATCGTAGGAACGCTCCACGGCTGCCTTTAGTTGTGGTGGTTAGTCAGGGTAGTGCAATCCAGTAGATTCCAACCTCTCTGGTGTATTGCCGCTTTTGCCTGCTCTCCTCAGCTGCCAAATTATAACAGTATCACCGGCCAAGCTGAAAATTATATGGTACTCACAGAAGGGGAAAATAGTAAAAAGGAAAAAAAAAAAGGGGAGTTGTCAGAATTTTTTTTTTCTCTGTTTGTTGCATTTTTTCCCTCTTTTTCTCTGGGTGCTGAGGAGGAATTTTTTTTTTCTCTCAATGGAGTTTGCACAGTTGTCTGGCCGTGTGGATCAGCTTGCCACTGAAGTTCGGAGTATTGCTACCTATCTTGTAGGGTTGCCGGTTGTGGAACCTAGGATCCCCATGCCAGATTTATTTTTGGGGGATCAAGCTAAATTTCTGAATTTCAAAAATAACTGTAAGTTGTTTTTTGCCTTAAAACCTAAGTCCTCAGGGAACGGAGCACAGCAGGTTCAAATTGTCATCTCTCTCCTGCGTGGCGATCCTCAGGATTGGGCTTTTTCCCTGACACCTGGGGACCCTGTTTTGAGTAATGTTGATGCATTTTTTCTGACTCTGGGGTTATTGTACGATGAACCTAATGTCACTGATCAAGCTGAAAAAACCTTGTTGGCATTAAATCAGGGCCTTGAGGACGCTAAGTTGTACTGTCAGAAATTCCGAAAGTGGGCAGTCCTGACCAAATGGAATAATGATGCTTTGGCAGCCCTTTTTTGGAAGGGGCTGTCAGAGAATGTAAAAGATGTTATGGTGGGTTTCCCTGCTCCCTCTGGTCTCAATGATTCTATGTCATTAGCGATTCAAATTGACAGACGTTTGCGTGAGTGTAGAGGTATGCGTGGAATAGTGTTGCCTTGTGAACCAGCTTCTGAACCCATGCAGTGTGATAGAGTGGCTTCTGGGGCACAACGTCATGAGTTTCGAAAACGCAATGGGTTATGTTTCTACTGTGGTGATGCCTCTCATGCTATTTCAGTCTGCCCTAAGCGGGGAAGACGTTTTGCACGCTCAGTTGTCTTGGGGTAGTGTTCAGACTAAATTTCTGTTGACTGTTACCCTGATTTGCTCCCTGTCCACATTTTCTGCTCAGGCTTTTGTTGATTCGGGAGCAGCTATTAACCTGATGGATTTTGATTTTGCTAAACGTTGTGGGTTTCCCTTGATACCCCTACGGTAGTCTATTCCCTACTGGAGATTGATTCTACCCCTTTGGCTGAGAATAAACCCCAGTTCTCTACTCAGGTGATAATGAGGGTTGAACCTGATCATCAGGAGAGTTGCAAATTTTTGGTGCTGTATAATCTGCATGACATTATTGTACTAGGTTTCCCTTGGTTACAGACTCATAATCCTGTTTTGGATTGGAAATCTTTGTCTGTAACCAGTTGGGGCTGCCAACGTGTTAATGCCAACACTCCTGTTTTTTCTGCCTCTCCCCAGGCTCAAGATGTTCCTGACTTTTTGACTGATTTTTCTGATGTGTTTAGCGAAAGTAAATCTGCATCCTTGCCCCCCATAGGAGCTATGACTGCGCTATTGAATTAGTGCCTGGTAGTAAATTCCCTAAAGGTCGCCTTTTTAACTTGTCTGTACCTGAACATGATGCTGTGCGGTCTTATATCAAGGAGTCATTGGAGAAGGGTCATATCAGACCATCCTCTTCACCCTTGGGTGCCGTTTTTTTCTTTGTGGCCAAAAAGGATGGTTCATTGAGGCCGTGTATTGATTATTGTCTCTTGAACAATATCACTGTGAAATATCAATATATATCCGTTACCCTTGATTTCTGACCTGTTTTCCAGGGTGAAAAGTGCTAGTTGGTTTACCAAGCTTGACCTCAGGGGGCGTATAACCTTATTCGCATTAAGCACGGGGATGAATGGAAGACAGCGTTTAATACCCCAGAGGGGCATTTTGAGTACCTAGTGATGCCCTTTGGGCTCACTAATGCTCCTTCCGTCTTCCAGTCCTTCATGAATGACATTTTCAGGGATTTTGTGGATAAATTTCTGATTGTTTATTTGGATGATATCTTGATTTTTTCCAGTGACTGGGACTCTCATGTGAAACATGTTCGGACTGTGTTCCAGATTTTGAGAGAGAATGCTCTGTATGTGAAGGGATCAAAGTGTCTTTTTGGCGTACAGAGGATCTCATTTCTGGGTTTCATTTTGTCCCCATCTGTTATTGAAATGAACCCGGTCAAGGTTCAGGCCATCTGTGATTGGGTCCAACCTACTTCATTAAAGGCTCTTCAGAGATTCTTGGGTTTTGCAAATTTTTATCGTAAATTTATTGGTAGTTTCTCTGTAAGTGTTAAACCATTGACTGATTTGACCAAAAAGGGTTCTGATATGGTGAATTGGCCTCCTGAGGCAGTCTCTGCGTTTCAGGAACTTAAGCAGAGATTCACTTCTGCTCCTGTTCTACGGCAGCCTGATGTTTCTCTGCCATATCAGCTGGAGGTTGATGCCTCTGAAATTGGGGCAGGTGCCGTTTTGTCCCAAAGAGATCCTGAGACCTCTAAAAGTAACCCTTGTGCCTTTTTCTCTCGAAAATTTTCTCCAACTGAACGTAATTATGACGTGGGTAATCGGGAGTTATTGGCCATGAAGTGGGCTTTTGAAGAGTGGAGACATTGGCTGGAGGGAGCCAAACATCAGGTGGTGGTCCTCACGGACCATAAGAATCTGGTTTATCTGGAATCTGCCAAGCGACTTAATCCTAGACAGGCCAGGAGGGCCTTGTTTTTCACACGTTTTAATTTTGTGGTTTCCTTTCTTCCTGGCACTAAGAATGTTAAGGCGGATGCCCTCTCGAGGAGTTTCCTTGCGGACTCTCCTGAGTTATCTGATCCTGCTGTTATTTTGAAAGAGGGTGTAGTTCTTTCCGCCATCTCGCCCAATTTGAGACTGGCTCTGGAAGGGTGTCAGGAGGATAAAGCCGAGCGCTGCCCTATTGGGAAATTGTTTGTCCCAGACCTGTGGAAAAAGAGTGTGATGTCTGAGATTCATTGTTCCGCGTTGGCCGGTCATCCCGGAATTTTTAGTACCAGAGACTTGGTTAGTCGGTCCTTTTGGTGGCCTACTTTGTCTCGTGACGTCAGGGAATTTGTGCAGTCCTGCGGGACTTGCTCTCGCTCCAAGCCTTGCTCTCGCTCTAGTGGTTTGTTGATGTCATTGCCTGTGCCCAAGAGACCATGGACCCATATCTCTATGGATTTTATTTCAGACCTCTCTGTTTCTCAGAGAATGACCGTTATCTGGGTGATTTGTGATAGGTTTTCCAAAATGATACATCTTGTGCCATTACCTAAGTTGCCTTCCTCCTCCGAATTGGTGCCTTTGTTCCTTCAGCACGTGGTTCGGTTACACGGCATTCCTGAGAACATTGTGACTGACAGAGGAGTCCAGTTTGTTTCCAGATTTTGGAGGACTTTTTGTTCTAAACTTGGTGTTCAATTGTCTTTCTCCTCGGCTTTTCATCCTCAGACCAATGGACAAACTGAGAGAACAAACCAAACATTGGAGACTTATCTGAGATGCTTTGTGTCTGCTGATCAAGATGACTGGGTCTCTTTTTTGCCTTTGGCTGAGTTTGCTCTTAATAATAGGGCTAGCTCTGCCACTTTGATGTCTCCATTTTTCTGCAATTTTGGGTTTCACCCTCGATTTTCTTCGGGACAGACGGAGGCTTCTGTCTGTCCGGGTGTTGACTCTGTTGTGGAGCGTATGCAGCAGATTTGGGACCAGGTAGTGGAGAGGTTGTCCCTTTCTCAGGAGAGGGCCCAGCGGTTTGCCAACCGGCATAGGACTGATGGTCCTCGGTTTGAAGTGGGGGACTTGGTCTGGTTGTCCTCAAGAAATATCCCTATGAGAGTTGCATCTCCTAAGTTTAAGCCTAGGTTCATTGAACCTTATAAGATCATGGAGATTCTTAATCCTGTTTCCTTTCGTTTACTTCTTCCAGGGACATTTAAGATCCATAACGTGTTCCACAAGTCCTTATTGAAGAGGTTTGTTGAGCCAGTGGTTCCTATGGCTGCGCCTCCTGATCCTGTTTTGGTTGAGGGCAATCTGGAGTATGTGGTGGAGAAAATATTGGATTCTCGTTTTTCTAGACGGAAACTCCAGTATTTGACTAAGAGGAGAGGTTATGGTCAGGAGGACAATTCTTGGATGTTTGCTTCGGACATCCATGCTAGGAGACTGATCCGTGCGTATCACAGAGCTCATCCTGACCGACCTGGTTGCACAAATGAGGGTTCGGTGACCCCTCCTCAAGGTGGGGGTACTGTTGTGAATGTGTTAGAAATGAATTCTGAGCAGAAGCTCCCTCTGGTGGTTACAAACAGTACTGAACCATTCAATGAGGATTGGCAATCAGGAATCACGGACTGGCAGGATATAAGTGAGGTTCCCTCCCATCATGGTTGCCGGTGATCAATTGTTCTTGTCTCAACGTTGTTTCCTGGTTCACTTGGAAGCTTGCTGAGTCTTGCCTCTTCTCCTGCTCTCAGATAAGATATTTTCTGTTTTTTGTTTTTGTGCTTACAATTTGCATATTTCTCTGCATTTCTTTGAGGTTAGCCAGGTTTCCCCCCCTCGGGGGGTTTGGGCTCCTCTCAGTTCCTCTGGAGCCACTGTTTGTTCATTTTCCTTTTCCGTTTTTTTCAGTGGCTGCGGCTTAGTTTTGTTACACCAGAGAACTAATTTAGGTTGTAGAGGTCGTGTGATCTCAGTTGTTTTTGCAATTAGTAGCGTTGGTATTTTTTAGGGTTTTTTTTGGATTGCAGTGAGTATCCTTCCTATCCTTTTCTGTCTGGGCAGATTGGGCCCCAACGTTTGCTCATACTATTTTCTATCTGTGTCTGTATTTCCTCTTGTCTAACCGCCATTACATGTTTGGGGGCTTCCTATGTTCTTTGGGGATCTGCTCCGGGGCAGATAGCTTTCCTCTTTCTATCTTTGGGTGTAGTTAACCTCTCAGGCTGTGACGAGGCATCTAGGACCATCGTAGGAACGCTCCACGGCTGCCTTTAGTTGTGGTGGTTAGTCAGGGTACTGCAATCCAGTAGATTCCAACCTCTCTGGTGTATTGCCGTTTTTGCCTGCTCTCCTCAGCTGCCAAATCATAACACTATGCTGTCCGGTTTTTGAGCTATTGTAGAATTTACAATAGATATCAGTTTTGTAATGTAAGAAGTGAAGTATTTGTCATTGTACTATACCTATATTTCTGTGCCATATCGGAGCATCATGAATTGTGGTATGTGTTAAAGCAGCCCACTGAGACTCTTTCGCCCGGGGCACATGAAAACCTGTAGCCAGCCCTGCCCCCCCACAACTTTAGCCAAATAACCCCCAGTTTTCAATGCGTTACTATTATTATAAAGTAAATGAAGGTTGCCAAGCTTAAGTAATAAGAATTGATGTCGTTGGCATTGAAATGGGCACTGTAGGTGTGTTTACTGTCCTCCACTCCCTGACAACTTTGTTTCCCCATTGACTTGCAATGGGTTTTGTGTTTCAGTCGGACCTCCGACTTTTACCGATAGTCGGCCGATTTCGTTCGACTCGACTTTTGAGAAAGTTGGGTTTCATGAAACCCGACTCGACCATCCCGGAGGCAAAGTCGTTCATCTCTATTCTAGACCTGAATCGTTTAAAACAGAAACGAAAAAAACTCTATCTAGGTTGCAATCCAGGGGATATCCTAATTGGAGCTTACAAAGGGCAAAAAAAATTGTTGAAAAAATGGACAGGAAAGTACTTTTAAGATCTAACAAAAATAAAGGTGCACAATATTCAGGAAGACAATGTGGTAATATAGTTTTCTCTACAGAATTCTCTCCACAGTATCACACCATTACAAATATTATTAAGAAATATGTGCCATTATTATACAAGGATAAAAATCTCTGCAATGTCCTTCAGAATAACATAGTTCAATATATAGCCAAGCGGGCTCCTACTTTGGTGGATAAATTATCCCCTAGTACGGTAACCAGTAATACTTTCTCACAAAATTCTACATGGCTCTCATGTAGGGGATTTTTTAAATGTGGCCATAGTTGCTGCATCTCTTGATCTTATGCACTTAAAAGTAAGTCTTTCATATTGGTGCAAACTGGAGATTCTTATCCTATTCATAGTTTTGTAAACTGCAATACTCCTGGTGTCATATATTTAATCCAGTGCATGGAATGTGAGGTGCAGTATGTAGGTTGCACTATTACTCCCTTAAAGAAACGCATTAGGGTGAGTTTCCACGGTCAGGAAACGCTGCGTGTTTGGCGCTGTGCGCTGGCGCAGCGCCAAACACGCAGCGTCCAGATGTTACAGCATAGTGGAGGGGATTTCAAGAAATCCCGTCTCCACTATGCGTAACAATACGCAGGTGGCAAACCTGCGTAAACGGACATGCGGCGCGTCTTTTCAGACCGCAGCATGTCCTCGCGTATTGCGGCGACGGTGCGTCGCCGCAACCGAATTAACACAGGGCTATGTAGCCCTGCGCTCTTTCCGGAGGTGTTCCGGAGGTGTCCTGAACACCTCCGGAAAGAGCGCGCGTCATAAAGGGGGCGGGGCTTAGACGGAGCGGAATTTCCGCTCCGTCCAAAGCGCTATGGTTCCGGACCGTGGAACCATAGCCTAAGAAGACATCTATCTGAAACTACTAATCCTGATGCACTGAATGTCTCTGCTGTGTCCAAGCATTTCATTAATTGCCATAACCGAGACCTCACCCATTTCAGACTTATAGGCATAGAAAAAATAAGAAAATCAGTAAGAGGTGGAAATTTTCAGAGAAAAACCCTCAATCGGGAATCTTACTGGATATTTAAATTATGTACAAGAGTCCCAACAGGTCTGAACACCAGACAAGATTTGATCATGCAGTACAAGTAAAATAATATCGCCAAAATAATTGTTTTTGCTGTGTCAAGTATGTATTTGACTGTTTAGAAATAGGTGTGTATAGTCCTCTTATATATATTCTTTTAATGTATTTTCTTTTTTTTTGGCATTGCATGCAAAGTAAATAATTTTGAGAGTTTTTTTTTCTTTTTTGAGATGTGTTTTTTTTTTCTCTTTCTCTCTTTTTAACTTGTCTTCAACCAAGAGGTTGGGTGTAGATAATTAGATACATCAATTAATTATGCTAATGAGGGCACTGCCTACCACCCCCTCATTCCTGTCTGGAGACTTTTAAAAATGTGACATTTTGTCAGAATTTGTAATCCATGATTAAGACTCTTTTGAGTCTCATCCACTGGGGTATCCACTACCTGTAACATGCTCTTTTAACAAAAAGAAATAAAGGAATATTTTTTATAACTACCTTCCTGCCTGAGATCGCTAGAGATTACTATGTGTTTGGACTAATAAAGATTATTGCCTCTGCTAAAATGTCACCTAAGATTATCTCTACTGAGATTGCGCCAGTCGCACAACTGCTAGATAAAGATACTGTATTTTTTAATCCAATAGAAAATTATGATTTTTTTAAAGATCGCCTTGCTGACACAATCCAAATGGGAAGTAATGAACATTATTGCCCCTGCTAAATTGTCATGTAAGATTATCTGTACCCGGATTGTGCCAGTCGCAATACTGCTAGACAAATACTAGGTATTTTAAGCAATAGATGAGGAATATTATTTATCAATTATATTTTAAAATAGATGTTACTTTACTATATCAAGGAATTTTCTTTTGCAGTAAAAGAAAACAAATTATAGGCTGCTACACAGGAATATTATGTAGCTCCCAAAAATGGTTTTGCATATCTGTTACTACTACCTAATATTATTTCCCTCTACAGGTAGCTGATTTTTATATTTTGGCAGTGGATGAAAACCTCACTATTTCACCCTAATCCCACAGTATGTTCCTAATACTAACTATTATACAACACAGTGGAAAATAGCAGAGATCTGCATCATGTTCTTGCAATGATGAAAAACACCCAGTTGCCTGCCTTCCACCTCTTAAAAGAGCTTTTTGGAATAAATAACGCTCACTATAACCTCCTATCATCTCCCTACGCTCCTTTCATTCTCCCTATGCTGAAACTACGCTCTCCCTAAGCTGTTTCCCGCTGCAATGTGCTCAAGATGGCTCCAGCAGTCTTTAAATAGTCCCTATGATGATAGAAGGCAAGCCAATCACCGTAATGCCACACCAAAGATGGCACCGGCATTACGGTGATTGGCAAGCCAGCCCATCATGTTCATTGGCTGAAAATAAAGCGCCAAACAAGCTGGGCGGGTCACTCGAATATACCGAGGCGAATACCTAATTACTTGCTGAGTAACAATTAACCCGAATACCGTACTATCAGTGCGAGTAACGAATAGTGCCGAATGAATTAGCTCATCACTAGTAGTTACTTCTTAAAGGAAATCTGTCAGTAGGATAAGCCCTCCTAAGAGTAAGTATGTTGGTCATATAAAGTTGAATAAAATGATATCTTGATATCTGCAATCTGACGTTTTATTCCAGAGTAATGCACATTTTACTTAATATGTAAATGGGTTATAAAGATCTATCAGCCAGTGTAACGCTAATGCCGGCATCCGTGCATGTTCCCTCTGCCTCCTCCCTGAATGGATGCTGACATACTCACTGCCCAGGATTCTAGAAGGTGTCTGTGTTTCCTGAACAACTTCCTGGTCTCCTGGGCCCGCTCCGGCAGTACCTGAACCTGAAACCGCTCCAAAGGTACTTGAGCTTGAAACCGTTCTGGTGGTACCTGAGTCTTAAATCGCCCAGGCGGTATGTGAGCTTGAAACCTCTCTGTCAGTACGTGAACCGGCAGCCACTATGGCGGAAGCTGAACTAGTACCAGTATCAATTCTGTCAAGTGTTCCAGGATCTGCACTATCTGAACCAGCACCAGTGTCTGTCCTGTCAAGTGTCTCAGAATTTGCACTGTCTGAACCTGCACCAACGTGCATGCTGTCAAGTGTCCAAGATACGCACTGTCTGAACCTGCATCAGAATCCTGTCCTGCCTTGAACTCCAAGTCAGTGTCTGCGATCCTGACCCTTGGGGTCAGCTATTGCAGTGCCGGGGACTGCCCTTGGAGTGTTACCTGGCGGACCCCTGAATCTCAATCCTAACTTCACCATCAGGAGGTCTAGTGAAAACCAGGTGGCCGCTTAGTCACACCTGTCCAAAGGTGGTACATGATCCACATACATGACAGCAAGATATAGATCTGCCTGAGAATCTACCTGCAGAGATTATTTTAAATGAAAGGGTGCACTACCAGTGCTTACCAATGTGAGACATGTAATGACTGACAGTCTGCACTCTTGATCTACATGTTTCACACTGTTAATGCCCCCTTTCATATAAAATAAGCCCTGGAGGCAGATTCTCAGGCAGATCAGTGTCCTCCCATAGATCTTAACAATTCACTTACATATTAAGTAAAATCTGGATTACCGTATTTTTCGGACTATAAGACTCACCGGACCATAAGACGCACCCCAAATTTTCAGAAGGAAAATTGGGAAAAAAAATAATGTGTCAAATGGGGGTCCGTCTTACAGTCCGAATTTAGCTTACCACTGTGTGGGGTGGTTGGGCACTGTGGGGTGGCTGTGTTATGTGGGGTGGCTGTGTTATGTGGGGTGGCTGTGTTCTGTGGGGTGGCTGTGTTCTATGGGGTGGCTGTGTTCTGTGGGGTGGCTGTGTTCTGTGGGGTGGTTGTGTTATGTGGGGTGGCTGTGTATGTGGGGTGGCTGTGTTATGTGGGGTGGCTGTGTTCTGTGGGGTGGCCAGGGTGGCCATATACTCACAAATCCGGTGGTGGCGGCGGCGCTCCCAATGCAGCTTGGCTGCGATGCGGTGGTGGTGTCCGGGCAGCAGCGGGTCTCTGGGCTGCGTGGGGGGCTCCGCCGGCATCTCGTCCCAGCCGGAAAGCCCCCCGGAGCTGCGACGCGGTGCCGGTGCCTCCGGTGGCGGTCCCGATCCAAAGTGTGGTGCGGTGCGGTGGTGGTGTTCGGGCAGCAAGCGGGCCTCTGGGCTGCGTGTGGGGCTCCACCGGCATCTCGTCCCAGCCGGAAAGCCCCCCGGAGCTGCGACGCGGTGCCGGCATGAGGAATGGCCGCCTGGGGCCTCCGGCAAGATGGCCGCCGCATACTCTCGTTCAAATCTCGGCAACGAGATCTTGTCCTCGGGAAGAGATCTCGTTGCCGAGATTTGAACGAGAGTATGCGGCGGCCATCTTGCCAGAGGCCCCAGGCGGCCATTCCTCATGCCGGCACCGCGTCGCAGCTGCGGGGGGGCTTTCCGGCTGGGACGAGATGCCGGCGGAGCCCCACACGCAGCCCAGAGGCCCGCTTGCTGCCCGAACACCACCACCGCACCGCACCACACTTTGGATCGGGACCGCCACCGGAGGCACCGGCACCGCGTCGCAGCTGCGGGGGGGCTTTCCGGCTGGGACGAGATGCCGGCGGAGCCCCCCACGCAGCCCAGAGGCCCGTTGCTGCCCGGACACCACCACCGCATCGCAGCCAAGCTGCATTGGGAGTGCCGCCGCCACTGAACTTTCCGGTATGTTGCGACCATAAGATGCACCCCATTTTCCCCCAAAATTTTTGGGGAAAAAAGTGCGTCTTATGGTCCAAAAAATACGGTACTCTGTAATAACACATCAGATTGCAAGTATCAAGGTATCATTTTATTCAACTTTTTATGATCAACATGCCCACATAACTGGCTTAGGAGGCAAAAGTCGCCAACCCTCAAGAGATTCCAGGACAAAAAGGGCACTTTTTTACCCTGTCTGTAAAATTAATGTAGGGCGTTCGTGATTTGTTTGAAGTGAAAGAAACTTATAAAGATTATTTTGATTATAATTATCACCATTTTACAGTTCACAGTGAATGCAGCTAATTTCTTTATATCAATGAAAAAATATAGCATAAATGATAACTGTGGATCAGAAACTCTTGTACCCTTAGGCTATGTGCACACGTTGCGGAATTGCCATGGAAATTTCCGCGGCAATTCCGCACCTCCCTGCCGTGGGAAATCCGCATATTATAGGTATGCGTATTCCGCCTAAACACTAGCGTTTTGCAAGCGGAATTAGCTTGCAGAATGCTAGCGTTTTACAAGCGATCTGACAGGTTGGTCACACGAGTCAAACAAGTGTTTGAGAAGTGTGACCAACTTTTTACTATTGATGCCGCCTATGTCGCATCAATAGTAAAAAGATCTAATGTAAAAATAATAAAAAAAGTAATAAATAATGATATTCTCACCTTCCGGCGGCCCCCGCAGCCTTCCCGCCTCTCAGCGACGCTCCCGGCAAGTTCCGTTCCCAGGAGTCCTTTGCGGCAATCATCCCGATGACGTAGAATCTCGCGAGACCGCTACGTCATCTGGGTGATCACGCAATGCACTCCTGGGAACGCGATTGGCGGGGGCGTCGCTGAGAGGCGGGAAAGCTGCGGGGGACGCCGGAAGGTGAGAATATCATTATTTTTTATTTTAATTATTGTTTTTACATGGATATGGTACCCAGGGCCTGGAGGAGAGTCTCCTCTCCTCCAGACCCTGGGTACCATCCGCACATGAACCGCTTACTTTCCGCATGGTGGGCACAGCCACATGCAGAAAGTAAGCGGTTCAATGCATTCCTATGGCGGCGGAATCGCCGCGGTTCCGCAAAAAAGAATGAGCATGCTGCGGATTCTCCCGCGATGCGATTCCGCCGCGGAAAAACCCGCAGCATGTGCACAGCATTGCGGAATCTCATAGGCCTTAATGAGTTGTATTGTGTAAGCGGTTTTGCCGCGGTTTCGCGGCAAAACCGCTAAAAAAACGCAACGTGTGCACATAGCCTTATGCTGTTTTGTACCTTATGCACCAATAATCATTTTATTTGCAGTTTTAAAATGTTACATGTTTAATGGTTTTGCTTGCTTTTTACTTACTGCAATGTATTTATTTTACAATAAGCATTTCTTACCATATGATATGAGGATACTATGGATTTCACATGTGACAATCAATAAAATGCAATTAACATTTTTTAGAAGAATTGTTCTTTATATTCAGTGTTCTGTTGGTGTTATTATGGGGCTCACATTGTCCATTTTGCATCCGCTTGCATTTAAAAACATGTTCTAATATTTCATTGATTTGGCTAATATCCAGAAAAGAATTATAAATAAATTGTTAGCACTAAATCTTTTTAATAGCCTCTATCCCCACGCAACATATGACATTAGGAATGAGTAGGTTAAATGCAGCTCATGTTAAACGCAGCAGATATTATTTTTGGCTGCAGGTGGCTCAGCACTTATTAATTATAAAAAAAGCAAATCACTGCCGAGATACCAAGGGGGTAGGGGGCTATGAATGCTTTCTATATTAATGATGCTTTATAAAGGACTTTAAATTGAGCATATGCACTGTCCTAGGTGACTGATTATTTAATTGCTTCTTATGTGGGGTCCTGTTCAGTCATTTACAGCTGACATTAAATTTTGATTAACACACTTCTGTATTAAATTATAGCAAAAGATATAGCATGCCTGTGCCAAGCTTAATATCTATGTAATATTTTGTTGCTCTGTACTAAACATTTTATAACATCTGGTATATTTGGGGGTAAAAGTATTAGTAGTTGATTTTTCATCATTGAACATATTTTATTATCTAATTAGGCACAGAATTTTGAGTGTCGGACATTTTTTAATAAATCTTAATAGAGCCACTTTTTTTAAACAAAGCTCTAGACTCCATATCCAAGATATAAGATTATCTCGGCTTGCAGTCACCATTAGGTTATGCTCACGTGACCACATTTTTTCTCATTTAAGAGAATTGGTCCAATTGTAGACATCACACTCTAGTCAAACTATGATCAGAGTTTGATCAGAGTATAATACGATTTTCTCGGAAGAGAAGAAAGTGGAACTCACTTCTTGAGTTGCTGTCAAATTTTTGCATAATTTCAAGTTGGCCAAAACATTTGCAACATTTGGTGTTTTTACACCTGACTCAGCCATATCCACGAAGTGGGTGGAGCTTGGGTTGGACAGCAGGTGTCAACAAATACATCATAATTGACACTACAAATGTGGAGTCAGTTACAACAGAAATGTATGCCAGCCCATGACTGGAGTAAAATTTCTGGCAGAAGCGCACAGTTGTTGAAAGATGAGCCAAATTCATGGAGAGGTGCATGCATTTTAATTAGTGGTGAGCGAGTACTGTAATATTCGTAATCGCTATACTCGTAACGAGCACTTTGCAAAAATTGCGTATTCATTCCGAATAGCGAGTACAATGCAAGTCAATGGGAAATGTAAATAATTTTCTGCTGGACCCTACAAAGGGGTCTGGGGGCCTGAGGAAAAGGCTGAAATGGATGGGAAAGTGGTGAAACAGATTGGGAAGAGCCTGGAGAAGATGCCTGCATGCGTTTCTGACTCACATATGGTTTCTTGGAATAAGTTTGTTGCGGTATTATGCCACTTTTACAGATACAGAAGAACAACTACCAAACCTAGATTTCTATTGAATATGTATCCCCTATCTCAGTCACAATGTGGGACAACCTGTCATAAGGGCCTCCCTTGACAAATATTAGTTTGTTAGGACCACTCTACATTCAAGATTTGTCCACTGCACAATGTGCATAGGGTTTGCAAAAATTAGCTCTATGGGTTGAGTCATGGTTGATGCAGGAAGCCATCATCCCATAGGCCTCCAAGCACAAATAGTAGCTAGGCTGGAGTAGGAATACTGTCCTGGTTTGTCCACTGCACAATGTGCATAAGGTTTGTAAAAATTAGCTCTATGGGTTGAGTCATGGTTGACAAAGGAAGGAAACGAGTTTTTATGGGAAGGGGTTAACATTAACAGCAGTAGCATGAATCAGGATTTTTGATGAATTTAGGTTGGATTGATGTCATCTGGAGGGATTTCAAACTGTGGAGTTATCCAGTCCTTGTTGAATTTAATCAGAAAGTCTGTCTGCATTTTCTGTGGAGAGGCGTGATGATTGACCCAGCGGAACTGAAAACACGCTCTGACACCACACTAGCAGTCGGGCAGGCCAGCACCTCCAAGGCGTATAATGAGAGGTCGAGCCAAGTGTTCGGCTTGGACACCCAATGATTAAAGGGAACTGAAGCATCAGAAAGGATGCACGTATGGTCACTTAAGTACCCCTTGCATTGTTACAGGCACAGATAGCCCTTGCGGCTGTGCTGGTTTATTCAAAATTGCCCAATTTGCGCACATTTTTCCCATATCTATGTTGGACCTGGAGTTTGTTTCTCTCCCCATTACCCCTGGTGTTGAAAACAGCCCCTACCTCTGCCACCAGCATTGTTTCAGGGTGATGTTTTCAGCAACTGATCTACAATGGCCTTCTTGAATGATTCCATTGTAAAACTATTTGGTGATTTCAAAAGGAGAGAAGGAAATTTCTCCTTGTACCATGGATCGAGAAAGGTGGCCAACCAGTATTGGTTGTTGGACAAAATGTGTATCATGCAAGGGTCTTGCCACAGACACTTACACATGAACTATGCTATGTGAGCCAAACTGCAAAAAAGCAAGTGTTCTGTGACCCCAACAGTAGGAACAGTACTCATCCTCTCCTCACGCTGACTCGCCTCCTCCTCCTCCTCCATCTTCTCTCCAGCATATTCAGGCTGCACAGGCATAAAAATTGAGTTAGGTGTCCCCTCTATAGCATTAGAAATCCCCTTGGTAGCACAGAAAAACAAGTCCTCTCCCTCCTCATCATCCTCATCTTCCTCCTCATCACCTAATGTTGCCTCAGAATATTGGCTGGGCTGGGTAGTAACACCAATTGTGAAATCTGTCTCCATACCAACATGCTGGGCACTCAAAGATTCCTCTTTGAGATTATGCACTTATTGTTTCAAGAGACACAGCAGCGGGATGATTACACTGATAATAGCCTGATCACCGCTCACGAGGTTGGTGCAGTACTCAAAGTTCTCAAGAGTCTCTACAAATCTGTAGAATGTAAGCCCGAAAGGGCAGGGTCCTCTCCCCTCTGTATCAGTCTGTCATTGTTAGTTTGTTTACTGTAAGTGATACCTGTAATTTGTATGTAACCCCTTCTCATGTACAGCACCATGGAATCAATGGTGCTATAGAAATAAACAATAATAATAATAATAATAATGTTAGCGATCCACACCCACTCGTTAGTTGTTATGTGTGATGGCTGACTATCAGTCTGACGGGCATGTTAAAGCTGGTATTCGGCTACTGCCCTCTGCTGCTCACTAATCCTCGCCAACATATGATAGGTAGACTTCCACTATGTGGACGTCAGGGTGTGACCACAAAATCAACGGGGAAAGTGGTCTGGTGCATGCTTGGTAGCAGGCAGTAGGAAATGTTTGGACTACTGCTTTGTGTAGGACACTAACCACCTTTTTCAGTGGACTAATGTGGACAGCAGAAGGCAGGCTGTGACCACAAAAATAGCGGGGAAAATGACCTGGTGTGTGCTTGGTAGCAGGCTGTAGGAAATGTTGGGACTACTGCTTTGCTTAGGACACTAACTGCCTTTTTCAGTGGACTAATGTGGACAGCAGAAGGCAAGCTGTGACCACAAAAACAGCTGGGAAAATGGCCTGGTGTGTGCTTGGCATCAGACAGTTGGAAATGTTTGGACTACTGTTTTACTTAGGGCACTAAACACCTTTTTAAGTGGACTAATGTGGACAGCAGAAGTCAGGCTCTGACCCGAAAAACAGCAGGGAAAATAGACCGGTGCTTTAAAAAAAGGCAACACAAAATGTTAGTGTGTGTTGGAAAAATATTGCTTTGCCTCTAACAAGAGCTGTTTTAAGATGGACACTGGAAGACCACTTTAACCTATCCCTACCTGATACACAATCTCTCACTCCTTGTACTCTGACTTTGTTGTGTGTCTTCAGCTTTGAAAAGAGCAATTTTTTGGTGGTATTATTTAGCTAGTGACCGGCTCCTTCAAACTGTCCCTGCCGAGTATCTCTCTCTCCCTACTCTACATTGACCTAGTATACACTGCAGGTAGCCCTGAAAAGGGTTTTTGTGTTATCAAGAGGCCTAAAGACTCTCCCTAGCAGCTGAGCGATCTCTCCCTATGCTTGTAAAACGCAGCCCTGCTGACATGACTCTGTGGGCCAAAATATGCAAAAATTATCGCTTTCAAAACGTGGTGATGCAAAAACTATTTTTTGCAATAAAAAGCGTCTTTTAGCTTGTGACAGCTGCCAAACCTAAAAACCCACTATAAATAGTAAATCAAACCCCCCTTTACCACCCCCTTAGTTAGGGAAAAATAATAAAATAAAAAAAATGCATTTATTTCTATTTTCACATTAGGGTTAGGGTTAAAGTTAGTGTTGGGGCTAAAATTAGGGTTATAGTTGGGATTAGGGTTAGGGTGTGTTAGGGTTATCTTTGTGGTTAGGGTTATGGTTAGGGTTGGGACTAGGGTTAGGGGTGTGTTGGGGTTAGGGTTGGAGTTAGAATTGGGGGGTTTCCACTGTTTAGGCACATCAGGGGCTCTCCAAATGTGACATGGTGTCTGATTTCAATTTCAGCCAATTCTGCATTGAAAAAGTCAAACGGCGCTCCTTCCCTTCTGAACTCTGCCATGCGCCCAAACAGTAGTTTACCCCCACATAAGGGAATAAAAATTCAAATTTTGAAAATTGCAAAAGTTTCAAAATTTTCACCATATTTCCTTTTTTTTTCAAAAATTAAATTAAATTAAAAAGTTATATCGAAGAAATTTTACCACTAACGTGAAGTACAATATGTCACGAGAAAACAGTCTCAGAATCATGAAGATCCGTTGAAGCGTTCCAGAGTTCTAACCTCATAAAGAGACATTGGTCAGAATTGTAAAAATTGGCCAGTGCCAATTAACGTGCGATTAACGTCATTAGCGTGCAAACAACCCTTGGTGGTAAAGGGGTTGATTTCTCTATCTTCTCCATTGTCTCTCTGCTCATACATTTGACTGGACTCATATGACGTCCTAGTGCAGCCCGGTGTTTTACAATCACCCGTAAGCTTGTATGGGTGAGAGCGATCCAAATTCCGGAGCCACTTGGACCATGCAGCTTTTTTTTCTCAAGCTGAATCAGCATGAGAAATAAATGGCAGGTCTGCACTGCTCCACAGTATAACATTGCGAGAGTGATATCCAATGAAACATCAGATAGCACTCGACCGTGTTATACACTCATGTGAGCGAGGCCTAAATGTGACCATTTTTGTACTAACCTGATCCAGGTCTGTGGAATTCATTCTGCCATTAATTAAAACAGGGTAATTTACTAATGGGCATTTATTAAGATTGCCACATTAAGAATGTGCTCTTAGGTGGGAAATGATAAGTGTTAGGTGCTTAATATAAAAAAAAACAATTGCTCTACAGTTTTTATGATGTACATTATTCATATCTTTTCGTTTTACATGCACTTAGTGAATGGCTGATCTTCTGTTTTTCTCTCTGCTAGTTTGCTGTGAACTTGATCACTGACATTGTACCGCTAGCACAACAGGTGCAGTATTTCTCTAACATATGTGACATTTTAGAAGAACTATGATAAATGTGCCTGGAATGCCAGCAATGGTAAGCTCGGCTTATCCTTTTATGCCAGGTACTGACAATTATTACTGCCACTTGTGAAGGGCTCTCCACTTATAAATTATCATCAAATATATTCAGCATGTGAAAATGTCACATCATCTACTAATCCACATTGCTGAAGAAAGAATTGGATAATGTCTTCAGTCGTATTAAATCTTTTTTTTACTTCCAGCCATAAAAATGCAAGGAATAAATATTAAGTTGTTATTCGCTGCGTAATGCAAAGTAAAATGTTCCAATAAAGTTTCAGTCTGAATTCCTCACAGATTTCAAGATCTCTGCTTGCTGATATTCAATAGAAGTATTTATTGTTTACTCCAAGGGCGGACACAAACAGAAGAATCCTTCTGTGCAAAAATAGTATGTGGACCCTTTGCAGTCCAAAGTGTCTGTGACAAAAGCTGCTTTGGAGCTAGAAGAGACACTTTACCTCTTGGGCTCCTGTGCCGCTGCACATTTTGCACCAATGATACAGATGCTTCTCATAAAATTAGAATATCATCAAAAAGTTAATTTATTTCAGTTCTTCAATAGAAAAAGTGAAACTCATATATTATATAGAGTCATTACAAACAGAGTGATCTATTTCAAGTGTTTATTTCTGTTAATGTTGATGATTATGGCTTACAGCTAATGCAAACTGAAAAGTCATTAGCTCAGTAAATTAGAATACTTTATAACACCAGCTTGAAAAATGATTTTAAAATCTGAAATATTGACCTACTGAAATGTATGTTCAGCAAATGCACTCAATAGTTGGTCGGGGTTCCTTTTGCATCAATTACTGCATCAATGCAGCGTGGCATGGTGGCGATCAGCCTGTGGCACTGCTGAGGTGTTATAGAAGCCCAGGTTGCTTTGATAGCATCCTTCAGCTCATCTGCATTGTTGGGTCTGGTGTCTCTCATCTTCCTCTTGACAATACGGCATAGATTCTCTATGGGGTTAAGGTCAGGCGAGTTTGCTGGCCAATCAAGCACAGTGATACTGTTGTTTTTAAACCAGGTATTGGTACTTTTGGCAGTGTGGACAGGTGCCAAGTCAAGCTGGAGAATGAAATTTCTATCTACAAAAAGCTTGTCAGCAGAGGAAAGCATGAAGTGCTCTAAAATTTCCTGGTTGCGGCTGCACTGAGTTTGGACTTGATAAAACACAGTGGACCTACACCAGCAGATGACATGACTCCCCAAACCATCACTGATTGTGGAAACTTCACACTAGATCTCAAGCAGCTTGTATTGTGTGCCTCTCCACTCTTCTTCCAGACATTGGGACCTTGATTTCCTAATGAAATGCTAAATTTACTTTCATCTGAAAACAACTCCTTGGACCACTAAGCACAAGTACAGTTCTTTTTCTCCTTGGCCCAGGTAACACGCTTCTAGGGTTGTCTATTGGAAATGAGTGGTCTGACACAACGAATGCGACACTTGTAGCCCATGTCTTGGACACTTCTGTGTGTGGTGGCTCTTGAAGCAATGACTCCAGTAGCAGTCCACTCCTTGTAAATCTCCCCAAATTTTTGAATGGCTTTCTCTTAACAATCTTTTCAAGGCTGCAGTTATCCCGGTTGCTTGTGCACCTTTTTCTACTACACTTTTTCCTTCCACTCAAGATTCCATTAATATGCTTTAATACAGCACTCTGCGAACCAGCAGCTTCTTTAGCAATAAATAATAATAATAATTTTATTTCTATAACGCCAACATTCCGCAGCACTTTACATTTCAGAGGGGACTTGTACAGATAATAAAAGCCATTACAGCATAATTATAATCATATCAATCAACAGATACCAAGAGGAATGAGGGCCGTGCTCCCAAGCTTACAATCTATGAGGAAATAGGGGAGACACAAAAGGTGGATGGTAACAATTGCTTGTATTTTACGTACCAGCCATAATGTAAGAAATCAGGTGTTCATGTAATGCTGCATGAACCGGTTATCAGCCAGAATATGCAAAAGTACAGACACAAAGGGCTATTAAATGCATAAAGTGTTGAGAACATGATGCGAGGAACCTGGTTATGGTGAAAATTTTCAATGGGCAACACAGGGATAGTTAAATAAATGCGTTGAGGCGGTATGCCAGTCTGAAGAAATGCATTTTTAGGGAAAGCTTAAAACTGTGGGGATTGGTGATTAATCGAATTATCCTGGGTAGTGCATTCCAATGAATTGTCTCAGAATGTGAGAAGTCTTGGAGACGGGAAAGGGAGGTTCTGATTATTGAGGATGTTAATCTCAGGTCATTAGCAGAGCGGAGGGCATGGGTAGGGTGGTAGATTGAGACGAAGGGGGAGATGTAGGGTGGTACTTAACCATGGAGCGCTTTGTGGGTGAGAGTGATCAGTTTATATTTAATTCTAGAGTGGATCGAATAGAATATAGAATAGAGCCCACTATTTACACTGCTGCAAAAGGAATAATGTGGTTTGACTACAGCATATTAGGTACTCTAATTTGAAACAGCACTGCCATCAAGGTTTTTAGACTTGCAATTTTATGCATATGAGGGGCTTCCCAAAAAGAAAGAGAATTACTTATTTAATTTTTTTTATTCACGATAACATCTTGAAAACATTAATCCATTTCAAAATCCTGTCCACTACATGATATGTACTTATCCCAACGGTTTTTCCACTGTTTAAAACATTTTTCATATTCTTCTGGACTAATGCTGCACTGCCTACAGCTATATTTTCTTAACCTCTTCTGTGTCCTGAAAACGCTTTCCCTTTAGATTTTTCTTCACTCTTGGGAATAAGAACAAGTTGCAGGGTACTAGGTCAGACGAGTAAGGGGCGTGACCCTGAATTTCTGTCAAAAGTCATCACAGGGGATGAATCTTGGTACTACGCCTATGATCCTGAAAGAAAACAGAAGTCCAGTGAGGCCGGACTGAGACCCGCAGGGTTTAGAGAGGGAGGCCGTCATGACAGGGGTTGAGGGAACTTAAGAGTTAATAGGGTTATTGTGGGGATATCATAAAGGGGTTAATATGGATCAAAATGGCTGGGGTTAGTACATTGGTCGTTCGGAGAAAAGGGGGGGAGGAGGTGGAGTATAGTATGAGGGATATAAAAGGCTGAGGTAATAGCTGGGGGCAACCATTTTAGGTGCCCCGAGCGTAGCATTATCAAGCTGTCACACTGACCTTATGATGGATGTGGATGCCATCATTCAACAATTGCGGGAAGCCGCGGTCGTGAGAGGGCCCGACTGGCTGCAGGCATCCGTAAATGTCCTGCTTCATGATGGGGGAGCTCTGAATGTCGAGGTGGGGGGGCGCCGGCCTAGGAGGACCAGACCTCCTGAGCGCCTCAGTCCCGAAGCTACCCCCCGGGTCCGGCGCCGGGTAAGGAGCCCCTCCAGGGACCCTCTGGATCGGAACGTGGGTAAGAGGCCAAGGGCACCCCGCTCCAGAGCCGGGAGGAATCCTGATGGACGGCGGGACCTGCATCAGGAGGAGGTGTCGGCCTCCTCTTCATCGGTAGCGACGGGGGAGATCCCGGGTCCGAGACACTTGTCGGTGGGGGCTCAGATGGGAGAGACAGAAGTGGACCGGAGATCCAGCAGTGGCGCATCCAGGCCTACACGCCGGTCGCAGCCGACGTGACGCGGCGGCTCCGCCCACTCGGCAGCGGCGGTAAATTCAAATCTGGAATCGGGTGGATCGCAGGAGCAGGCGTCTGACAGCCGGATTGCAGGAGCAATGTGCGGCACAACACAGCAGGATATGAGACGCGGAGCAGCTGGTGAGTACAGGCCTCTGAGCCTGGTTCAATCACCAGCTGCTGCCGTTTTTTCTAATACCATCACTAGTTCCGCGAGTTTAGCAGACTGGGGGGGTCGGGGAGCGGCGGTTATAATGCCAGTGGGGGGTGGGGATTCAATAAGCCATGGGCCCATTACATACCCTGGTCCTTGGCGGGGAGCAGATTATGACAACACAAATCAGCAGGCTGCAAGTTGGAGTGCAGGTGCTGCTGCACAGATTCAACAGAACAATTTAAGAGTGGCGGACAGCGCAGCGAGCAGCATGGTTCGGCTGCACGCATCTACGGCGACAGCATCATCGTCGCAAGACATCAACGCCAGGGATGAGGATCATCGTCAGGACCCCGGACGTGCGGCTGCTGGGTTCACAGCACCCAGGCAGTCAGGTGAGGGGGGGGCGGTAAAACCTGATCAACCAGCATTAGTGTCTGATTTAAGTATGAGTGGGGGTGTATGTGCGAGGGGCGCTGGTGCTGGTATGGGTGTCATTTTACAGGGTTTAATGGAATTGTGGAGAATGTGGGACTCGGGCGCGGGTCCTGGGGGGGCTTCGCCATTAAAGGCATGGTTAGGCAACATAGGGAACGCGGGTAGGGAACGGGATGGAGCAGCTGGTACGCGGGTTTTGGGTTCTTCGTCGACTGCAGTAGCGTCTGCTGCTTGTAGTGATGATTTAATTGAGCATACGGGCCAAATTAGCGATAGAGTGGAGGAATCAACACGTTTAGATGATTCGGCAAAAGGCAAAATATACGCATGTTTTGAAGGGCCTTTGGGGATGCATTTAAAACAAGAAATAAAGAATAAAATATGGAAAGGAGAATATGTTGACATATTCTCTCTTCTTCCCTTAGAGCGTTTCAATTTGGACAGGGTTAGAAGGGATGAGACAAAAAAGGAGGATGAGGATAGGAGGAGGTATCGGCTAATTCCCCGTACATTCAATAACTGGCTTCAAGCGTTCGCAATTTTAGCTTGTATTATTGGGGAAAAATCGCCGGAGAATTGTTCGGCGCTTTTTTGCTATATGGATACGATCGGAGAAGCTTATAGAGTGTATGGAGGTCAAGGCTGGCTTAGATATGATGAGCAGTTCCGCCAGCGGAAAGCTGCTCGGCCTAGCGTTAGGTGGGACCACAAGGACATTGCACTATGGATGAAGTTAGTGGCACCGAGTAGAACGAGTCAGGGGTTTCAATCCTTTCAAGGGGGCACCGGGGGTCAGAGTCAGTCAGGGCACTCGGTGGCGATGCAAAAAGGGCTGTGTTTCGCATTCAATGATGGAGTCTGCAAGTTTGGGACAAAATGCAAATTTAAACATGAATGCTCATCATGTGGGGGCAATCACGGATTGTCTAGATGTTTTAGAGGAGGGAGTCAAAAAGGGTCAGACGTTACTGGAAAAAGGGGTGACTCCGGTCCGTCTGGAAAGGATGGAGCAGTTTCTAAATAGATACCCGAATAAGGAGGCAGCAACTTTACTACGTGATGGTTTCAGGATCGGGTTTAAAATTCCTTTTTTAGATGTTACGGTTAGGTTATCTACAAAAGATTTGAAATCGGCTAGGGAATTCCCTCAAGTTGTCACTGAAACACTGTCCAAGGAAGTATCGTTGGGCAGAATGGCAGGTCCATTCGCTGTTCCTCCTATCAGTAATCTAAGGGTATCACCATTGGGGGTTGTTCCTAAGAAGGAGCCTAACAAGTTTAGGCTGATCCATCACTTATCATTTCCTAAAGGTTTATCGATTAACGACGGTATTGACCCCCAGGTCTGTTCAGTTTTGTACACATCGTTTGATTCAGCGATGGTGCTAGTTCGTGAGTGTGGTAAAGGTGCCTTGTTAGCTAAAACTGACATTGAAGCGGCCTTTCGTTTGCTACCTGTTAACCCTGACAGCATGCATTTGTTGGGATGTTTTTGGGATGGGGGTTTTTTCATTGATCGTTGTCTGCCTATGGGTGTTCATTATTGTGCGCTTATTTTGAAACTTTCAGCACGTTTTTGGAGTGGACGGTTAAAGAGGTATCTGGATTGAGCTCTTGTATCCATTACCTGGACGATTTTTTGTTTGTGGGTGCATCACATTCGGTTGATTGCTCGGTTCTTTTGCACTCCATGGAGCAAGTCGCTAGTTCTTTTGGGGTGCCATTGGCTGCGGATAAGACGGTGGGCCCAGTCACTTGTTTGAGTTTTCTCGGCATAGAGATTGATTCATTGGCAATGGAATGCAGGTTGCCCATGGAGAAGGTGTTGGATTTGAAATCGGAAGTAAACCGGGCCCTAGTTTCAAAAAAGATGACATTGAAGGAAGTACAGTCATTATTGGGCAAATTAAACTTTGCTTGCCGTATCATTCCGATGGGCAGAGCCTTTTGCCGTCGTTTGTCTCTGGCGATGGTAGGAGTGAAGGCTGCTAATCATTTTATCAGGCTGAAGAAAGACCTGAAAGATGATCTTAGAACATGGGCAGTTTTCTTGGAGACTTACAATGGTAAGTCACTTTAGATTGCGCCAGTTGTGTCAGCAGAATGTTTGGGAATTTTGACGGATATAGTTGGTAACGATGGTTTTGGTCTGTTTTTTCGCGGTCAGTGGTTGGTGGAGTGTTGGCCACAATGTTGGAAAGAAAAAGGTTTGGCGGATAATCAGGTGCTTCGAGAAGTTTTTCAGATTGTGGTGGCACTTTCTTTATGGCCTGATTACGTTCGGGATAAAAAGATTTGTTTTGGCTGTCAGTTCGAAGGATCTGTAAAAGCTATTAATTTATTATCGTCACCAGATCGTTTGGTGCTATGCGTATTGCAACGTTTGGTTTGGCTGGGCTTGAGTTTGAATGTTTGGATTACGGCGTCTATGAGGAAGCCGATTGTTGAAACTAACATGGAAGTTCTTTTATGTTTACAGCAGGAGCGAGCACGGGAAGTGTCATCTCAAGTGGACTCTTGTCGGATGGTATGCACGGAGGATTTATGGTCCCTGCCATGGGGGCAGTAAGCAATTTATTAGCCAAGTCATTGGCTCCGGGCACGTGGGCACATTATACGAGAGCATGGGAGTTATGGGTCAATTGGGCTTCAGCATTGGACAAGGGGTTAGGGGATGAGAGTTTATTATTGTTGTTTTTGGGACATCATTGGGAAGCGGGTTGGTCGGTTCCAAAGCTTAATAAATTTATGTCAGGAATATCATTTGGATTCAAATTTAGGGGTAGGCAGGACATGACAAAGTCATTCTTAGTCCAACAAACGGTGAAAGGGTGGAAAAAAGGTTGGAAGGTGTTGGACGGGAGAAGGCCAGTTTCTTATGATGTACTTTTAGTTTTGGAAAGGGAATTAAAGGGAGTCTGTTCTTCAAAATGGGAAATAACACTTTTTAAGGCAGCTTTTTCATTGGCATTTTTTGGGGCGTTTAGGCTGCGAGAATTAGTCTGCCAGTCAAAGTATAGGAAAGGGGGTATTTTAAGGGAGGATGTGGCAGTCTTTCATGATAAGATAACGGTATTCATCCGGTCATCAAAAACAGATGTGGAGGGGAAGGGTTGTTCCGTGGTTTTATTTGAAGTAAGCGTTTCGCCAATATGCCCGGTAGAGTGCGTTAAAAATGTTATGGAACTCGGGGGTCTTAGTACTGACCCATTGTTAAAACATGAAGATGGGTCGTTCTTGTCTCGTTTTCAGTTCTTGTCAATTTTTAAGAGGTGTATGGGGAAAGCTGGTATAGTGTCTAAGAATTATAGTGGGCATTCTTTTCGAATTGGTGCAGCTACGGAGGCTGCTAGACGGGGTATGGGGGAGGACATGGTAATGAGGATTGGACGTTGGGAATCAGCAAGATTCCGGTCGTATGTACGTCCTTCTTTGTTGTAAATTTTGATCTGGGTTTATGGCTAACCTTTGTTGAATTTGCGGTTTTTCTTATGTTTGTTTTTCTTTTCAGAATCAAGACCTTTGCTGACATGGATAATGGGGCATTCGTTTGTCTTCTGGGCGGCACTTAGGGCTGCGGTTCGTCCGGATGGGCGCCAGTTAGGCATTCCGAGAACTACATCTGTGCTGCACTGGATTGGTAAACGGGGAATGACATGGAATTATTTTTGGCCCGAGTTTCATAGATTCGTTCGGTTGGATAGGGCACCGGAGATCTTGGTCATTCACCTGGGTGGGAATGACTTGGGTAAACGCCCGTGTAGAGCATTGATTAGGGATATTAAATTTGATTCATTGCGTTTATGGGCTATGTTTCCGAAGTTATTAATAGTTTGGTCGGACATCATTCCGAGAAAAGTCTGGCGAGGGGCGAGATCCGTGCAGGGTATTAACAAGGCTCGGATTAAGTTGAATAGGACAGTTTCCCGTTTCATGGTAAGGAATGGGGGATTGTGGTGAGACATTGGGATTTGGAGTCTGGAGAAGGCGAATATTGGAGGTCAGATGGGGTGCACTTGAATGCAATAGGGTTGGATATGTGGTGCCTGGCTGTACAGGAGGGCATTGAAAAAGGCTTGAAGGTATGGAGGGACATAAATGTTTAAGGGGATTAGAACATTTATGTTAGTGGCGTGGGGGGGGAACGGTCCTCGAAGTTGGTAATTCTAAAATGGTGGCTCAGAGGGGGGGATCTTAACAGCTCCTGGACTCCCCCTTGGGTGGATTAAATGGTCGGATATGCAGGTCACAAGGAGTGATGGAATTTGGTATGGAATTTGGGATTTGTGGCGGATACTGGTAATGCGAGTTTTATCTCTTGTCTTCGAGCTGGTGTTTAGAGGCTGGAGGCACGACTTCGCAGGGACCAGATTCGGAAAGGTGATGTCATAAATTTTAAGGGCTTCGAGGACCACCCCCTCCGTGGAAAATGTTTTGAAATGTTAATTGGATGTTAAAATTGTTAATAAAAGGCTGCTGTGGCCAATTTATCCAAAATTAAGATTGGTGTCAATTATTCGACGTCTGGGATAAATTGGGGAGAAGTTGTGTGATGTGCAATGGTGGGGGCCTTGGTAAGGGCAAGGAAGTCTAAGGTTTCACGAATACCTGACTGTCAAGTGAGGCCGGACTGAGACCCGCAGGGTTTAGAAAGGGAGGCCGTCATGACAGGGGTTGAGGGAACTTAAGAGTTAATAGGGTTATTGTGGGGATATCATAAAGGGGTTAATATGGATCAAAATGGCTGGGGTTAGTTCATTGGTCGTTCGGGGCACGGGGGGGAGGAGGTGGAGTATAGTATGAGGGATATAAAAGGCTGAGGTAATAGCTGGGGGCAACCATTTTAGGTGCCCCGAGCATAGCATTATCAAACTTCCACCCACCCGTCCCTTATTTAGATAGGTTCAGGGAGTTTTAGTAATCTGGAGAAATGTTAATGGGTTTTGTATTGGTGTAACTGTTTATTGTAATTTGTCGCGGCAGCTTGGCATGGGGGGGGAACGGTCCTCGAAATTGGTAATTCTAAAATGGTGGCTCAGAGGGGGGGGGATCTTAACAGCTCCTGGACTCCCCCTTGGGTGGATTAAATGGTCGGATATGCAGGTCACAAGGAGTGATGGAATTTGGTATGGAATTTGGGATTTGTGGCAGATACTGGTAATGCGAGTCTGATCTCTTGTCTTCGAGCTGGTGTTTAGCGGCTGGAGGCACGACTTCGCAGGGGACCAGATTCGGAAAGGTGATGTCATAAATTTTAAGGGCTTCGAGGACCACCCCATCTGTGGAAAATGTTTTGAAATGTTAATTGGATGTTAAAATTGTTAATAAAAGGCTGCTGTGGCCAATTTATCCAAAATTAAGATTGGTGTCAATTATTCGACGTCTGGGATAAATTGGGGAGAAGTTGTGTGATTGTAATGTATGGTGTACAGTTCATATAGCGTCTTGTGCTTGGGTGTGAGGAAAACACATGAGACACAGGTTTGATATAGAAGGACTTGTATTACTTCATACAAGTGGCAAAAATGGTCACACAGTTTGCAGGTACAGAAGCAGGAGACACAGCAGGCCAGAGTAACTTAAGCTCAGCAATAACTCTCCACAACAGGTTCAGGATCTCTTCTCTGTTACCGTAATTCCATGCAAACGTGGATTTATCAAATAGCAGGTTTCCAGAGTCCACAAGTGTTCCAAAGTTCCTCAGTAGGAAATAGCTGGAGTACAAAGTCCAAGGTTTTCCAGGAGTCAGGTCACAGGCTCACTGCAGGCTTGATTCTGAAGCACTGATTGCTCAGCTGAGGCTGCTTAAGAAGCAAGAGGGAGAGAATCAGGGCGGGAACATGAAAGCTGGAAACTCCATATTGACTGAGGGCAAGATAGCTGCAGCAAGACAGAAAGCAAAATGGCTGACAGAAAAACTGAGTTTCAAGAAACATGTACAAAGAACCTTACAGTGATGTGCAATGGTGGGGGCCTTGGTAAGGGCAAGGAAGTCTAAGGTTTCACGAATACCTGACTGTCAAGCAAGTGGAAGACAGCGTCATTGCCCAGACCAAATAAAGCATGGCAATGGAAATCAAATTTGAAGTCCATGAAGGTTTGTTTTTTCGTTAAATTTGTTCCTCAGGGCACCACAGTGAACCAACATTACTATCCCCAAGTGCTGAAGCGATTGCTTGAGGCAGTGAGAAAAAAAAAACAACCTAAATTGTGGCAATCGGGGGACTGGCTGATTCATCATGACAATACACCTGCCCACACAGTGTGGAAATCAACCAGTTTTTTGGCAAAAAAAAGGCATGACAACAGCTTCTCACCCCTTTTAATTGCCCGAACTAGTCCCCTGTAACTTCTTCTTTTTCCCAAGAATTAAGAAAAACCTTAACATGAACCTGTGAGCAGGATTGTGCTCAGCAACTCACAGACGTGTCAGGTCGGCGCCATTATACTGATTAAAATGATACCATGGTTGATGAAATCTGTCTTGTGGTTGTTGTTTAATCATTATTTATAGTTTTCAGTTAACCCCTTAACGACCGCCGATACGCCTTTTAACGGCGTCATTAAGGGTACTTAAACCACAGCGCCGTTAATCAACGGCTCTGTGGAAAAAGTGTATAGCGCCCCCCACAGTCACATTTTCTCCGGGGTCTCGGCTACCGGGGGTAGCCAAGACCCCAGAGAACATGAATTGGGTCGGTTTTTACCGACCCCGATGTTGCGATCGCCGTTATTAGCCCTATAATGGCGATCGCAACAACAACAAAAAAATCTGATGTGCCATTTAATTTCTTTCTCCTCTGATGTGATCGGACATCAGAGGAGAGAGAAAAAGGGTCCCCGATCCCCCTCTTGTGGCCCTAGGGCCCTCCTGCCTCCTCCTGTGGGCGCAGCCATCTTTAATGGCGAGAAAATGGAGGGCGCATGCGTAGTGCGCCCGCCGCGATGTGCCGGGGGGGTTGGGCAATTTTCTCCGGGGTCTCGGCTGCTGGGGGTAACCGAGACCCCAGAGAACATGATCCGGGTCGGTATTTACCAACCCCAGTGTTGCGATCGCCGTTATAACAGTATAACGGCGACCGCAAAAAAATTAAAAAAAATGATTTCTCAACCCTCTGATGTGATCGCACATCAGAGGGGTGAGAATTAGGGTCCGCAGGACCACCGATCCCCCCTGTACCTCCCGGTGTCCCCTCTGTCCGCCGGCAGCTCCTGCAGCTCTGGCCTCTTCATCCTGTAAATAAAAATGGCGGGCACTTGCGCAGTGTTCCAGCTGAATCTGCCTGGCGGCAGATTAAAATAAATTAATGAAAATACATTTTGATCACTGTGATAAACTATCACAGTGATCAAAATAAAAAAAAACAGTGCATAAACCCCCCTTTATCACCCCCTTAGTTAGGGACATATAATAAAATAAAGAAATTTTATTTATTTTTATTTTTCCATTAGGGTTAGGGCTAGGGTTAGGGTTAGGGTTAGGGCTAGGGTTAGGGTTATAATTAGGGTTAGTTTTGGAATTAGGGTTAGCGTTATGGTTAGGTTGGGCTCATACTGCGTTATGGCAGTCCGTTAGACGGACTGCGTTACACCGCGGTATAGGGCGTTGTAACGCAGTCCGTTAACGCTGACAATTCACCCCCATTTGAGGGAGCTTCGCGACGTGCCGTCATTCAGTGACGGAGCTTCGGACGCGGCCTGCAGCGTCTGGGCTCCGTCAGCGCTAGCCAGATGAATCATCTGCTGATTCCTCTGCTCTAGCGGGTATAGCATAACACGATCGCGTTATACTATACCCGTACCAGCCCGTCAATGTTATGTGTTGAACTGGCTGGTAAAACGCAATATGAACCTAGCCTTAGGGTTAGGGTAAGGGTTATAATTAGGGTTAGGGTTGGAATTAGGGTTAGGGTTACAATTAGGGTTAGGGTTACAATTAGGGATAGGGTTACAATTAGGGTTAGGGTTACAATTAGGGTTGGAATTAGGGTTTGGATTAGGGTTAGGATTAGGGTTAGGGTTGGGATTAGGGTTAGGGGTGTGTTGGGGTTAGGGTTGGAGCTAGAATTGAGGGGTTTCCACTATTTAGGCACATCAGGGGTTCTCCAAACACGACGTGGCATTCAAAAAGTCAAATGGCGCTCCCTTCCGAACCCTGCCGTGCGCCCAAACAGTGGTTTACCCCAACATATGGGGTATCAGCATACTCAGGACAATTTTGGGGTTCTAATTTCTCCTGTTAGCCTTGGGAAAATAAAAAATAGCTGGCTAAAAAAAGTCATTTTTGAGGAAAAAAATGATTTTTTATTTTCACGGCTCTGCGTTTATAAATTTCTGTGAAGCACTTGGGGGTTCAAAGTGCTCACCACACATCTAGATAAACTACTTGGGGGTCTAGTTTCCAAATTGGTGTCACTTGCAGGGGGTTTCCACTGTTTAGGCACATCAAGGGCTCTGCAAACACAACTTGACGCCCGCAGAACATTCCATCAAAGTCTGCATTACAAAATGGTGATCATTCCTTTCCAAGCTCTCCCATGCGCCCAAACAGTGGTTCCATCCCCACATATGGGGTATCAGCGTACTCAGGAAAAATTGCACAACAACTTTTGGGGTCCAATTTCTCCTGTTACCTTTGGGAAAATAAAAAAATAGCAGGCTAAAGAATCATTTTTGAGGAAAAAAATGATTTTAACTTTCACGACTCTATATTATAAACTTCTGTGAAGCACTTGGGGGTTCAAAGTGCTCACCACACATCTAGATAAGTTCCTTAAGGGGTCTAGTTTCCAAAATGATGTAATTTGTAGGGGGGTTCCAATGTTTAGGTGCATCAGGGACTCTCCAAACGCGACATGGCGTCCAATCTCAATTCATGCCAATTTTGGTTTGAAAAAGTCAAACGGCGCTCTTTCCCTTCCAAGCTCTGCCGTTCGCCCAAACAGTGGCCCCACCACATATGGGGTATAAGTGTACTCAGGACAAATTGGACAACAACTTTTGTGGTCTAATTTCTCCTGCTACCCTTGGGAAAATAAAAAATTAGGGCCTTAACGATCAGGTTTGTGGAAAAAACATGATTTTTTATTTTCACGCCCGGGCGTTATAAACTTCTGTGAAGCACTTGGGGGTTCAAATTCCTCACCACACATCTAAATAAGTTCCTTAGGGGGTCTAGTTTCCAAAATGGGGTCACTTGTGGGGGGTTTCCACTGTTTAGACACATCAGGGTCTCTACAAACGCGACATGGCGTCCAGCCAATTCTGCGTTGAAAAAGTAAAACGGCGCTCCTTCCCTTCCAAGCTCTGTCATTCACCCAAACAGTGGTTTACCCCCACATATGGGATATTAGCATGCTCAGGACAAATTGCACAAAAACTTTTGGGCTCTTGTTACCCTTGGGAAAATAAAAATTGGGGTGAAAAGATCGTTTTTGTGGAAAAAATATGATTTTTTATTTTGACGGCTCTACGTTATAAACTTCTGTGAAGCACTTGGAGGTTCAAAGTGCTCACCACACAACTAGATAAGTTCCATAAGGGGTCTAGTTTCCAAAATGGGGTCACTTGTTGGGGGTTTCCACTGTTTAGGCACATCAGGGGCTTTCTAAACGTGACATGGCATTCAGTCAATTCTGCGTTGAAAAAGTCAAACGGCGCTCCTTCCATTGTGACCTCTGCCGTGCGCCCAAAAAGTGGTTAACCCCCACATTTGGGGTATCGGCGTATTCAGGAGAAATTGCACAACAAATGTTGTGGTTCATTTTTTCTTTTAACACTTGCGAAAATAAAAAAATGGGTTCCGAAATAAAGCTTTTGCAAAAAAAGTTAAATGTTAGTTTTTTCCTTCCACATTGCTTCAATTCCTGTGAAGCACGTAAAGGGTTAATAAACTTCTTGAATGTGGTTTTGAGCACCTTGAGGGGTGCATTTTTTAGAATTGTGTCACTTTTGGGTATTTTCTATCATATAGACCCCTCAAAGTGACTTCAAATGTGGTGTTCCCTAAAAAAAATGGTGTTGTAAAAATGAGAAATCGCTGGTCAACTTTTAACCCTTATAACTTCGTAACAAAAAAAAATTTTGTTCCCAAAATTGTGCTGATGTAAAGTAGACATGTGGAAAATGTTATTTATTAAGAAATTGTGTGACATATCTCTCTGATTTAAGGGCATAAAAATTTAAAGTTTGAAAATTGCTAAATTTTCAACATTTTTGCCATATTTCAGTTTTTTTCATAAATAAACGCAAGTAATATCAAAAATTTACCACTAACGTGAAGTACAATATGTCATGAAAAAACAATGTCAGAATCAGCAGGATCCGTTAAAGCGTTCCAGAATTATAACCTCATAAAGTGACAGTGGTCAGAATTGTAAAAATTGGCCCGGTCATTAACCCCTCTCTGACATTAGATGTACTATCCCGTCCATAAAACCCGTGACAATCTGACCATGGACGGGATAGTACGTCATAGGCGATCAGCTGCGCTCCCTCTGGGAGCGCAGCTAATCGCCGCCGGGTGTCAGCTGATTATCACAGCTGACACCCGTGACTGTGTGTCAGGAGCGGTCACGGACCGCTTCCGGCACATTAACCCCTTGCACACCGCGATCAAACATGATCGCGGTGTGCTGGGGGCACAGGGAAGCATCGCGCAGGGAGGGGGCTCCCTGCGCGCCCCCCTGAGACCCTCAGACCAGCGCGATGTGATTGCGCTGTTCTGAGGGCTTCCTCCCTCCCAGGACCCGGATCCAAGATGGCGCCGGGGTCCTGGAGGGAGGCGGCTTCCTCAGTGCCTGCTGAGAGCAGGCGCTGAGGAAGCCTGCAGCGATGCCAGAGCGATCGCTGGTGTGACAGAGTGCTGTGCACACTGTCACACCAGCGATCTGATAAAATACAGTGATGTCCCACCCTGGGACAAAGTAAAAAAGTGAAAAAAATAAAAATAAACATGTTTTAAAAAAAAATCCAAAATAAAAAAAAAAAAAAAAATATTCCCCAATAAATTCATTTCTTCCTGTAAATAAAAAAAACAAAACAATAAAAGTACACATATTTGGTATCGCCGCGTCCGTAACGACCCCCCCTATAAAACTGTCCCACTAGTTAACCCCTTTAGTGAACCCCTTAAAAAAAAAAAACAAAGCAAAAAATCAATGCTTTATCATCATACCGCCAAACAAAAAGTGGAATAACACGCGATCAAAAAGACCGATATAAATAATCATGGTACCGCTGAAAACGTCATCTTGTCCTGCAAAAAACGAGCCGCAATACAGCATCATAAGCAAAAAAATAAAAAAGTTATAGCTCGCAGAATAAAGTGATGCAAAAATAATTATTTTTTATATAAAATTGTTTTTATTCTATAAAAGCGCGAAAACATAAAAAAATGATATAAATGAGGTATCGCCATAATCGTACTGACCCGAAGAATAAAACTGCTTCATCAATTTTGCCACACATGGAACGGTATAAACGCCTCCCCCAAAAGAAATTCATGAATTGCTGATTTTTGTTCATTCTAACCTCCCAAAAATCGAAATAAAAAGCGATCAAAAAATGTCACGTGCTCAAAAATGGTACCAATAAAATGTCAACTCGTACCGCAAAAAATAAGACCTCACATGACTCTGTGGGCCAAAATATGCAAAAATTATAGCTCTCAAAATGTGGCGATGCAAAAAACTATTTTTGCAAAAAAAGCGTCATTTAGCGTGACAGCTGCCAATCATGAAAACCCGCTATAAATAGTAAATCAAACCCCGCTTTATCACCCCCTTAGTTAGGGAAAAGTAATAAAATGAAAAAATTTATTTATTTCCATTTTCCCATTAGGGTTAGGGTTGCGGCTAAAGTTAGGGTTAGGGTTGGCGCTAAAGTTAGGATTAGGGTTAGTGTTGGGATTAGGGGTGTGTTAGGGTTAGGTTTGTGGTAAGGGTTGGGACTAGGTTTAGGGGTGTATTGGGGTTAGGGTTGGAGATAGAATTGGGGGGTTTCCGCTGTTTAGGCACATCAGGGGCTCCAAATGTGACATGGCGTCTGATCTCAATTCCAGCCAATTCTGCGTTGAAAAAGTCAAACGGTGCTCCTTCACTTCTGAGCTCTGCCATGCGTCCAAACAGTAGTTTAACCCCACATATGGGGTATCAGCGTACTCTGGACCCCAAGAGTTATTGTGCAAATTGTCCTATTTCTTCTGTTACCCTTGGGAAAATAAAAAATTGGGGGCGAAAATATAATTTTTGTACAAAAAAAATATTTTTTGTTTTT